>JANRMT010062791.1:4502418-4523897 GCA_026402145.1 Polypterus bichir lapradei
TACCGAGCAAAGGCTGCGAATACTTATGTACATGTGATTTCTCAGTTTTTTTATTTTTAATAAATTTGCAAAAACCTCAAGTAAACTATTTTCACGTTGTCATTATGGGGTGTTGTGTGCAGAATTCTGAGGAAAAAAATTAATTGAATTCATTTTGGAATAAGGCTGTAACATAACAAAATATGGAAAAAATGATGCGCTGTGAATACTTTCCAGATGCACTGTATATAAAGACTTGTGAGGTCCTCCTTCTGCGCTGCTCATGTCTGCTGCGGTCACCTCTAAGTGGTATTTAATCTAAATCTTTTCATGTGTAGCTCCTAGCTGGTGGAATGAACTGCCCACCCCCATTAGGAATTCTGACTCCCTCAATAATATCAAAGGATATGAAGCATTTGAAGACTCTCTTGTTGAGTGAATTTTTGCGTAACTGATATTAAATGTTAAATTTTACTACCTAGGAATTGTAACTAGCTTGCATTTTTTTCCAAGCGCTCCATTTGTGATGATCTATTTTGTACCTTTGTCCTTTAACACCCGTTTCCAAATATCCCCCCAGACTTGTCTTTACTTGATTATGTTTTCCTCTTTTGTTAATTGCATTGGAGAAGAGTGTCAGCTATGCAAAGAAATATACATGTAAATATAATTCCAGAATTTTTTGCTCCTCCAGTAACTGGATATTTTTGGTTCTGGGGTCTCATTTATAAAAATTAAATTTATAAAACCGTACATGCCTTCACACAATTTACCTTTATAAAAATCACAGTCATCTTGTAAATGTGTGAATGTGAACACACTTCAAACCCCATCTAGTTACCACCCTGAAACAACCGTACAGAATATGCCAATCAACCTTGTATCATACAGGATATAATGAAAAGATTTACCTGTTTTTTTTTTTTTAACTGGTTTAGAAGGGTACCCCTACTTGATCAAAAGTATCGTCAGTTCCCAGTTTCTGTTATGTGCACATGTGTAAGAGTTTTCCCATATAAGTTTTCTTTAATAAAACCTGACTTTTGCATGGAAAGTTGCGGGTATGTTTACATGCATACACAAGTTTTATAAATCTGGCTCCTGAACAACAATAATTCCATTCACATTGCCATGATGTATGGCAGGGATCAAATTCTTTCATCTGGGATTCAGTGTTTCTCTTATGTGATCATTTAATTTTTTTATTGAATCAAAGAAATGTAACAAATTTCATTGAACAGGTCAATATAACCATCAACTCATGCACTCATTTGAATCTATAGTACACCACCTGGAACCTAGGAGAATTATAAAAAATCAATTTTATAGAGATGAGGGTAAAGAACCATTAAGGAAGTAAAAAATGCAGCTAAATAAAATAGTGTGTGCAGAAGTGATGGTGGTGAATGTTGGAAGTGAGGTGACCTAGTTCTTGATAAATTTTGATAGCGTCTCATTAATTTGAGATGTGGACAGCTCTAGATAAATTAGATTTTAAAATATGAATTGTCGAAAATGAGACGTTCAAGACATTCCATCCAGAGGCAATGCAAATATGAAGGTGTAATTTGTCTCCTAGAGGGACTACATAGAGCAATTCATGCTGGTAAGAGGTCAGCAAAAACACTGAATGAAAGAGAGTTTGGGAGACAAAGGTAATATTTAAAGACAGAAACGGGGAGAGAAAATTACATTTCTAGCCAGAAAATAACAGAAAATGTGAGGAAAGGTGAAATATCACATGGGAACAAAGATAACAGAGTGGTTCAAAGGATAGTTTATGGTAATGGGTAAAGTCCTTGAATTATTTTAAGACAGGTGAATTGTTAGTTGAGGTTTCTATATTAAAGTCTAACATTAAATATTTTGCCAATAGAACTTTTCATTGTAGTAATCTTTAGAGACTTTGAAAACGATATTATACATACTTTTGTACTAATTGTATATCTGTTATGTAATTTCATATTGTTTATTTATTGCATATTCATTGTTACTCTCACTATTTCTTTGACATCTTGTAATGCACTTTGAGCTACATTTTGAGTATAAAAACACACTGTACAAATAAATGTTGTTATTATAGGGAAAAGAAGCTATGGAAACAAAATCACAGGACCACTACAAGAATAAGGGCAGAAGTTTATAGGTTAACTTGCAGAGTAAAGAATAAAAAGCGGAGAGAGTCTTAATTTAATTTATTTCTTACATTTACATCTTCAACATTTCTTTGCATTTCACTGAAATGCATCCTGCTAAGAGGACACAATAATTCTGTTTAACAGTATGGGTTGATAACACCAAAGAGAAATTTGCCTCATCAGAACAAAAGGTTCATTCCTTCCACTTTGAAAAAACAGTATATTTATATATGAACCAACTTCCCGTTTATCAAAGAATTGCTAAAATATTTGCTTATCATCAATAACATATTAACTCAATATACAAAAGGACAATGCTACTTTGTAATTTCCTCTCTCTCTAAATCTCTATTTATCTAAGCATGGAATATACTATTCTGCCTCAGCTCCAACCTTGCTTCACATATGCCCACAGCTGCTAAAGAAAACACTGGAGCTCCTTCAGGATAGTATGAGCTGAAAAAAAAATGTAACCTGCTTAGGAAAAAATATTCAAAAATGTAGAATTTTTTTAAACAACTATAAAGGTTATTATGTGTAACAGAAACATGTATCAAAATACCAACATAAAATACATTAGGAAAGGTATGTCTAGTGTCCACTAGTTTACTGATGATTTAATACCTGTCCTTTATGTGAGACTAATTGAAATATCAGCTGGATGTTTCAATTACTGCAGTAGAAGCGTGTTTCTTTGCATACTTTTCTGAAAATATTTTTTTCTGTTGCTTGAGCATGAGATGGTAGAATTCCAGGGTCTGATCTGCATGATCAATGTTCTTCTTGTGCATTTGCAGGCTACCACAGCACAAGGCTTAGTGACTTTCATATTTCCCCTGATATGAGCAAGTGTTACTGCTTTGTGAACAGTGCTTAGGAGAGTAACATCTTTCATATCCATCTACATGATCACAATCATTTTGCTTTTTTGCCACGCACCCACCTACTTGTACTGCAGTGAACCTTTAGGTGAATGAATTCACCAGGCATATATTGGTGGTTTGCACATACAGTGCTGTATACAATAGTTTCACATTGTCATCACTATCACTTGATTCAACTAATGGTTCAGTTTTAATTTGTTCTAAACACTGGCTTTACAGCTTCTCATTTACATGCCATTGTGTTTTGGTTGAAGACTCTGCCTCACTCATGAATATTAATGATTTACCTTAAGTGGCAAAAGGCACTGAAATATTCATGATTTTGGGCAGCAATATTTTATTGTATCCACTTGATGGCAGCAGAATACTGTCTCAGAAGTAATTTGGGCTTTAAACTCTAAAGCGGATCATTAAATGTCACCTTTGGCTGACTCTGGCTTAACTGTAATAACACAGAATTTCGAGGCTGATTCACACTCAAGGTTAAGAAACTATTTCTCCAGAGCACTGTCACTAACCTACATTAGTAAAATCAGTTATTTTACATTTTATTTGTTCATTAAATATATTTTAAAAGGTCAACAGAAAATTTACTTTTCAATCTGTATGATGACAAAAGAAATATATTAATTAAATATATTTAAACACATTTAATGTATATTTCATAGAAAATGAAGTAAAGGACTTTTAAGATAACCTCATGAGTGCCAACTTAATGTTAACCTCAAAAGTAAAACAAATGAAATATGGTGGTGGGAAAAAGTAAGTACATTCAACAAAAAGATGTTTTTTGGACACACACACATTTGATTGTCATTTTAACAGTACTGATAATTGTGATCTTACTTTAAAAAAAAACACTGAAAATATTTTGAACTCATTTGTAATATTTAAAACAAAAGAAATGCAATTTCCTTGAATAAAGTACCACCCTTTCATTAGCATTAAATTCCTTAACAATTAGGATATCATTAGAGGATAACAGAGAGGCATTCTTTCTATGAACACCAAAAAACCTGTGGTGTGGTTTTGTCTTAGCAATTAAGGTGTGTGGCTGTAACATGGCATGATCAAAAACAGCTCTCAGAAGAAATGCTGTTTATGACTATGAATCTGGGAAGGATTATAAACCCATTTCAAGCAATCTGCACTCAATCACTCTACTCTCTGAAAGATAATGTACAAATAGAGAACACTTGAAATCACATGCAATATATCCAAGTCAGGTCATTCCACCAAATTCAGCCCAAGAGATGACGGAAAGATATTGTGGGAAGTCTCCAAGAATTACACTGTAACATCATGCTGATTAGTTGTACACACTGCATCTGTTTGTTAGCCATTTATACAAAATACAAGAAATACTAGTATTATAAACCATTAATAACCCACCTCTGTTCTGTTTCTCTTCTTGGTATCTTAATGTGGCACATGTTGTCACTGTTCTACAGCCAATCTGTTCTTTTAATCAAAAGTCATCAAAGAAATTCTGATGGAAAGATTCTCTCATCAGATCGGGCAGTCCAGCACAGACTATACTATAGAAAGCCCAGGAATAGGAGGGGGACTAGTTGGCCCAGGTCTCCAGTACTGTGTCTGACCTTGTCTTTGACTTAATCTCTTAACAATTTACCTCTCCCCTCTATTGTCAACTGTCCATAGTTCAACAATTAATGGACAGATGTTGTTGGTTTCCATTGATGTTCAACAGCTTCTACGTTGTCTCCTGTGTGTTTAAACAAATCTGTATCTTTATATTAACTAATTCTGTATTTAGCAGCTAGTATAATCTAGAGTTACATTTTATCTGAGAATTTGTTCATAGTGCTCTGTGTCTGCACTCATTGAAGAGCGCTATGCAAAAATGACTTGGAGAATGCCCTATGATTGGTCAGTCCAGCTCACAACCTCATGTGTAGCTTGAGCTTCTCGGTTTAACCTTTATTTATATCTGGGCACTTGAAAAATGGAGGCATCGTCTGGTTTGCCCACAGCAGATAGCATTTCTGCTTCATAGTCGTCTTTATAAGGAATATAGCAATGATCCAGTCTCCTGTCCTCAAGAACAAGAAATAATTGAGACAATAAAGAAATTTTGTAAGAGAGAATAGAAGAGAAAACTTTTGACATACCCTAAAGAACCACAGCTGTGGGACACTCCTAGAACATTTGCAGAAATGTACCTAGGGACTTACAAGAACAAAGGAAGCACAGAGGTCAGTAGATAAAAGCATAGCAAAGCATCTGTGGGGTGTTAAATACAAACAGTGTACAAATTAGAACTAAGTATGTTAGTAAATGGGGCTCTTAGATGTTAAGGTAATATTCTTAATAATTACATTCCAGAATAGTAAGAAAGGGAAGGTCACATTCCCAAACCAAAGTAACAGATAATGTTTTAAGAGTGCCTTTCTGCAAAGTTGTATATAACAGAGACAGGCTTTGTTTTAGGAGACAGAGACCGAATAAAGAAAAGCAAAGGATGAAAAAGTAAAAAGGAAGACAATGAAACACAGTGAGACTTAAGAACAAACCAAATTTGAAAATGAAAGAAAATTTAAAAAGACTCTGAAAAGGGGACTGCTCAGGACTAATGACTAGGCAAATTAAGAGGAAGGAGAACTGACTTGAACCAACTGATTTTATAACCAGACACAGACTCATAGAAGTCAAATAAATTAAGAACATATGAGAAATCAGAAGGGGCATCACCGAGAAAAGCAGAATATCATAAGCATAAAGCGTGATTTTGTGGGGAGTACCATGAAAGATTATGGGAGAGATTAGGTGTGAATCACATATAGCAATACCTAGAGGCTCGGGAGAAAGACTGAAGAGGGCAGAGGAAAAGTGGGCACAACTGCCTGGCTCTTTTCAAAATTTAATAAGGCTGTGAAGTAACTGAGCTAGTGAGAATAATAGCGGAAGATGAGTCAAGTGTCTTCGCCAAATTGATGTAAGCCTCCCCAAACCCCATGTGATGCATGACTTGCCACAAGAAAGACCAGTTAATTCGGTCAAATGCTCATCAGAGCCCAAACCCAAAATTTTGATTGAAAGGCTATGCTGCAGGAGAATGGCAACCCCACATTTCTTCAACAGGGCAGAGGATGAAGCTGCCACAAAATATTGATTATTGCCAAGATATATCACATCATTAACCAAGTGCTGAGTTTACTGAAAGAAAGCAATATGAACATGTTTGTGCCACAAATAGTATAAAATAGCTCTTTTAGTATTGGGCCACAGGCCACGAATGTTCAAAAATGTGCCAGTAACATTAGCCATAAAAGAGAAGTGAAGAAGAAATCAAAGAGTATATGTGAATAGGTAAGAAAACTGTTAAAGAATAAATCCTGAAAAAAAAAAAAATATTATACTTTGGCAAGTACTTTCTTTCATCCTTTGCACACATACACACACACAATAAAAAAAGAAAAAAAAAAGTGCTTCCACTCCAGGCATCATATATCACGTGTAAAGAAAAAAAAAAATACCACAAGGCCATAATTCACCCCCAGTAACACACCCAAACCCAAACACCCTGCGCCCATTCACAGCACAAAGATCAAAGTGCAATTAGTGCACATGTTGATTGAAACAGGCACAGGGTCCCCCCCCCCCCCCCGCACCCCACCCAGTCTGTGTGTTATAAGTGAAAACAGGGCCAGTGAAGACCCATTACACACTTTGAATAAGCAAGAAAATCAAATAGCTTGTAGATATGCAGAAAGGTAATATAACTAAGCCCCTGATATCCAGCAGTCGATCAGATGACAAGGTAGCGACCTTGTGTCCCCAATATAACTTAGAAAACAGAAATAGTAAACATATACACAAACCACTCATCCCTCAAAAAGAAAAATATATGCAACACGATACAATGCATAACTAATAAAAAAAAAAGCACTATCGTAAATAACATCAGTGGAAAAGAAACAGAGCAGCAGTTAAAGTTACTCTATGAGCCAGTACTTGGTTTCTACATATGTTTCTGCTTCTGGGCGCAAAGGATAAAGAAAATAAGGAAATACATAGCACCCACACTCTTATTATTAAGGCTATTAAAAAGATAGCGAGAAAGATAATGATTAAACAAAAAGCGAGTGAATGTACTAAAAATTACAAATATTAGGCATGAAAACCTAACGAAGTGAAATTGACACACAGGAACCTCTTAGACTGAGGTGGGTGCCTGTTGGCACAAACCATCCAGGTGCAGTGAGTAAAATAATCAAGACAGGCATGTTGTGGCTCACAAGGGGAAAGTTACGGTTACCCAAAAATTGTCGTCAGCTTCCATGGCTTGTTTTCGGATCATTAAAATTAATACTTCCTAAAGCATGAGACAGCTTAAGATGATCCGGATAAAAGAGGAATGGGTATAGCCCGGCCACTCGTGCAGACTGAATAGCAGGTTGCATTGCTTTCCTTGCAGATGCAGATGAAGCGGAATAGTCAGCACATAGGTAAATGCGATGACCTTCATATGAAAGGTTTGGAGGTTTCCTCGCTTGCTGAAAGACTTTTTGGCAATTGTTATAGTTTAGGAATTTCACTATCAATGGCCTCAGGCAAGAAGAATCTTGTTGCCGTAATAAATCCTGTGGTACCAGATCAAACCTGAATAAAGGTGAGAAAATGACACGTCACAGCTTTTTCACAAAATCAATTGCATTACCCCTTTCTGAATTCTCTTTTATTCCTATGATATGCACATTACAGTGTCAGTTTCTGTCCTCCAGATCAGTGAGTTTTGCAGTTAAACGTGTTGCAGCAATGGGATCCATTTGTGGTACTGGTCCAGAAATATCTTAAGGTCTTAAGAAAGTTTTACCAGTTTACCCTTCATCGCAGCAAGGTCCTGCTGAAGAACACCAAGCTCAACCTTAAAACTCTGTTGAATTGAGTCCTGTGTTGCGTCGAGCTGCTCATATAAAAATGATTTCATGTTCTCTAAAAAGTCTGCCCTCATTGCTGTGCTGACTTCCTCTGGTGCCACCGCACAAAGTACCTTCTTTGCAGGACTAGCTGGTTCCCGCTGAGATTTGTGGGATCCAGTTGGCATATTCAGAGTGTAGGATGAGTAGAATTTGCTATGTAATATCAATAATGTGGAATAAGGGGTTCTATCAGAAAACAGAAGGGGGAAGATGATGCCAAGAAGCCACTAAATCAGCCTCCCATCTGCAATCAGAAGTCACACGGTCTCCAATGGTCTTCATTTGTCAGGAGCTTCCAATCAGGTGAGCAGTAGAGTGATAAAACACTTATGTTCCTGCTGTCACACCAAGATGTTGTTAACACTAGAATTACCAAAGCCTACAAAAAAAACCTCGTAATCCTGGCCCACCTTAAATCCGCTCGCACCTCTTCGTCAGCGTCTTTTGTGTTGTAAATGTGTTGATCTGCACAAACAGCAAGCAGACTGGCATTCCATCCCCCTGCTGCAGGCTCAGTGCTTATCTTGAAGTACCTGGAGTTATATAGGGTAAATAATACATCGTCATTTGGAATACATACATTTCATGTGTAATTCATATATACAATAATCTATGTAAACATATTGTTAAAACCAACGTTTTTCATGTTTTAGTAATAATTGACAAAATGTGGACATGAAGTGTATAATGTGTGAAACCTGAAGTCCAAATATCAAATAAACACTTTCACAAAAGGTACAAGTATAACAAAACAAGTTCATTTTTATTCAAGAATATAACCAAAGAAAAAGAAAGCAGGTTACGGTAGGCTGTTGATACTACAGCTTGCATGTTGCAAAGGTAAAAACTGCTGACTCCTGATTAAGTGGTTGTGGGATCGATACCAGCTGCTTTACAAATTTACTGTTTTGAGTAAAGAGCTGCTCTTAATGTTATTATTATACAATAAAAACATACATTTGATTTACGTCTGTAACAGCTAGTATAAATTTAGAGTACTTGTCAAAGTTAGCATTTCTTTTCCAGTTTTATTCTCTTACTCACGCTCCCACAACCCAACCCCGAATCAGAAGCAGTTTTCAGATGAAGATGTGGTATAACAAACAAATGTGTTTTGTTACACCACCTCTTTATTTGAAAACATTGCCCCTTCAATGTAATATGAACCACAGCATAGAGAGGTGTGTACATTGCAACAGGTACACATGTTGTAAATGTAGGAAGGACGGTCCTTGGGTGTGTGGGAACTATTAACATTTGAATTTGATGATTGTATATAGTGCGGAACAGACCTCTCTGTACTATTCTGTCCTCTGCGTTTCCTAGAGTACAAAAGAAAAACCACAATGCACCAGTGGAGACTGGGCAAGATCGGGGGGAAAAAAACACAAAAAAACGCAGTCACTGTCTACAACCGCATGAAGGTATGCGAATAAATATAATGTTGCATTAGTGCAACAATGTTTTCCGAAATGCACTATACAGGTCATAAAATAAATTATTCCAAATGTCACATCCACCTACCTTATGTTTCTCTTTTTTATCAGTGCGGCTTTGACATCATGGACCAGAAGGTGCATACTAATTCAGCGTTAGCAGGAACACTCAAGAATAAAATAAACTCACATCCACAATCATTTCAAATAAAGAGGTGGTGCAAAAAAACAAATTTGCTTGTGTTATACCACGTCTTTATCTGAAAATGGCATCAGATTGGGGGTTGGGTTGTGGGAGTGTGAATGTGAGTGACAGAATAAAACTGAAAAGAAAAAAAAAAAAAAAACACTAACTTTGGCAAGTACTATAAATTTACACCAGCTCTTACAGACACAAATCCAATGTATGTTTTTATTGTATAATATTAACAGCAGCTCTCTACTCAAAACAGTTAATCTGTAAAGTAGCTGGTATTGATCCCCCGACCTCTTGATTGGGACTCAGGGTTGTTTACCATTGCACCACACAATCTGTGGTATAAACAGCCTACCATAACTTGCTTTCTTTTTCTTCAGTTATATACTTGAATAAAAGTGTACTTGTTTTGTTATACTTGTACATTTTGTGAATGTGTTTATCTGATATATATTTGGACTTCAGGCTTTACACATTATACACTTCATGTCTACACTTTGTCAATTATTACTAAAACATGAAAAATGTTCTGTTTTAACGATATGTTTACATAGATTGTTGTAGACATGGAACACACATGAAATGTATGTATTCCAAATGACAATGTATTATTTACCCTATACAGCTCCAGGTACTTCACTGCAAAACAAACACTGAGAACCTTCATTGCAAATTGAACTGCGATGGTGGGCAGGGGGATGGGTATACCAGGCTGCTTGCTGTATGTACTGATCGACAAATTTACAACACAAAAGATGCTGACAGAGAGGTGCGAATGGATTTAAGGTGAGCCAGGATTACAAGTTTTTTTTGTAGGCATTGGTAATTCTAGTGTGAACAACAACTGGTGTGACAGCAGGAACATAACATACACTTCCACCTCCTCTGTTCTGTCTATGTGGTAAACATCAGGCTGAATCGTAAAAACTGGTACCGTCAAAGTCAGCCATGTCTCTATGAGACAAAAGATGTTTCAGTCCAGAATGTCTTGCTGGAATTTTATCCTTGCTCTAATTTTGTACAGCTTGATCTCCAGTGACTGAACATTATTGGCTAATATGACACTGGGCAGTGGTGGTCGGTGTGCTTGGGACCTTAGCCTGTTTTAAACTCTGATGTTTTTCTCTTGGTATTTGTTTTGCTGCTGTGTTTATGTGTTTAAAGAATAGTTAGAAAAGCTGGTGAGTGATCCACTGTCCTATGTTTTTGAGTGTCTGGTGATTATAACTCAAGAAACCCAAAGTAGTGGATGCAAAAAAAGTAAATAAAATAACACATAGCACAAAGTAAATACATAGTCTGACTGATGCCAGCAGATGTGTGCCCATAGTCAGTGGTGTCATCTTAATTCTTGATTTTACTTGGAGAGTTAAGAAATGGGCAAGACAATGCAAACAAGCATTCAAATATAAAGAGGACTAAGCAAAAATGTCTTCAAGGTGAAAAAGGAGCCAAATACACAATACACTTATAAGAAATTATTTCTGCCAAAGATAAAACTAGCTATTATTCCTAGGAGCAAACTTATTTTTTCTACAACAGTCAATTGCATTTCTGACACTGAAACATTTTCTTGGCATTTGGTAAATTCAATAACCTTTATATATAAATATTGCTGAAATTAAGGCAAAACATTCATATACAGTCATGGCCGAAATTATCGGCACCCCTGGAACTTTCCCAGAAAATGCACCATTTCTCCCAGAAAACTTTTGCAATTACAAATGTTTTGGTAAACACACGTTTATTTCCTTTATGTGTATTGAAACAACACAAAAAAAACAGAGAAAAAAAAGCCAAATCTGACATCATTTCACACAAAACTCAAAAACTGGGCTAGACAAAATTATTGGCACCCTGAACTTAATATTTGGTTGCATGCCCTTTGGAAAAAATAACTGAAATCAAGCGCTTCCTATAACCATCAACAAGCTTGTTACACCTCTCAACTGGAATTTCCGACCACTCTTCTTTTGCAAACTGCTCAAGGTCTCTCAGATTTGAAGGGCACCTTCTCCCAACAGGAATTTTGAGATCTCTCCATAAGTGTTCAATCGGATTTAGATCCGGACTCATTGCTGGCCACTTCAGAACTCTCCAGTGCTTTGTCTTCAACCATTTCTGGGTGCTTTTATTGGTATGTTTGGGGTCAATGTCTTGCTGGAACACCCATGTCCTCTGACGCAGACCCAGCTTTCTGACACTGGGTCCTACATTGTGCCTCAATATCTTTCGGTAGTCTTCAGATTTCATGATGCCTTACACACAGTCAAGGCATCCAGTGCCAGAGGCAGCAAAACATCCCTAAAACATCTTAGAACCTCCACCATGTTTGACTGTAGGTACTGTGTTCTTTTCTTCGTAGGCCTAAATTCCGTTTTCTATAAACAGTATAATAATTAGCTTTACCAAAAAGCTCTACCTTGGTCTCATCTGTCCACAAGACGTTCACCCAGAAGGATTTTGGCTTCCTCAAGTACATTTTGGCAAACTCCAGTCTGGCTTTTTTATGTTTCTGTGTCAGCAGTGGGGTCCTCCTGGCTCTCCTGCCATAGCGTTTCATTTCGTTCAACAACAACAACATATATTTATATAGCACATTTTCATACAAAAAGTAGCTCAAAGTGCTTTACATAATGAAGAATAGAAAAATAAGAGACACAGTAAGAAAATAAAATAAGTCAACATTAATTAACATAGAATAAGAGTAAGGTCCAATGGCCAGGGTGGACAGAAAAAAACAAAAAAAAACTCTTTATTAACGGCTGGAGAAAAAAATAAAATCTGTAGGGATTCCAGACCATTAGACTGCCCAGTCCCCTCTGGGCATTCTACCTAACATAAATGAAACAGTCCTCTTTGGATTTAGGGTTCTCACGGAAGGACTTGATAATGTTCACGTAGACTTCTGGATTTTAATCCATCCTTCATAGTTGGAGCATGATGATGCTTTGAATAGGTGGTGGTGGCACAGGCCACCACCACAAAGCAACCGGAAAAAGAAACAGAAGAGAGTAGGGGTCAGTACGGATTTTAGAGCCACCATGAATAGTTATTATGATGAATTGAACATACAGAGTATCAGGATTAAGTTAAAGTGAAGTTATGAAAAGGCCATGTTAAAGTAATATGTTTTCAGCAGGGTTTTAAAGTGCTCTACTGTATTAGCCTGGCGAATTCCTATTGGCAGGCTATTCCAGATTTTAGGTGCATAGCAGCAGAAGGCCGCCTCACCACTTCTTTTAAGTTTCATTCTTGGAATTCTAAGGAGATACTCATTTGAGGATCTAAGGTTACGATTTGGAATATAAGGTGTCAGACATTCCAATATATAAGATGGGGCGAGATTATTTAAGGCTTTATAAACCATAAGCAGAATTTTAAAGTCAATTCTAAATGACACAGGTAACCAATGTAGTGACATCAAAACTGGAGAAATGTGCTCAGATTTTCTTTTCCTAGTTAGGATTCTAGCAGCTGCATTCTGCACTAGTTGCAAACGATTTATGTCTTTTTTGGGTAGTCCTGAGAGGAGTGCGTTACAGTAATCTAGTCGACTGAAAACAAACGCGTGAACTAATTTCTCAGCATCTTTCAGTGATATAAGAGGTCTAACTTTAGCAATGTTTCTTAAGTGAAAAAATGCCGTCCTAGTGATCTGATTAATATGCGATTTAAAATTCAGATTACAGTCAACAATTACCCCTAAGCTTTTTATCTCCGTCTTGACTTTTAATTCTAATGTATCCAGTTTATTTCTAATAGCCTCATTGTATCCATTATTGCCAATCACTAAGATTTCAGTTTTCTCTTTATTTAACTTGAGAAAGTTACTATTCATCCATTCTGAGATACAAGTCAGACATTGTGTTAGTGAATCAAGAGAATCGGGGTCATCAGGTGCTATTGATAAGTACAGCTGTGTGTCATCAGCATAGCTGTGGTAGCTCACGTTGTGCCCTGAGATAATCTGACCTAACGGGAGCATGTAGATTGAGAAGAGCAGCGGACCCAGGATAGAGCCTTGTGAAATACCATATTGGATATCATGTGTCTTTGAGTTGTAATTACCACAACTAACAAAGAATTTTCTCCCTGTCAGGTAGGATTCAAGCCAATTTAAGACACTGCCAGAGAGGCCAATCCATTGACTAAGGCGATTTCTAAGAATATTATGATCAATGGTGTCAAATGCAGCACTCAGATCTAAGAGGATGAGAACAGATAAATGGCCTCTGTCTGCATTCACCCGCAAATCATTTACTACTTTAACGAGTGCAGTTTCTGTGCTGTGATTTGTTCTAAAACCTGAATTAAATTTATCAAGAATAGCATGTTTATTTAGGTGATCATTTAACTGCATAATGACTGCCTTCTCCAGAACTTTACTTAAGAAGGGCAGGTTAGAGATGGGTCTAAAATTTTCAAGAGCTGAGGGGCCAAGATTATGTTTCTTAAGTAGGGGTTTAACTACGGCAGTCTTAAGACAGTCTGGGAAGACCCCCGTATCTAATGACGCATTTACTATGTCAAGAACATTATCAATTAGCATGCCCGATACTTCTTTGGAATAATTTGTTGGTATTGGATCAAGGATGCAGGTGGAGGGTTTTAATTGAGATTTTTTTGTAAATCAGGTAAATCTATCCTAGTGAAAGAGTTTAATTTGTTTATAACAGAATGCTGGGGTTTAGGAGGATCCTTAGTGTTGGGGAGATATGTTATTTTTAATATCATTAATTTTTTGATTGAAAAATACAGCGATAGCCTCACAGGTTTTACTGGAAGTACTTAGGAGGCATTCCTTTGAGTTACCTGGGTTTAGCAGACGATCTATCGTAGAGAATAAGACTCTGGGATTACTAGCATTGTTATTTATAATCTTAGAGAAATAGCAGCACCTCTCAAGACGGACAGTGTTATTGTATTCTGTTATTTTAACTTTTAATATTTCATAATGGATGGTTAGTTTAGTCTTCCTCCATTTACGCTCAGCTCTACGGCATGTTCTCTTTAAATCCGACACTCTTTGGGTCTTCTATGGTATAACAATGCTAGAAGATTTTTTAACTGTCTTTTCAGGTGCAACTATGTCAACAGCAGCTCTCACTTTAGTATTAAATCTTTCCACCTTACTATTTACATTATCCTCACTATTATAGTTGGCACTATAAATGGACAGATTGCTTAGAATGTTTGTAAGTTTTAAAGCTGTTGCTGAGTCAAAGAAGCGTTTTTTAACAATATGCTTCTCATGGGTGTTTTTTATCATTATTTCTATATTAAAAAGTAGAAGAAAATGGTCTGATAGACCAATATCAATGATCTGCTTTATATCAACTTTAAGTCCTTTAGTAATCACTAAGTCTAACGTATGACCTGCTTTATGTGTAGGCTGATTAACGAGCTGTCTCAAATCAAAAAAGAGTCCAGGAGGTTCATAAATTCTTTTACTTTTAGGTCACAATGATTATCTATATGAAAATTAAAGTCGTCAACTATTAGGAGTGTGTCACAGTTCATAATTAAAATTGACATTAAGTCAGAGAATTCCTCAAAAAAAGACGCGTTGAATTTTGGAGGTCTATACACGGATAATACTAGAACTTGAGAATCTCCATGGATAACAACGGCGAGATACTCAAAGGACTTTAACTTACCAAAACTGACATCTTTACATTTTAACCGGCTCGAGTAAATGTTTGCCAAGCCGCCCCCCCTTTTTCCCTGGCGGTCTGCACGAGTAAAACTGAGATGTTGACAGATAGTTCGAGCTGAAACTGTTGCACCCTGAGTCTGCAGAACAGCTTGAATATGTTTTGAAGTTGTTTGGGGCTGTTTATCCACCATTCGGACTATCCTTTGTTGCAGTCTTTTATCAATTTTTCTCTTTTGTCCACGTCCTGGGAAATTAGCTACAGTGCCATGTGTTGTGAACTTCTTGATTATGTTGCGCACAGTGGACAAAGGAACATGAAGATCTCTGGAGATGAACTTGTAGCCTTGAGATTGTTTATATTTTTCCACAATTTTTGTTCTCAAGTCCTCAGACAATTCTCTGCTCTTCTTTCTGTTTTCCAAGCTTAGTGTGGCACACTCAGACACACAACAGAAAGATTGAGTCAACTTTTTTCCATTTTAAAAGGCTTCAGGTGTGATTGCTGAATTGCCAGCACCTGTTTCTTGTCATAGGTGAGTTCAAACGAGCATCATATGCTTGAAATAAAACTATTTACCCACAATTTTGAAAAGGTGCCAATAAGTTTGTCCGGCACATTTTTGGAGTTTTGTGTGACATGATGTCAGATTTGGCTTTTTTCTGTTGTTCCAATGCACATAAAGGAAATAAACATGTGTATACCAAAACATTTGTAATTGCAACAATTGTCTGGGAGAAATGGTGCATTTTCTGTGAAAATTCCAGGGGTGACCATAATCTTGGCCATGACTGTATGCAAATACGTTGAAGAAAACACAGCTTTTCATCGGGTGTACTTACTTTTTCACAGCACTGTACATCATCTACATCATCAAGTACCAGTGACAAGAAGCAATACGAAATTGGATGAACAAATTACAAAAATAAATAAGTTCAATTATATATAAGCACTTCACAAATTAATCGTAACTGTTCTTTCCTTAATTTAATTTGCTAGTTTAATATGAGAGAAAAACATTTAAAGTATTTATTATCCTTGCAGCAGTAACGAAATATTTGTTAAGTGTGTAAATACAGAAACATATTCTTTAAATAGACAACTGCAAGTGACTGAAATACAATGAATACATGTGGCCACTGGCAGTGAGTTCGGTAAAGTAAGAATGTCAAATATACAGCTTTATATACAAAAGCTTAATAGGTCATTAGATCTTCATTTTTTGTTTCCTGGAGTATTATTAAAATCCACTGGGATAAAAGTTTGTATTTTGTGGCCATCTGCAAAAAAAAAAAAAAAAAAAAAAAAAAAAAGCTTTATTATTCCTTTACTTATGCAAATAAAATAAACCTTTTTACTCTGCAGAGTGAATAAACAGTTTTGTAATAATCTCAAAAAAGTACATATTTATAATGTAAATATGAACTGGCAGAGACAAACAAATAATGGAACTTCAAAAAGATTCCGCAGATCTAACCAATAATTGATTTTCTTCAAGGGATAAGAAATGCCCCACAAAAGGCAATGCCAAAATCCAGAAGTTCATGGTAGAATTCAGAGTTCAAACATTATCAGTGTTATTCTTGTTAACTAAATTTAAAACTAAATATGTCGTTAATGAAAAACAATCATTTTGTTAACCAAAACAAATCTCAAACTAACAACATATCTGAAAACTAGAACTAAACAAAAATGAGAAAATAAAAATGAAAATTTTTTTTTTTGTAATTTAAAATTTCATTTTCACCACACTGCGGTGGGCTGGCACCCTGCCCGGGGTTTGTTTCCTGCCTTGTGCCCTGTGTTGGCTGAGATTGGCTCCAGCAGACCCCCGTGACCCTGTAGTTAGGATATAGCGGGTTGGTTAGTGGATGGATTTTCACCACACTAGTTTTCGGGCATAATGTACAAACCAGATTCCAAAAAAGTTGGGACACTAAATAAATTGTGAATAAAAACTGAATGCAATGATGTGGAGATGGCAAATGTCAATATTTTATTTGTAATAGAACGTAGATGACAGATCAAACGTTTAATCCGAGTAAATGTATCATTTTAAAGGAAAAATATGTTGATTCAAAATTTCACGGTGTCAACAAATCCCAAAAAAGTTGGGACAAGTAGCAATAAGAGGCTGGAAAAAGTAAATTTGAGCATAACGAAGAGCTGGAAGACCAATAAACACTAATTAGGTCAATTGGCAACATGATTGGGTATAAAAAGAGCTTCTCAGAGTGGCAGTGTCTCTCAGAAGCCAAGATGGGTAGAGGATCACCAATTCCCACAATGTTGCGCAGAAAGATAGTGGAGCAATATCAGAAAGGTGTTACCCAATGAAAAATTGCAAAGACTTTGCATCTATCATCATCAACTGTGCATAACATCATTCGAAGATTCAGAGAATCTGAAACAATCTCTGTGCGTAAGGGTCAAGGCCGTAAAACCATACTGGATGCCCGTGATCTCCGGGCCCTTAAGAACTCCCAGGTTTTCCTGACCCCCTCAGCCCTACCAGAGGTAGGCCAAATGGCCCCTTGGTTTGAAACTAAAAACTCAATCACCGACAATTGGCTCCCATTCATTTGTAAATGGGTGGCCCATTGGAATGTGTCACTTCCCTTCCCCCTAAGAACTGCAAACCACCCATCACCTGTGAGGCCTGGCACATTGGCTCCCATTCATTTGTAAATGGGTGGCCCATTGGAATGTGTCACTTCCCTTCCCCCCAAGAACTGCAAACCACCCATCACCTGTGAGGCCTGGCACATTTGCATTTGCTTACTCAGAGTAACTAAAATCCAAGGCAGGCCAGGAAAGACACACATTCACAATATATGGAAACACAAGTCAAAATTGAGTGAAAACAGAATGAAGAGTTGGTAATAGAATAAAATGAATAGAATGAAAACATTCAGTCTCCAATGTATGTTTGTATAAAAATGTCATAAGATGAGTAAAGTTGTGGTCCATGGTTTTTGACATGCTCATACACATACAGAATAAAATGTAAAAAAAAGTGATCTGTCCCTCAGTTCCAGGTTCATCTCTTCATCATCTTTCTGCCTTTTGTCTCAGTGGCTACTTTCCCACACAGTCTGTCTGTCTGTATCAAAGTCTAAGTTTGCAGCATTTGCAGACCCAGTGACCATCGTTCCTGCATTTGGCAATGGAGTTCCTTGGCTAGTAGTATCACAATCTTCTTTTTTCCTTTCCACCCTGTACATGCAAATTTGCGCAGCTTTAGTAAATCTAGTGTTAACATCCTGTGGTATGTGGTATGGTTGACTGTGGGCGGGGCTGTGAACTGATGACAAGCTAAACTTGGGAATAAAAGGGATAGTTTACTACATGCATTCACAATCTTCTTCAAGAACCTACGGGTACGAACAAGCCACAAAGATGCCAAGAGGTTACACTCCTGCCGAGGCTTTGGTTCTGCTGCAGAACATGGACCCTTGTGACTCGGATGGCGGGGAAGTATCCATTCACTTGCAAGAGTGTTCAGACTCTGACATGTCTTCAGGTGATGAGATGTGTTCCGGGTTAGACAGTATAACTCCTCCAAAGAAGAAAGGTCGGCTGGAGACACAGACCACACAGAAAGGTTCCAAGTATGAGACAGCAAAAGATGGCACAGTGTGGGCTGAAGAAGAAGTGGGGAGGCCACTCCCTCACGGCCAACCAGAAACATATACATGTGATGGAGAGCCAACAGAAGAAGTCAGAAGAACTGTCAAGAATCGCTTGCAGAGCTTCTTGTTTTTGGTGAATTGGGGCATCCTTCACACTATAAGAAAATGTACAGTTCAGCATGGCCGCAGGATGGAAGCAGATTGGGACATGTCTGTCTATGAACTGATGGCATTCATCTCCATCCTTCTCTGGAGAGGGGTGATCAGAATTCCATCACTGGCTGATGCATGGTCGGAAACATTGGGGATCTCGCACGTCAAGAGCACGATGGCCCGAAACCGCTTCCAGGACATCATGAGACATCTACGCTTTGATGACAAGGACACACGCACTCAGCGGTTAGCAACGGACAAGTTCGCAGCAGTTTCAAACGTTTGGCAGATGTTTGTTACTAACTGCATCAAGTCTTACAACCCGGGCCAGCACATCACTGTCGACGAGCAACTTTTTCCAACCAAGTCTCGCTGTCCTTTCCAGCAGTACATTGCCTCAAAACCTGACAAGTTTGGGATCAAGTTCTGGGTTGCATGTGACTTGAAATCAAAATACATGTGCAATGCTATCCCTTATCTTGGAAAGGACCACAGTCGTCCCTCTGGGGAGAGACTGTCCGAGAATGTGGTAATGAAGCTGATGGAGCCTTTCATGGACAAGGGAAGAACTGTTACCACTGACAACTACTTTACATCATTGTCACTCGCTGGACGACTGCTCAGCCGGAAAACTACTCTTGTTGGCACCATAAACAAGATTCGTCGCGAGCTTCCACAATCAGCAAAAGAATCTTCGGACCGCAACGAATTCACCACACAGGTATGTTGTCGTTATTTTTATCTATTTTTATATATATTTTATCTATTTTGATTAATAATTACTATATTTATATAAAGTGCTGTGTTATTTTTCCTTTTCTTTTTTGCACCTAGAGCAAGAGCTCCAATTTCATTGTGTTATTATACTGTATATAAAAGTGCAATGACAATAACGTTTTATCTTTTCTTATCTTACTTATCAGGTGTTTTCAACCACTGGCACCACACTCACAGTTTATGCGCCCAAGAGGAAGAAGACCGTCTGTATCCTCAGCACCATGCACAACATAGTTGAGATTGGGGATAACCGAAAGAGGAAGCCAAACACAGTCACTGATTACAACACCATGAAGTGCGGCGTGGACATTATGGACCAGAAGGTTCGACAGTACACCGTAAGCGCAGGAACACGGCGATGGCCAGTCGCCGTGTTTTACAACATGATCGACATGGCAGTGATGAATGCTCACGTGCTGTATCAGGCATGCACCGGAGTGAAGGAGAGAAGGGTGGACTTCATGGCGCAGCTTGCAACTGAGCTTGCTAAGCGGTTTATGCAAGAAAGGATGGTGGACAAGGAGCAGCTGCTTTTGCAACAACCTGCCACACCACACCCAGGGAAAAGGGCCAAGTGTCAGGTGACCGTCCAGTGCAAGAAAAATAATGCAACCTTGCGCTGTGTGGACTGCTACAAGTACACCTGTGGGAAATGCAAGAAGGAGACTGACTGGCAGTGCCAGATATGTGCCAACAGATCACATCAATGAACTGATAAAATACTGGTCACTCCCACACACATACACAAATACCAGATGTTGCACATTTATGTAAATGTATATTTTTCTATTAGTGGTAGTAGTTTTTATTTTGTATTTTTTTGTTTAAGAAAATAAACGCTTTGAACTTTGGAATCTTTGAATCAATTTTTTCTAGACCAGTTGTACCCTTGGTATGGCCCCTTACATATTGCTCCTAGATGACTGTGATCCCTGATTGTATAGTCAGTAGCACCTTGTAAGTCGCTCTGGATAAGAGTGTCAAGTAATTGACACATTTACAGAACAATGGCAACCGTTCACACGTGATTAAGGATATTAGGTAAAAACAACCGGGCCAAATGGCCCCTCTCTGGTAGAGCTAGGGGGATAGGGCCAAATGGCCCCTCTCTGGGAATTCTAGTTAAACGACACTGCACCACAAACAGGAATGCTACTGTAAAGGAAATCACAGAATGGGCTCAGGAATACTTCCAGAAACCATTGTCAGTGAACACAATCCACCGTGCCATCCGCCGTTGCCAGCTGAAACTCTACAGTGCAAAGAAGAAGCCATTTCTAAGCAAGATCCACAAGCTCAGGCGTTGTCACTGGGCCAGGGATCATTTAAAATGGAGTGAGGCAAAATGGAAGACTGTTCTGTGGTCAGACGAGTCACGATTCGAAGTTCTTTTTGGAAATCTGGGACGCCATGTCATCCGGACCAAAGAGGACAAGGACAACCCAAGTTGTTATCAACGCTCAGTTCAGAAGCCTGCATCTCTGATGGTATGGGGTTGCATGAGTGCGTGTGGCATGGGCAGCTTGCATGTCTGGAAAGGCACCATCAATGCAGAAAAATATATTCAGGTTCTAGAACAACATATGCTCCCATCCAGACGTCATCTCTTTCAGGGAAGACCCTGCATTTTTCAACAAGATAATGCCAGACCACATTCTGCATCAATCACAACATCATGGCTGCG
>JANRMT010062791.1:4537308-4559871 GCA_026402145.1 Polypterus bichir lapradei
ATAAATTATTTGGGTGTAAACCAACCAGAATAAAATGTATGCATTGATTGACACTGTATGTAAATTCAACAGTTTATAAAATGAACCTCCATCCTTTGTTTCTCTGACCATTTTGACAATTCTGACCATGCTGTAATGGACTGCTTCTGAAGAATGCTCTCTCCAAGGCATTTTGCTGAGGAGTAATTAAAAGATACAACAAACAGCTTTTCTCCTGCCTGATTACTGGACGTTTAGTTCTTTAATAAGATGTTAAATATAGACTACAAGGTCAGATTGGAATTGTTAGATTTGAACTGAACAGTAAACAAATAGTAACTAAATGGTAAGATGTCCTTGTGGCAGTGTTGGGCTGTAAAACTGAGAGCAAAATCTACTCTTATCCTGTTCACTGTTGCCCCGCACTGTGGGTGACTGTAACATCCTACATGTAATTATAAAAAAATTGTGTTATTTGTTCATGGCTTTTTTCTTTTTTGTCCTGCTTGATTCTTAATCTAATAAAGAACTCTGATTTTCAGAAATTTAGTAATGTTTGATATTAGTATGTATCCAGTGTTATTGTCAATTTTGCTTTTATTTCTATTGTATTCTTTTGACAATTTTGAATTCCTTTGACTATTTGCGCTATATAAAAAAAACAACATTATTATTAGTAGTATCATTAGTATTACTATACAGTGCCATGAGCTCAGGTTTGATACCTAGCCTGGTCACTGTCTCTTTGAAGTTTGCATGTTCTCCCCATGTATAAATAGAATTACTGAGAGCAACTTCAGATATTGTTTTAATAGCTGGACATTAGACATGATCATTAAGCAATCTCAGTTGCCAAAATGTTTATTTCTACATGTGTTGTTAAATTACATCCTCCTAGTTTAGGCTAACAGAGTTCCCCACATTATGCATGTTGCTTATTAAGTGAATGATCTGAGATGTTGCTATAACAGATGTTCAGCATTTAATATAAATGGTATGCTTGTAGAAATGCAGCATATACATGTAAAAACGTTCATCTGTATTTCTGCTATTATTGTTAGTAACACAGTACAAGCAGCGACTTCAACAGTATTTATGAAAAAAAAAAAAAAAAAAAAAAGCAAAGTAAGAATTTCCTGAAAATAAGTACTGTCAAAGTTTTGAAATTATTAAATGACATACAGTCAAGCAGGACGAGATATCAAAAATAAATGTGTGTGGTAATTTTACTACTTGCAAAGAGAATCTCAAAGATAAACAATCATTTTCGAAATTAAATAGCTATTTGCTTAAACTTGTTGCAGATGAAGGTATGATTTCCATCCATCCTCTTCTGCTTATTCGAGATCGGGTCACGGGGCAGCAGCTTGAGCAGAGATACCCAGAATTCCCTCTCCCTGGCCACTTCTTCTAGCTCTTCCGGGGGAATCCTGAGGTGTTCCCAGGCCAGCCGAGAGACATAGTCCCTCCAGCGTGTCCTGGGTCTTCCCCGGGGCTTCCTCCCGGTTAGACGTGCCTGGAACACCTCACCAGGGAGGAGTCCAGGAGGCATCCTGATCAGATGCCTGAGCCACCTCATCTGACTCCTCTCGATGTGGAGGAGCAGTGGCTGTACTCTGAGCCCCTCCCGGATGACTGAGCTTCTCACCATATCTTTAAGGGAAAGCCCAGACACCCTGCGGAGGAAACTCATTTCGGCCACTTGTATTTGCGATCTTGTTCTTTCGGTCACTACTCATAACTCATGACCATAGGCAAGGGTAGGAATGTAGATCAACTGGTAAATTGAGAGCTTTGCCTTTCGGCTCAGCTCCTTTTTCACCACGACAGACCAATGCAGAACCCGCATCACTGCGGACACCGCACCGATCCGCTTGTTGATCTACCGCTCTATTCTTCCCTCACTCGTAAACAAGACCCCGAGATACATGAACTCCTCCACTTGGGGCAGGATCTTGCTCCCAATCCTGAGACGGCATTCCATCCTTTTCTGGCTGAGAACCATGGTCTCGGATTTGGAGGTACCGATTCCCATCCCAGCTGCTTTACACTTGGCTACGAACTGATCCAGAGAGAGCTGAAGATCACGGCTAGATGAAGCAAACAGGACAACATCATCTGCAAAAAGCAGTGACCCAATCCTGAGCCCACCAAGCCGGACCCCCTCAACGCCCTGGCTGCGCCTAGAAATTCTTTCCATTAAAGTTATGAACAGAATCAGTGACAAAGGGCAGCCCTGGCAGAGACCAACTTTCACTGGAAACAGGTTTGACTTATTGCCGGCAATGTGGACCAAGCTCTGACACTGGTTGTACAGGGACCGAACAGCCCTTATCAGGGTTCTGGTACCCCATACTCCCGGAGCACTCCCCACAGGATTCCTCAAGGGACACGGTCGAACGCCTTTTCCAAGTCCACTGGTGCAGCAGTCATGGAGTGTAATTCAGAGATTGTTTATTAAGCAGTAACAGCCCCACAGGGTATTACTCTGAACAGAGCTATTAGAAGATTATAGATTATTGTTTATTTATTTTTACTAGAGGGGACTCGTTCAAAATCCAGTGAAGGGAGTGACTGACAACACACTCTTCATGGTTAGACCTTAGCCAGGATACATTTTGGATAGTTTAAATCAAGACAGAGTGAGATATGCAATTATACAACTGAGATGATCCAAACCATATTTCACACATATTGCAAAACTGTCTTTTATCAAGGGCTGCTTTCTTTCCATTCATTATTTGAAAATCTAATTAGAAGTTCCTTTTCTCAACCCTGTATCAGATTATACATGTG
Source organism: Polypterus bichir lapradei (assembly GCA_026402145.1). Classification (NCBI taxonomy): domain Eukaryota; kingdom Metazoa; phylum Chordata; class Cladistia; order Polypteriformes; family Polypteridae; genus Polypterus; species Polypterus bichir. The sequence continues at coordinate 4,540,084 of JANRMT010062791.1, forward strand.
TGCACTCTAGATAAAAACTGGTACGGTTTGGAGATGATACTAAGTTGCTGCTAGAAGAAGTAATTTTTATATTAGATAATGAGAGAATGTTAGTAAAGTTTAAAATAATTCTTTTAGGAAAGTGTGTAACTTGCAATTAAAGAAATTATATGATAAAAGATATATTTGAGGCAGTATTTTTTAAAGGAGACAAATATACTGTCAATATACAAATTTCCAAAGGGTTTAATAATGAGAGTATTTCCTATATAAAAACACTGTGTACTTCATAAACAGTGAAGCATATGATTGCCTTATAATGATACAATGAGCAATAAAATAGCCTTCAAGTGTCTCACACACTTATACCATATTCAAAGAGATTAATAAACTACTAAATTTACATTTACTTGATGGCAATTGATTGTAACCGGTGCAGAGAGAAAAGTACACAAGTTAGAAACTGAAATTCCTCCTAAAAAAAGTGCAAATTCATTTGGATGTGAATCCTTTCATACTTTTAAAGTACAGATTATTCACAAAATTTCAGGCATTGTGTCATCAACATAGTTAACATCAATCCCTTCTGTTCCCCAAATTGTATGTGGGTCAATGGCTATAACAAAGTGCACTTCTAGTTTAGCTCATTTTTTTCAGAGCTAAAGAAGATGTTAATATTAAGATGTCATATTATTAACTATGATTATTATATATACAGTTGGATGGATTTTAAATGAAGAAGTAATTACGTGATTACTTGATTGTAGTGTAGGTTTTCAGCATTAACTCAAAGGTTTCAACAGAAATATGGTATGAGCCTTTTAGGAATGACAGCCATTTTTATATATGATCCTCCTATTTCCAGGGGCTCGAATGTATTTGGACAACTGACTGACAAGCTGTTCCATAGTCAGGTATGAACAGGTTGCTCAATATTTCATTAACTTTCAAGCAGGTAGAAAGTCTGTAGTTGATTCCAAGTGTGGAATTTGAATTTGGAAGCTGTGGCTATGAACTCTCAATATGAGGTCCAAAGAGCTGATGCAGATAAAACCAAACAAACCCATCCGAGACACAGCAGAAACACCAGGGGCCTCATGTATAAACGGTGCGTACGCACTAAAATGTTGCGTAAGAACGTTTCCACGTTCAAATTGAGATGTATAAAACCTAAACTTTGGCGTAAAGCCACGCACATTTCCACGGTACCTCATACCCTGGCGTACGCAAGTTGTCCGCTTGGTTTTGCAGAATGGCAGTACCCAGCGTCAAAGCAGTGCTACTGTTCCTGTGTGGTTTATCTTTCTTTTTGAGATCCACATCCCTGACGCGGCTTTATAAATACACTGAAATTAACCGCATATTGTTTATTAGTTTAATGCATCTAATTGTAATTAACCAGTAACAATATACTGGTCAACAGAAAGGTCAAACTATTCCAAATATTTACTCTCACTGCACCTTCTTTTACTTCTTTCAGCTGGTCCCGTAAGGGGTTGCCACAGCGGATCATCTTTTTCCATATTACTCTCACTGCACCACTCGGAGCAGCTGATCGGAAAAAGAATTATCGGTATACAGCATCAAGCACACACTGCCTCAGCCATGCTTCCTATTTGAACTGCTTCTCACACGGCAAATGCTTCAAAACCCTTACTGTACGGACCTCGCGATTCAGAAAGAGTTTCATCCCAAGAGCTCTAAACGCAATCAGTCCATCAATTGCTCCTTGTAGAACTGCTTGTACTTATAAGTACAATTACCTCACTGTAAACTTGCGATACAGTTACAATATTGCACAACCTGAGCCACTTTGTAAAGGGCGTATGATGATGATACCATTTTTAAGATGAAATGCAGCAAAATATGTTTATTATATTATACAGATAAAACTTTAACTTCATTTAAATAATCTATATTGTTAATAATTAACGGACACGGTGTCGCTACGGTAGGAAGGATCTGGTGCTCCGTTCACGGATTGTTCCTGCCTCGCACTGTATGCTTCACTTGGACTTGCGTGAAGGATAGAATAATTAAACATGTACTACAAAGATATTTCAATGTTCCTTAAAAGTTTTGAAGAATCTGCGTTATAAGTATACAGATGGCTTAACGTCTATTAGAGAGATGATTGTGTGGCGATTGGGTATTTGGAGAAAGAAAAGGAAGGACAGGAATTGGGGGTTAGTACGTTTGAAAGAGACAGGATTGCTGCAGTAAATTATTTCATCAAAGGTCGCGCACAATCACTGTGCCACTGTGTTCCCATGTTTAATAACATACTTTAACTCCTATCATCATGAAAATTATATGAAGTATACATCTCAGTATTTTAATTATTCAGAGAGCTGTAATATTATGAATGTAATGGATTCTGTGTCCTGTTGGAGGAAGAGAAAGCCAGTAAGCACATAGTGATTCACACACATAAAGCACATAGAAGATTAAATACAAAACAAAGCATTTAACATGCTACTTTAGTTACAATGGGATTTGAGAAACTAGTAAATTAAATGATTTTAAGATGAAGTTTATGATGTTCTACTTTAATGACAAAATAAACTACGTGATTAAAGTAGAAATTTCAAGATTAAAGTTGACATTTCGTGCTTTTTCCCCACTATGTGCCTTTTTTTTAGTGAAGACTTCACAAAAGTAAATACAGAGAGTTTACCACAGAGTGCAAATCATTGGTAATCCTCAAGCATATGAAGGATAGATTAGCATTTGTTAGAAAATATTTTTAAAGATACAGTCCAGTTTTCAAACAGTTTTCTTTGGACAAATAAGATCAATATGTACCATAATGATGGATATAGAAGAATATGGAGAAGAGAAGGAATGGTTCTTGATCTGTAGCATACCGCATCATCTGTGAAACAGGGCGGAGAAAGTGTTATGGCATAGGCATGCATGACTGCTAGTGAAAGTGGGTCACTTTGTTTACTGATATGACTACTGACAAAATTTGCAGGATGATTTCTAAAGGTGTGCAGGGCTATAACGTCTGCTCAGAATTAGACAAATGCTGCAACACTGGCAGGACGACGCTTCACAGTAAAGATGGACAAAAAGTGAAAACATACTGTGATAGCAAACCAAATGCTTTTGAAGGCAAAGGAGTATAATATCCTTCAACGACCAAGTCCATCAACTGACCTCAACTCAATTGGACATGCATTTCACTTGCTGAAGACTAAACTGAAGGCAGAAAGTCCAACGAACAAGCAGCACCTGCAGTAAAGGCCTGGCAAAACATCAGTAGGGTGGAAACCCAGCACTTGGAGAAGACCATGGGTTCCAAAATTCAGGCAGGTAATTACTGCAAAGGACTTTCATCCAAATATTGAAAATGATCGTTATATTCACGATTATGTTAACTTGCCCAAATACATTTGAGACCCTGAAAATGTTTCTAAATGGCTCATACAATGTTTTTGTTAAATGCCTTAACACTAGAATCCCTGAAGCTTACGATTTTTTTGTTTTCCCTGATATCCTTAAATTTTCCTGACATACGCCACAAAGCTCTTAACTCCTTATTGCTGCATTAATAGTCCGCTTTTGTTTTGCAAATGTATGGATTAGCAGAATGCAACCTGCTACACCCCATCCCCCCCCTTTAGTCAGATGAAGGCATCGCCCCGTTGAAATCCTCACATTTCAAGTCTGTTGAACTGTTTATCTGGCGATACATTTCTAAATAGTTATATAGATAATGAAATACCATGATTTGAAATACATACATTTCATTTGTGTTTTGTGTCTACAACAATCTGTGTGAACACAGAATGATAGAGGAAATGCAAGGCAAGAAATGCTGAAAAAATGGCTAAAACAGAAAATGTTTTCATATGTTAAAGTTATAACAACATAACTTTGATGTGAAGTATAAGATGTTTGAAGACTGAAGCCCAATAATCCAAGAAACACTTTCACAAAAGGTGTAGCAAAACAAGTACTGTACTTTATGCTTTTATTCAAGAATAAAACGAAGAAATAGACATTTATATATATATATTAGAACAAAAACAAATAAGCCAAGGAATCTTTAAGTGCACAAAGTTTTACTCAAATTTTTGATTCATCAAAGTAGCCACCTTTACTGATTTAACAGCCAAACAGTCGTAACACTTTTGATTTATAATGCTAGTCAATCTACGCAAGTCATCAACTCTGCCTCCAGCAAAAGAATCTCAGACCATCACACTTCCTCCTCCACGTTTGACCAACTTAATGGCACAAAAACACCCAGCGTGATGAACCAAAGATTTCAATTTTGATTCATCAGTCCATAATGCATTAAGACACTATTGGTCAGTTTTTTCCATTATTCTTTCAAATGTAATCAGTTGAAATGCAATGAATGACGTAAAATGGTGAAAATGTAAACAGAAAACTGGCATATGTTTAATCAAAATTAATGTTTAGGTTAGCAAAAACTGAAAAAAGGAAATATCAGAATATTACAAATGGGCCTTCTTCAGGAAATAACCATCAGGTTACTGTTAAGCTGAGCTTAAGCCATTGTTATTTAATACATTTTAAATATAAAAAGACTACGAGATCTTTTGGAAGTTTATTTAAATAAAGATTGAGTGTAAAAAGGGTTAGAGAGAGATCGGGGTCAGCGTACTGATGCAGAGAAGAGACATTCAGTTGTAAAAAGAAGGCAAGGGGAAGGCAATTGTGAACAGAAGAAAAAAAAAGCATTACAGAGGAATAGGGAAGCTTAATGTATTAGCTGATTTTGGCAATGTCACTGGTATGTTAAAAAAAAATCCCTTTTTAATATGAAACATTTCTGACTAATGACGGCTGTTATTTATGTAAAAGGCTAAGTAAGTTAAGTTTATGAGCGATATCACATAAACGTGATTATTTTTAGTAACTAGCGCATGTTCAAAATAATGGAGTGTATGTGTATACAAAATATGTTATTGTATGAATGAAATGAGTTTTCCTGTATTTTCTTTGTTTATTTAAGGTTATCAACCTACTCCTGTTCCTATTGTTACTATTGTTCTTGCAACCTGTTTATTATTAAAACAGCATCACATAACGAAAAGGAAGAGTTGTTCCATGCGTCCCCTTTAATCAGCTAAAGGCCTTTTTCATGTTTGGGCAGATATTGATGCAGCAGATCTAAATAACCTGACAGTTACAACCTATAGATATTCTGCAGCAATTAAAGTAAATTGAGCCTTGAAAGTTAAATCAAACAGTTTGCAGAAGTGTCCCAACTTCATCCGATTACTTAAAAACACTATGTCTGTCTTAAAGCCTACTTGGACAATATTCCAGTGATAACGGCAACTGACAAACAAAATGTGACAGAGCAATATTACCCTTAAAAGTGTAGGTCTTTCATTTAGAGGAATTGCAAAAAAAAACTGTCAGGGAGTATGGTGTCCTACATAATCCAAAGGCAACTGGAAAATGGAACAAACTCTGACAGAATGAGATCTGACAGGCCCCAAAGTCATAACACAATCAGACAACAAGTTTCTGAGGGTCACCATCTTGCGTGACAGGAACCACACAGCACAACAGCTACAAGCACAGATTAACCGTGGTTGAAAAAAGCAAGTCTCAGTTTCTACTGTGAAGAGGAAACTTTGTCCAGCCTTCAGTGTAGTATTTTTTCTTTAAGGAATGACTTTGTTACTGCCACTCAACCTGTCAAACCTTAAAGCATAAACTCTCCTATATATCTGAAATGGCATATACTGTATATCTCCAAACCGGTCTACGTAAATACAGACAGCAGAGACACAAGTCCCATCACAACACAAACTTTATTTCAGTGGGGAAGAGCTTTCCTACTGCTCTCAAAGTAGCACAGTACAAATAAGCACAAGTACACAGTCCTCCTTCTTCTATCTTTGTCATCCACCTCCACTCTTCCTCCTGGCAAGCTTTGTCCCTCTTCCTTCCGACTCTGGCTCCCTGAATGTAGTGAGGCAACTCCTTTTAAGCAGACCCTGGGGGTGTTCCAGGTGCCTCATTAATCAGACCTGGAATGACCCCCAGGAGTGGTGAAAGTCCCATGTGAGGCTCTGCAGCTCCCCTTGACGGCCCCCATGGAACTTAACAGGGTTGTGCCACACTTCAACTCCCAGCATACTCTGCGGGAATCCCTGGTGCCATAGCCACCCAGGTGGGCTGCCCTCCAGTGACCCAGGGGAGGTATTGTTTTGTAGATGTTCTCTCCCCAGGTCCTTCCATCCAGCTGGCGTTCTGGCCGGGTAATGGCTGTGGCCGCTCGTCACAGTATATAGGTGGTTGCAGATGAATGGGCTAATTATATGCAGGACACAGCTTACAAAAGCTGTAAATCTAAGCAGAATGCGCTTAACAAAAAAATGGAATAAACTCACCAGGAATATGCATGCTAATAAACCACAATCTGGAGTAAAGAACTTCTCAAGAAGACAGTTGTTCACCATAGAACAAAATGCTCTCCAACCAGAGGATTAAAGTTCAATCACAAAGACGAATCCAACATGAACTTCATAGGCTCCCTAGAACACACCATACAAAGTGAAAAGATACCAGCAGACAATGCACAAGACATAATGTGCGTCTTGGCCGGCCAGTTGACATACAAGACATCCAACAGTACACGTTTCTTTAAAAGAACTGGAGGCATTAAAAACTAGAATTATCAGAGCCTACGAAAAAACTCGTAGATCCAGCCCACCTTCAATCCCATCGCACCTCTCTGTCAGCGTCTTTTGTCCTGTAGATGTGCCGATAAAGACAAGCAGCAAGCAGCCTACTATTCCATCTCCCCACCTCCACAGAACGTGCACAAATTTCTCCTAGTTAATGCCTTGATTATCTGAGAGTGAAGTGCTGGAGTTTTAGAGTGGAAATAATAGATTGTTATTTGCAACACATGCATTTCACGTGTGTTCCGTTTGTACAATAATCTGTGTAAACACATTGTTAAAACAGAAACGTTTTTCATATATTAGTAGTAAATGACAAGATGTTGGCATAAACTATATAATGTATGAAGCCTTAAGTCCAAAGATCAAATAAACACTTTCACAAAAGGTTCAAGGCTAAGACAACAGCTTCTGTGGCGTAGCAGTAAGATTTGCTGACTTGTACTCAAGAGTCCAAGGTTCGATCCCGACTGCCTCCTATATTTGCCGTTGTCAGTAGTGAGCTGCACTTATTGTTAATATTATACATTACACACATACATTTGGTTTGCGTCTGTAGCAGACGGTGTACATTAATAGTACTTGTAAAAGTTACCTTTTTTTTTTACTTTTATTCTCTCAGTCATGATCACGATACATACTACCGCCCTAGGGATCTGACGCTGTTAGTTTTTATTTGAAACTGGGAATAACTGTAGATACGCATGGTGTTTTGAGGCAATGGAAACTGGACATTCTCTGATCTGTAGGGATAAAAGCTGACACACAAACGCTGGTGAATCTGCCTTCTTTGTGTCTCACTGTCACTTGATTTTCTTTATTCAGTTTTATTGAGTGTTCCTGTTCACGCTGAATTAGTATGCACCTTATGGTCTATGATGTCAAAAAAAAAAAAAACCCAAAAAAAACAGAGACGTATATATGATATTTGGAATTATTCATTTTATGACCTGTATAGTACAGTGCGGAAAACATTGTGGCACAGATGCAACATTATTTATATTATTCATATTCATTTGCATAACATCTTGCAGTTGTAATCATTGACCGCGTGTTTCCCCCCCCCACCCAGATTTTTCCAGTCTTCACGTTGCTGTATGGTGCTGTTTCTTTTGTACTCCAGGACATGCAGAGGAAAGAATAGTACAGAGAGGTCAGTTCAGTGCTATATACAATCATCAAATTCAAATGTTAACAGTTCACATACACACACGCAAGGACTGTCCTTCCTTCATTTACGACATGTAATTCCAAATATCATATACTAGCCAACCCGCTGCGTACCATACGCCGCATAATCAGGCTGTTTTTTTAATGATTTTTAAGCACAGGGAGAAAATTAACATTTGAAAAATCGGTAATGTAATAAATCAGCAAGAAAAGCAACATTGTAACAATGCACGGAACGAACCAACACACAATCGTCCGTGACTGAAAACTGGCGGACCGTCATCGCGCATTTTCCTACCAGACGGAGGGATGGGGGTGCACGGCGCGGAGGGTGGAACGGGAGGAGAGGAGAAGGATGTCCATTCCGCTCCCCCCGTCATGCTAGTCTGCTGATTTCTCGTTCAGTATGCACTGCCTGCTCATGTGCCCAACTCCAACTCGTCACTTGAGTCGTTGTTGTCTTTGCACAGTCCAGATGCACCTGTGACTCACGTAGACTTTTCATTGCTCTGTGCGGTTTTGGCTGCTTTTCTATATATAATCCACCAAGACACCCGACCACAGTAGTAGCGGGGTGGGAGGGGGGTGTGTACAAAGGGTAGGGACGTAATCAGTGGGAGCGTATGAGTCGCACTTAGTGGGAATTCCACGGTTTGCAGCCCGAATGGGGTTCAACGGCTTACCCACGCCTCTCTGCGCCAGGTAGACACACACTCAATCTCATGCATAATTATTTATTGAATGCTAAACACTTCTGGAAAGACACGGTTGTCTAAAACGGGTTGGTGTGAGAATACAACAGTAAGTGAATGAAAAGATGGAACTCTGGAGAGAGCAAAATACAACACAATAATGAACCCGCGGCATAACAAACGCCGCATAATTATTTATTGATGGTTGAACACTTCTGGAAAGACACAGTTGCCTAAAAAGGGAGGGTTTGAGGATACAACAGAAAGTGAATGAAATATAATTGTCCGTGAGTGAAGACTGGTTTTGGCAGATACAGGCATATCTTTTTGAAAGTTTGTCCTTGTGCCTTATTAATTGTCATCGCAAATGCCAATCGAACAGGAAATTGTCTTCGGGTAAAAGTAAAAGGCAAAAGAATCTGATGGGGTCAGGCATATCCGGGGAATAAGGACAGAGTGTGAGGATGCAGATGTGATAGTTTTACACTCCAGTACATTACGGTGAATGGTGCTAACAGACAGTCTAGTGCCATTACAAAGACCTTTTGCAGGCAGGAGGTTTCTGAGGAGCACGATGACGGATCCATTTTTAATTTTGAGTTTATGTGGAGGCATGCCAGTAGGAGTAAGACTATTAAGAAATTCCTCGGGGAATAAAAGTTGATCTGCAGGATCATCTGTGACGATGGAGTCCACGCACGTGAAAGTCACCTCATTGTTAGGAATAAGTTTTAGCAGTTCTTCATTAAGATATAGCGAGTCTTCGTTGGTGACGCTTAATATAGCTCGCGTGCCGAGTTGTTCCAGAGTGAAAGTTGAGAAGTCGATGTCGCCATACAGTTGTTGAACGGGATCAGAAATTAAAGGAAAACAATGTGAAGGCAATGTCGCAGGTGTTCCGTTTATCCCGTCTCCAACATCAAGGAGCCATTGTGTGAAATGTTGTTCTTCAGGAAGAGCGGTCATATTTGTTGTCAGTGTAAGAACATGCATGTGACGCCACAAAGGGTGCTTGTTAATGCAACTGGCGACAGTAAGCGCGCGGGAGCCACGCATGGTCTGAGGCGCGTTCCTGAGCACGTGGGAGGAGGGGTAGAGTTTCTGGGCAGGACCTTGTCGTTCCTTTCGCATGGTTTTTCATGGTGGACGCGGTCGGGTGTCGAAACCGAAAAGAAAAATGAAAAGTCAACGTGGCTCAGACGTGCATGTTGACTCCTAGCACAGACGAAAGGGACTAACTGGGTGGTTGGTGAGTTTTTGCATCCGGGCACATGGGCAGGCAGTGTGAATGCCTAGAGAACGAGGGCAGACGCGGGCCGGTGAAAAAGGAGTGTTGGTGGGCAGGGAAACGTCTTCCGTGTTCCTGTAGGAGCATCTAAGAAGACGCATGTTTGTCGCGGATGTGAATTGCTGTATGTAGCGTGTAAAACAGTTTGCTATGGTGCACGCGGTCGTGCGTCGTAACCGAAAAGTCGGTTTTTAAAGACTGCTTACTACATTGTGTTTTAACCTCAGTTGTAAAGGATTGTTTTAAGGATTCCATGGGATACCCCTCGCAAACCATTTTACACTCTGCATATGGCGATTCACCTCCGCGAGAAACATGCCTCTATGAACAGTCAACATGCCTCGGAGGTGCATGTGGCCTCTACGACAGATGAATATAAATGACGCTGTTCTTTCTGTGTTGTCGTATCCAATGGTCTTGGAGTTGGTGGCCGTGGCTCCTTCCTGCGTGCGCCATAGGTGTCTTACTTGTCGGCGGCTTAGTGAATCCATGCCCCTTCCGGCGTGCTTTCCATGGGTGTCTTGCCTTAGTGAATTATACTGTATATATAGATACCTATGTCTCTGGTTTTTTTTTTTTTGACATCATAGACCGTAAGGTGCATACTAATTCAGCGTGAGCAGGAACACTCAATAAAACTGAATTAAAAAAAAAAAATCAAGTGACGGTGAGATACGAAGAAGGCAGATTCACCAGCGTTTGTGTGTCAGCTTTCATCCCTCCAGATCAGACAATGTCCAGTTTCACTGCCTCAAAACACCACTCACATCTACAGTTATTCCCAGTTTCAAATAAAAACTAACAGCGTCAGATCCCTAGGGCAGTAGTATGTATTGTGATTGTGACTGAGAGAAGTAAAAAAAAAAAAAAAAAAAAAAGGTAACTTTTACACGTATCATAAATGTACACCGTCTGTTACAGACGCAAATCAAATGTATGTGTGTACTGTATAATAGTAACAATAAGAGCAGCTCACTACTGATCTTTGGACTTCAGGCTTCATACATTATATAGTTTATGCCAACATTTTGTCATTTACTACTAAAATATGAAAAACGTTTCTGTTTTAACAATGTGTTTACACAGATTATTGTAGAAACTGAACACACATGAAATGCATGTGTTGCAAATAATGATCAATTATTTCCACTCTGAAACTCCAGCACTTCACTCTCAGATAATCAAGGCATGAGCTGGGAGAACTTTGTGCACGTTTTGTGGCGGTGGGGGGATGGAATAGTAGGCTGCTTGCTGCTTGTCTTTATTGGCACATTTACAGGACAAAAGACGCTGACAGAGAGGTGTGATGGGATTAAAGGTGGGCTGGATCTACGAGTTTTTTCGTAGGTTCTGGTAATTCTAGTGTTAAGGCCGCTACAAAATGATAAAAGCATTGTTATCACACCAGAGAAAAAAGGAGGCACAACAGTTGTATTAGACAAAGAACAATATGTTACAACAATAGAAGAAATGCTCTCCGACACCACCACTTATGAACAATTAACAAGCAACTCAACTAAAACGACCTTTAACAGAGTCAACACTACTCTGAATACGATCCGGAACGACAACCTTTTAAACCTACAGGATAATTACAGAATGAAAGTCCAATGATGCAAACTGCCCTGAATTCTACGGCCTCCCAAAAATCCATAAAACCCCACTAAAATTCAAACTTGTTGTTAGCCTAACGGAGGCCCAACTTATAACTTATCTAAAAGACTTTTTCAAATATTCAAACATTTAAAATTTGAATCGGAATATCCTGTTAATAGTACCAAGATGGCATTGCAGCATCTGTAAAATGCATCCATCACTGAGGATGAGATCATGATCTCGTTTGATACTGTGTTACTGTACATCATAATTTCTATTTATTTGGCCACAGAAACTCTATTAACACTAGAATCACTGAAGACTACAAAAAAAATAGTAATTCTGGTCCACCTTAAATTTCATTGCACCTCTCCATCAGTGTCTTTTACTTGTAAATGTGTCAATCTGCGCAAGCAGCTGCTATCCTACTCCCCCCTTCCGACGGAGCCGAGTCTGTCACAAAATTCTCAGAGCTCAAGTCTCTTTATCTGGCAGTGAGGTGCCTGGAGTTGTATAGGGTAAATAATATATCGTCATTTGGAAAAAACATACTGTACATTTCATGTGTGTTCCGTGTCTACCATGATCCGTGTAAGTGTAGCATGGCAGGAAATGCAAGGCAAGAAATGCTGAACACATACCTAAAGCAGAAAGTTTTTCCATGTTATACTAGTAATGATGTAAAGTGTATAATGTGTAAAGACTTTAGTCCAAATATCAAATAAACACGTGCATTTTTATTCAAGAATATAATCAAAGAAAAAAAAATCATTCGATTTACATGTTGCTGTCAATGAGTTAAAAACCCAAACTCAAATGTGAATTGACAGGAAGTTAGTTGATATGTATTCTTGAATGGTGTAGAGGTAAGAACTGCTACCTTATAACCCAAAGGTACCGGGTTTGAGTCCCTGCACTCCACACTTTGAGTAGTGAGCCACATATTACAGTAATCCCTCGCTATATCGCGCTTCGACTTTCGCGGCTTCACTCTATCGCGGATTTTATATGAAAGCATAACTAAATATATAACGCGGATTTTTCGCTGCTTCGCGGGTTCTGCGGACAATGTGTCTTTTTACTTCCTGTATATGCTTCCTCAGTTGGTTTGCCCAGTTGATTTCATACAAGGGACGCTATTGGCGGATGGCTGAGAAGCTAACCAATCAGAGCACGCAGTTAAGTTCTCCTGACTGAGAAGCTAACCAATCAGAGCACGCAGGAGCTATGCAGTGTTAACCAGGAAGTCTCATCTCGCTCATTCAGCATCAACGTGCTTCGCTGTGTAAAGAGTTGTGCTCTTTAGTGTTTATCTTTGTGCATAGTCAAGCCCTTCATTATGGCTCCAAAACAATCTGCTACTGCTTCAGGTGCCGTGCCCAAGCGCAAGAAGAAGATGTTAACGATTGCCGAAAAGGTAAACGTTTTGGATTTGTTGAAGGCTACGATTCTTTTTATTTAAAAAGTAGGAAAGGAATATAAGATCTACGGCTGCAGTGTCCTTTTAACCAGGGTGCAAAACGAGTTGTAAGTGGATGTAATAAGGCAGTAGTCTGGATGGAATCTGCTTTAGGGATTTGGATTGAAGACTGCCAGAAGAAGAACAACGGCAGTGCTACACAATCGCCTGAAGTGGCTCCTTTACAAGGGCTGTAACGCTCTCCTTTGTTGTGCAGTAAAATTAAACTCATTGTTATCGGACAAGTCATCGTGTCATTGTTGGTGAGTAACCATAAATAATTAATACATTTACTGTATACTATTTTTCTTGCAATGTACGTATTTATTGCTGGTGACCTGTCTATCGTAATGGCTGTAACATATGTGATATCGGAGACACTCAATATCTTTAAAATAATATTTAGGTTTTACTGTATATAAACAGTGTGTGTTTATATACATAATTTCAATGAATCTTACCTAATATCTAAGAGAATACAAAGGGATTATGCTGTATAACGCTGCGGGGAATATTTATAAACAGGGCGGGAGAGTTTATAAGGGCTTAAAATATATAAAAATAACCATACAAACATATGGTTTCTACTTCGCGGATTTTCACCTATCGCGGGGGGGTCTGGAACGCAACCCCCGCGATGGAGGAGGGATTACTGTATTACTATACTATAATAAAAACATACATTTGATTTGAGACTGTAACACCCGGTATAAATTTTGGCTACTTATAAAAGTTACCTTATTTTTATTATTCAATTTTATTCTGTCAGTGACGTTCACATGGTACAACAAACTTGACTGTCCTTCTCTGAGTAATACTGTATTTTCAGTATCATGAACCATAATGTGGAGTACAAGATCAAAAAAAAAAAAAAGCACGTTTAAATGACAACTTATGTTCAAATGGCACAATGTTTTCAAATAGTGGCTTTTTATGTACAGTATGAATGTGTGTGTTTGCGTGTGTGAGAGAGACAGAGACAATCTTATTTAAGTGGTTACTGGAATATAAAATAAACACATTCGCAAAGGTATAACGAAACAAGTGTTCTTTTATTCAAGAATAAAACTGAATAACAAAAAATTTAAGTGACAAGAAGATACCAAGACGATACGATTTACCAGCATTTGTATGTCTCCTTATATCCCTTCAGTGATATCTTTAACAGGTAGCAAAACTTTACACTGGCTATCACAGACAGAAATCATAGGCTGCTTCTTTTTGGGCGCATACACCATCAACATGGCACTGCCAGATCTAAACACTAGCGTGGAGAGTTGCTCGCGTACCGAAGTGACTTTAGCTGCAGGTGGAAGTCCCATTTTACTTATGGTGCCAAGCAGAGTTGTGTCACAGTGCAGCAGTGTATTAGCCAGCGATAGCGCTGTGAAGAAGCTGTCTGCTGTTACGATTCTGCCTTTGTCCAGAAACAGCTTCATAAGCTTTATAACCATAGACTCTGAAAGTCTTTGCCCTGGGTTGTAACTCAAATCACAGTTCTCAACAAAACGTTGCCTGATGTCAGAGATCGCAGCAAATCTGTGGTTTTTCACACGTCCTGCATGGGTGTCTTTGTTGTCAAAGCGTAAATGCCGCATGGTAGTCTGATAATGGTCACGGGATATCGTATCTTTGTTTGCCTCTGAGCAGGCATCAACCACAGCACCAACTGTGGTCATCGCTGCTCTTGTGAAAAGAATGGAGATAAATTCCATCAACTCACAGAGGGAGTGGCAAGTTTGTTGTACCAGATGAGTGTCATTGACAGAATAAAATTGAATAATAAAAAAACAAGTGCTAACTTTTACAAGTAGCTAAAATTTACATCGGGTGTTAAAGACTCAAATCAACTGTATTTTTGTTATCATATTATAGAAAAAAATGTACACTGGGTGTTACAGACTCAAATCAAATGTATGTTATTATTATATTATAGTACAGGTTGAGGCAGAAAGGACGAATGTCTTTGAAATGGCTAGAACTAACCACTAGGTGGAGTGACAGATGTGCAGTAGGTGGTGTTAGGTTCGCGAAGTCTTAGCATTTTTTAATTTTCTTTTTAGTTTAAGCCATGGAGCCGTGGAGGATAGAACACCGCATTTTTGCGTACAATTGTTTTGTCAAGAACAAGCAATCTATTTCTGCAGTTCAGCGTGAGTTTCGTTGCCATTTCAATATCCACAGAAATAAAGCTGTTCCCACTCGTAACACTATCCTACGTTGGGTTAAAGCACTTCGTACAAGAGGTACACTTATGAACAAATGACCGCCGGGGGCTACACAAATGGCACGTACCCCTGAAAATGTGGAAAGCGTACGACTTAGACGGCTGTGCCGTCTAAGTCGATCTGCTCGGAAGCATTCTTCTGAACTTGGCCTCAGTAATCGTTCGGTAAGGTGTATTTTGCATTTAGACCTGCATTTCCATCCCTACAAATTGTCAAATGCTATTTCAATATGAACTCAAATCTTTCAATAAATTTCTTTGTGAGAAAAAATGAACAATTTTGTGATTTTGTAAAAAACGACCGTCCTTTCTGCCTCACCCTGTAATAACAAGCGGCTCACTACTCAAGACGCAGAGTGCCCAGACTCGAACCTGGTACCTTTGGGTTATAAGGCAGCAGTTCTTACCTCTGCACCATTCAAGAAAACATGTCAACTTCCTGTCAATTGACATTTGAGTCTGGGTTTTTAACTCATTGACAGCAACATGTAAACCGGATGTTTTCATTTTGTTGGTTGAGCGAACGCTGGCGTGACTGGTCGCCGCTGCTCTCCAGTAACTTTTTAACTTTTTTATGATCAACTTACAATCTAATGGACTAAGCAGCTGTTTTCATTTTCATTTCAGGCGGATTTATTCGTTGAGTTTTTCTTTTTTCAATCATTTAAAGCTAGACTGATCTCTAGCTTGACTGCTGATTTGGCTGTGTATGGACTATTTTTCGGCCTATCCCTGCCTTGAAATTTACCTGGCTTTGTTCTCCGGACATCCGCGTTGTCTGCGTCTTCGCTTAACCTGTGGACCAGTAGGATATTTATTTGGTTCATGTTTGTTTGGTCCCTCCTGTTGCTCGCTATCCAACCTGCGATGGGCCTGCTTCAGTACTCAGCTGCCAAGCTACTCCGACTCTGCTTTCACCTGTCCGAGCCTCTGCTGACTGGCCTATATCTCCACCCAGACATCATATTCCTCCCCTGTTGGCGATATATCCACTGCAGGTCCCGCCAGAGTATCCAAGCTGACAGTTCAAAAATAATAAACTCCATCTGGTCCAGTTCTCTATGCCCTCCATGTAATTTAGGCAGAGTCGCTGATCACAGTGTGTTAGCCAGCCTAGCCCGGTCAGCTAACACCGTTGCTAAATGCAATAACGCCGTTGTTAACTTCGGTCTGCTGAACATCCGCTCACTCACGAGCAAGGAGCCTCTCATCCACGATCTCCTCATTGATCGTAAGTTTGAATTTTTCTGATTAACTGAGACAAGGCAACAATCCCATGACTTTTTCCAACTTAACGAATCCACTCCCCCGGGGTTTGTTTACATCTCTCAACCCCGTGGCTCTGGCTGAGGTGGAGGTCTCACGTTAATGTATCGTGAGAAATGGAAAGTCTTGCCATTGTCTGTTCCTGTCTTCAGTTCTTTTGAATCTCTTGTATGTCAATTAAATGGACATATTCCTACTATTATTACAGCTGTTTATCAGCCCCCTAAACCAAATAATGACTTTCTGAACGACTTTGCTGTTTTCCTTACACACTTATCTACTGTTTCATCAAACATAATACTTTTGGGGGATTTCAATATACATATGGATAATATCAATGTCCCTGTTACTAGAGACTTTACATCCTGCCTTGAGAGTTTTAATTCAAGCAACATATTGATGTTCCCACTCATTCCAATGGACATATCTTGGACTTGATTTGCCGTTCTGGAGTTATTCCGCTTGATTGTACTGCGGATGAACTCCCCATAACTGATCACTTTCTTATTTCATTCAATGTTAAACTTGCACTTTTCAACACTAAGCTTTCCCATCTCATGTCTTTCCGTAATATTAAGTATATCAACTTAGACTCTCTTTCCTCTAGTATTGATTCCCTTATGGTCATTCATAATTTATCCACTCCTGAAGAACTGGTCTCACACTATAATACTGGACTTAATGGTATTCTTAACTCTGTTGCTCCATTAAAAACTAGATCTGTTTCTTTCCCCTTTTCTGCTCCCTGGTTCACACCTGAACTTCAGCTTTTGAAAGCCAAAGGCCGGCAACCTGAACAGTTATATAAAAAAACTGGACTCTTTGTTCACAAAGAGATGTACAAAAACCATATACTTTATTATAAGGACTGTACTGCCCAAACTAAATCTAAGTATTATACTCTCATTATTTCTTCCAATGAAGGAAACACCAAGTCATTGTTTTCACTACTGAACAATATCATACAACCCCTGGATTCTTTACCTTCTCACCTTTACTCAACTGAATTTTGCAATTCCCTTATGTCATTTTTTAATGAAAAAATCCAGAAGATTCATCAGTCTCTCTGTACGGATTCCTCCAGTACTTCATTTGATATCACCCACCAACTCACTCATTTTCCTCTTTTCAGCTTCCTACTTTCTCAGAAATCTCAGATCTTATCTGTAAGTCTAAGCCATCCACCTGTCAACTGGACCCCCTCCCTACAGTTCTAGTCAAAGCCTGCCTCCCTGCTCCCCTTTATCTCTGCTATAATCCACTCTTCTCTCACTACTGGTACTGTTCCTTCATCTTTTAAAACTGCTCCAATAACCCCAATACTGAAAAAACCTGGTGCCAATCTGACTAATTTCAGTAATTTTCGTACTATTTCTAATCTACCCTTCATTTCCAAAAATCTTTGGAAAAATAGTGGCTATTTAACTACATTCTCATTTATCTATACTAATAAACGGCAAAGCCCTCAATGACTCACTCACTCACTGACTCATCACTAATTCTCCAACTTCCCGTGTAGGTAGAAGGCTGAAATTTGGCAGGCTTATTCCTTACAGCTTCCTTACAAAAGTTGGGCAGGTTTCATTTCGAAATTCTACGCGCAATGGTCATAACTGGAAGCTGTTTTTCTCCATTTACTGTAATGGAGATGAGCTTGAAACCCGTGGGGGCGGAGTTTCGTGTGACATCATCATGCCTCCCACGTAATCACGCAGTACGTAGAAAACCAGGAAGAGGCCCAAAAAGCGCTGAAGAAAACATGCATTATATAATTGAGAAGGCAGCGAAACAATAAGAAGCGAGCGAGTGACATATACAACCATATTCATGAGTTCTGCTACTTCGGAAACAAAGCACGATGTAAACCTAAACTTTAAATTAAGTTCATAGACAGGCTGCCACTGGCGTTTGTAATTTAGTGCCTGCCCATATAAGGCCGTCCGTCAGCGGCAATCGAATAGAAACACTGCCATGGGTAAATATTCATGGGTGAAGGACTGTGCTTATGCAGAGGAAGATGAGATGGTCAGGGTGGTGTTTGGTACAAACTCAGCGAAACTGCGAGAGAAAGTTTTAAGTGCCAGGACTTCGGTAACATTAGATACAGCCATGGACATCGCACGAGATGGCACCAGCACAGCTGGGAACCTTCGATGCATGTACACCGAGCGGCTCACGTGAACTGACGCAGTGCACAGACAAAAAGCAACAGTTCCAAAGAGCGCTGAACAAAAACCGAATTACACAATTGAAAAGGCAGCAAAAAATATGAAGCGTCTGATACATACAAGCATATTCATAAATGCAGCTACTGCGGAAACAAAGCACACGGTGGAAAAATGTCCCGCTAAAGGAAGACAGTGTAAAAAAAAAAAACCCGTGCATGCAGTGCGTCAGGTCTCAGATGAAGTAGACGAGCTGTTTATTGATGCAGTAAGAAACGAATCGATGAATGAAACCTGTCATCTTTACAACGATTGACAAACACGGAATGTAACTTGAACACAACACATCCTACAAATACGAACCTGATTGAAAGAAATAATGATAATCAAATCCTTGATGACAGCAACACTCAGTAACACTCACAAAACAAATACTGTATATTGACAGTCATGTTACGTTATTTTTAAAATGTTCCCTTTTCTTTTTCATAGCTTTTTTAACATACTACTTCTCCGCTGCGATACGCGGGTATATACATATGTATATATATACCCCGATCTACATACTCGAATAATGGATACTTTATTCGCCATCAATGATTGTTTTGGTAAAGCCATACTCAGTGTATTCATTAGATGAACGGTAAAAAAAGTAAGAGCGAGGGGAGGATGACTTATTGAGGTATGCAGCCAAAACCACAATAGCACGCGAGCTCGATGTACGAAAAAATATATCTTTTCAAGTTCTATTTAGTCCATATGTGTCAAACTCAAGGGCCGCGGGACCACATCCGGCCCGGCATGTAATTATATCCGGCCCGCGAGATCATTTTATATACTGTATTATTGTTATTAATGGCCCGGGTATATGAAGTGCTGGTAACACAATAAACTACAGATCCCATAATGCAGCGCTTCAGCTGCCTTGCCGTACACTTACTGCGTTAATCAAGTCTAGCTTATGATGCTGCAAGTTATTGCGAAGCTAGCCCACACGATGCCGAAGAGAAAAGGTGATTCTGAACATAGAGACTTTAAAAACCGATGGGAGGCTGAGTATATGTTTACTGACATTGCCGGTAAACCCATGTGTCTCATTTGTGGAGCTAATGTGGCTGTAATTACAGAATTTAATCTAAGACGGCACTATGAGACAAAACATCAGGATAACCTGAAAGACCTGAATGCAATGCAGAAGATACAGAAAGCAGAAGAATTAAAGAAGAATCTGACACTTCAGCGGACGTTTTTACCCGTGCACAATCACAA
>JANRMT010062791.1:4585625-4602835 GCA_026402145.1 Polypterus bichir lapradei
CAAACAGATTCAGTCATTTACTCCAAAGAAGATAAACCTTAAACCATATCCACCATCCACTGGTTCTAAGCTGATTCCTCTCCTTGTCGATTTTACTTCCTTGTTTCCATTTACTCTCTCTTTTACTTCCTTTCAGTCTACTTTATACTCCATGGATACATATGACATAACACTACAAATCCTGAAGACTAGGAAAAAGTCATAATACCAGGCCATCTTAAATTCCTTTGCACCTCTCCATCAGCATCTTTGCTTTGCAAATGAGGCAATCAACACAAGCAGCAAGCAGCCTGCTATCCCATCCCCAACTGATGCAGCTGAAGAGAGACGCAAAATTCTCAGAGCTCAAGTCTTACGACTTTTTTCATAGGCTTCAGGGATTCTAGTGTTACTTACAACCGGCACAGTGTCAATAACAAAAGTCATGAGCAACCGCGATTAGCCCAATTTCCCCAGTAAACACTCTTGGGCCACATGCTTATGAACACTCACAGAGCCTCAGCTGTTCAATTTTTGTTTATTTTTTTTTTAAACTTTCACACAGCTACAAGACTCCTTGTTGCACTGCCATACCAACCTCTGTGTGGAAAATTGCACACGCAATTTTTGTAAACCTGACCACTTGTAATTATGTAAAACATACCAGCATAAATGACTATTACTATGCTGGAGCTCTACATACTGCAAATATAAGAGATAATTTGTGTGTAAATCAATAAAAAATAAAGAATCAATAATGAGAGACAATCAAAACAAAAAGTTAAAAGAATGTTAGTAATTGCCTTTGTAGGCTATTTACATGCAATCATCCATTCATTCATCTAATACAAAACCAATATATTTCAGTTCAATAAATAAGTCAGAATTAGTAAATAACTACCAACCTGCTAATGGTTTTCTGGGATTACATTGAATTATCCTTCCTTTCTTTTCACATGCTTTAAGGATAAGCACTTTTAGATCATGAAATTGTGAAGTCCAGTTAATCTGTGGAAAATAAAATATATAATATTCAAAAGAAAATATAAACTTTTTTTTTTTTTTTTTACATATTATCTATACTGGCTACAACAATAAAATGTGTGTTTTGTAAATTGAGATGGGTATTATAATACAAAAAAAAAAAAACAGTAAACTTTGCTGTTGTACTTATAGGCTAGGAGTAACTACTGGAAATAAAGTACCTTTTCAAAGGTGAAAGCTTTTGAATATGTAAGATACGAGGTGTGGCAGAAAAGTAATGAGACTGATTTTTTATTTACCAAAGTTTTTATTTTTTTCAAACATCAATGTTATCCCCTTCAAAGAAATTCCCTTGGGCAGCTACACACCGATGGAGACGTTGTTCCCACCGTTGGTAGCAGCGCTGGAAGTCTTCAACCGGTATGGTCTTCAGCATGTCCGTTACACTCTTTTGGATGTTTTCTAAAGTCCCGAAATGACATCCTTTGAGGACATTTTTCAGTTTAGGAAAAAGTCACACGGACTGAGGTCAGGTGAATAAGGGGGCTGGGGAACCACAGGAATGCGTTTTTTCGATTGTCCTTCTGCTCAATTGTGAGGTTTTTCGGCACCATTTTGGCACAGAGCTTTCACATGTGCAAATGTTCAGTCAAAATTTGCTGAACGGTAAATCTGTTCAAATTTAATTGTTCACTCAACATTCTTAATGTTAAACGACGGTCTGATCTTACAAGAGTGTTCACACGTTCGATGTTTTCATTGGTTTTCGAAGTTGAAGGCCTCCCTGAAAAACTTGAGCTCGGGATAAAGAATGTTCCCCATAGGCCTGTTTTAACTTTTCAAACGTCACACTTGCCGATTCTCCAAGCTTAACACAAAATTTAACGGCACAACGTTGCTCCAAATTCCGCTGTTCCATTTTGCGTGACGCACAACCAAAAACACAACTTCGCTAATAGCAGTCACAAAAATCACGTAGTTAACGGAAGGAATTGAAACTCGCACAGAGCTATGGGAGGGTACTGATACACGTGCTCTATCAAGGACAACAGCGCAGCGTTGCCAGATCGCTTGCAGTGTTGCCAGTCTCATTACTTTTCTGCCACACCTCGTAGATTCCTACTGTTTACAAAGAATTATTTTCAAATGCATTTTCTAAGACATTTTCTGTAACACTTGAGGGGGGCCAGAGTGGTTCTTTTCCATACACATTTTACTTCTATTTTTTTATTATCTATGAGGCTAGCCCTTATTTGCTTATGCACTGTACCTAACTTAACCTATCGTTATTTAAAATGACAGTCTCATACTACTTAAAACAGCTAATCATAAACAAAGACCTTCATATGTATCTTTTAACAAAACAAAGCTCATCAGGTGATTGGGTCTTGGCTCTACTCGCTTAGACATTTAAATAACATTTAAATAAATTCCAAAAACAAAAAGCAGGCATTACACAACTATGTTTTACAGACAAACAATAGCCCATTACCTTTGCCATTCT
Organism: Polypterus bichir lapradei; assembly: GCA_026402145.1. Taxonomy (NCBI): domain Eukaryota; kingdom Metazoa; phylum Chordata; class Cladistia; order Polypteriformes; family Polypteridae; genus Polypterus; species Polypterus bichir. Next base: position 4,588,093 of record JANRMT010062791.1, read on the forward strand.
TAAAGAATCAAAAACAAAAGGACATATCAGAATCAGAAAAAAGTTTCCAAAACGTGATTTTATAAACAAACATTCTTCAGAACTATTTTTTTAGTTCATTTAATGTTTTCTAGGTCAGCTACTTGTACCTTTTTCTATCTAACAACTTTCACAAAATCAGCAAAAAGATATGGTTTCTCTCTGCCGGATCAAGTACTTCTTTTTGCATTGTTTTAATGGTTTGTATTTTTCTCTGTGTAACACTACCACAGGGGATACACATACCAGTGTGTTCCTTTGTGCAGGTTCCAAGCCCAGATAAATGGTGTGGTTACGTTAGGAAAGGTGCCCTGTGTAAAATTTTGCCAAATCAATATGCGGACAACAATACAGATTTCCATACTGGATTTGTAGAGGCCCGGGTTAACAACGGCTGCTACCAATTGCTGTTAGACAACAAGGTGCTGGCGGAAATTGGGCTACTGTTGGCCCAATGTGTCCCAAGGCAGGAGGAGAGGAGGAAGATAAATAGAGTGGAACTGAGGGTAGGACCTTTGAATGTTGGCAGTATGACTGGTAAAGGGAGATAGATAGCTGATGTAACGGAGAGAAAGAAGGTTGATATATTGTGCGTGTAACAGAATAAATGGAAGGGGAGTACGGCCAGGTGGATCAGAGGTGGATTCAAATTGTACTATTATGGTGTGAATGGGAGGAGAAATGGGGTAAGGTTTATTCTGAAGGAACAGTATGTCAAGAGTGTTTTAGAGGTGAAAAAAGTGATGATTATGAAGCTGGAAACTGAAGGTGTGATGATGAATGTTGTTAGTTCATATGCCCCTCAAGTTGGGTGTGCGATGGATGAGAAAGATGATTTCTGGAGTAAGCTGGATGAAGTGATAGACAGTGAGTGGTGATTACAGCAGATTTCAATGGACATGCTAGTGAAGAGAACAGAGGAGATGAGAAGGTGATGGGTAGGTATGGTGTCAAGAAGAGGAATGAAGAAGGTCAGGTGATAGTGGATTTTGCGAAAAGGATGGACATGACTATGGTGAATACGTATTTTAAAAAGAGGGAGGAACATAGGGTGACGTACAAGAGTGGAAGAAAATGCATACAGGTAGATTATATCCTATGCAGGAGGGTCAATCTGAAGGAGAATGAATACTGCAAAGTGGTGGCAGGAGAAAGTGTAATTAGGCAGCATAGGAGCAGCATGGTGGTCTGTAGGATGGTGTTGGAGATCAAGAATAGGAGGAGAGTGAGGGCAGAGCCAAGGATCAAATGGTGGAAGATGAAAAAGGAAGACTGCAAGGTTGAGTTCAGGGAGGAAGTAAGACAGGCACTGGGTGGCAGTGAAGAGTTACCAGAGAGCTGAGCAACTACAGTAGAAGTGGTAAGGGTGACAGCAAGAAGGGTGCTAGGCATGACATCTGGACAGAGGAAGGAAGAAAAGGATAAAGAGGAAGAGGTTGGTGAACACGTGGGACAGTCAGAGAGATGTAGAAAGTAGACAAGAGTACAAGGAGATAAGGCGTAAGGTGAAGAGAGAGGTGGGTGAAGACTAAAGAAAAGGCATATGATGAGTTGTATGAGAGGCTGTACATGAAGGAGGGAGAAAATGACCTGCACTTACTGGCTACACAGAGGGACTGAGCTGAGAAAGATGTGCAGCAGGTTAAGGTGATAAAGGATAAAGATGGAAACATACTCATAAGTGAGGAGGGTGTGTTGAGCTGATGTAAAGAGTACTTTGAGAGGCTGATGAATAAAGACAATGAAAGAGAGAGAGAACGTTGGATGATGTGGCGATAGTGAATCGGGAAGTCCAATGGATTAGCAAAGAGTAAGTAAGGACGGCTATGAAGAGGATGAACGACGGAAAGTCCATTGGTCCAGATGACACACCTGTGGAAGCATGGAGATGTTTAGGAGTGATGGCAGTGGAGTTTTTAAATCAGATTGTTTAATGTAATCTTGAAAAGTGAGAGGATGCCTGAGGAGTGGAGAAGTGTACTGTTAACGATTTTTAAGAGAAAGGGGGATGTGCAGAGCTGTAGTAACAACAGGGGGATAAAATTGATGAGCCACAGCATGAAGTTATGGAAAAGAGTAGTGGAAGCTAGGTTAAGAAGGTAGGTGATGATTAGTGAGCAGCAGCAAGGTCCATGCCAGGAAAGAGCACCACAGATGCAATGTTGGCTCTGAGGGTGTTAACGGAGAAGTATAGAGAAGACCAGAAGGGGTTGCATTGCGTCTTTGTGGACCTAGAGAAAGCATAGGACAGCGTGCCTCGAGAGGAGTTGTGGTATTGTATGAGGAAGTCCGGAGTGGCAAAGAAGTATGCAAGAGTTGTACAAGATATGTAGGAGGAAAGTGTGACAGTGGTCAGGTGTGCAGAAGGAATAACAGATGTATTTAACATGCAGGTGGGATTACATCAAGGATCAGCTCTGAGCCCTTTCTTCTCTGCAATGCTGATGGACAGGTTTACAGAAGAGATTAGACAGGAGTTCCTGTGGAATATGATGTTTGCAGATGACATTGTGATCTGTAACAAGAGTAGAGAGCAGGTTAAAGAGACTCTGAAGAGGTGTAGATATGCTCTACAGAGGGGAGGAATGAAGGTGAGTAGGAACAAGACAGAATACATGTGTGTAAATGAGAGGTAGGTCACTTGAATGGTGAGGATGCAGGGAGTAGAGTTGGTGAAGGTGGAGGAGTTTAAATACTTGGGATCAAAAGTACAGTACAGTAAAGGGGATTGTGGAAGAGACGTGAAAAAGGGAGTGCAAGCAGGGTGGAATGAGTGAAGAAGAGTGTCAGGAGTGATTTGTGACAGATGGGTATCAGTTAATTGTGAAAGGGAAGGTCTACAGGACAGTAGTGAGACCAGCTATGCTAGAGGGGTTGGAGACAGTGGGACTGACCAACAACAGGAGACAGAGTTGGAGGTGGCAGATATAAAGATGTTAAGATTTGTTTTGGCTGTGACGAGGATGGACAGGATTAGAAGCGAGTAGATTACAGGGTCAGCTCCGGTTAGACGTTTTGGAAACAAAGTCAGAGAGGCGAGATTGCATTGGTTTAGACATGTGCAGAGGAGAGATACTGGGTGTATTAGTGAAAGGACACTAAGGATAGACCTGCCAGGCAAGAGGAACAGAGGAAGGCCTAAAAAAAAATGTTTACGGATGTGGTGAGAGAGGACATACAGGTGACTGATGTAACAGAGCAAGATGCAGAGGACAGGAAGATTTGGAAAAAGATGGTCCACTGTCTTATTTCCTCTTTTCCTCCTCTATAGTGTTCATCAGCAAAATTCTAAAAAGTTTTTTTAAACAAAAAATACGTCATGTTCGCCAGTGATATTTTCCTGGAAATGTGCCATGCGGCTGGCTTAGGCGAAAGTTTTTATTTTTCCCTGAGCAACCTATGATGCTTTGTGAGACCAGCGTGATCTCACAGAGTTGTAGCAGCCATGCTCAGACCTTTGAGGCATGTATGCTGTAAGATCGGTTCCAACGTGGCCATCGCTGGACTGCAGGCACACAAGGAGGTTCTGCGGACAATGTGTCTTTTTACTTCCTGTATATGCTTCCTCAGTTGGTTTGCCCAGTTGATTTCATACAAGGGACGCTATTGGCGGATGGCTGAGAAGCTAACCAATCAGAGCACGCAGTTAAGTTCTCCTGACTGAGAAGCTAACCAATCAGAGCACGCAGGAGCTATGCAGTGTTAACCAGGAAGTCTCATCTCGCTCATTCAGCATCAACGTGCTTCGCTGTGTAAAGAGTTGTGCTCTTTAGTGTTTATCTTTGTGCATAGTCAAGCCCTTCATTATGGCTCCAAAACAATCTGCTACTGCTTCAGGTGCCGTGCCCAAGCGCAAGAAGAAGATGTTAACGATTGCCGAAAAGGTAAACGTTTTGGATTTGTTGAAGGCTACGATTCTTTTTATTTAAAAAGTAGGAAAGGAATATAAGATCTACGGCTGCAGCGTCCTTTTAACCAGGGTGCAAAATGAGTTGTAAGTGGATGTAATAAGGCAGTAGTCTGGATGGAATCTGCTTTAGGGATTTGGATTGAAGACTGCCAGAAGAAGAACAACGGCAGTGCTACACAATCGCCTGAAGTGGCTCTTTTACAAGGGCTGTAACGCTCTCCTTTGTTGTGCAGTAAAATTAAACTCATTGTTATCGGACAAGTCATTGTGTCATTGTTGGTGAGTAACCATAATTAATTTTCTTCTTACAGTGCTTAGTACATGTATGTACGTTTAGTGTCACTGTACACACATTTACTGTATACTATTTTTCTTGCAATGTACGTATTTATTGCTGGTGACCTGTCTATCGTAATGGCTGTAACATATGTGATATCGGAGACACTCAATATCTTTAAAATAATATTTAGGTTTTACTGTATATAAACAGTGTGTGTTTATATACATAATTTCAATGAATCTTACCTAATATCTAAGAGAATACAAAGGGATTATGCTGTATAACGCTGCGGGGAATATTTATAAACAGTGCGGGAGAGTTTATAAGGGCTTAAAATATATAAAAATAACCATACAAACATATGGTTTCTACTTCGCGGATTTTCACCTATTGCGGGGGGGTCTGGAACGCAACCCCCGCGATGGAGGAGGGATTACTGTATATTCACCAAGGAGAAATTACGTAAGGTTGCACAGTGCTGCGTATTGTGGTTTATCACTGACAAATTTTCCAAGAAATGCTGTAAACGTCTTGTAATGAGATTTTCTGGATTACACCAAGAATGTTATAGGCAGACAAGGTGTTTAGGTTGGAGGAAGGTTTATACATGGGATGGGGTATTAGACCATTTAACGTTTGGGAAAGATTATTAAGAGTTTCTCATGTTGACTTGGCACTTGTCATTTTTTGATTGTCTATAAAAGTGTTCCAGATGAGGCCTCACAAGTGTGTGTTATAGCTTAAATGCATTCTCTCATTTCATATTTTTATTTCCATCATTCACAGGTACAAAAAACCAAGAAATGTAAAGGGCCTGAACCAAATTTTAGGCACCAGACATGGTCAGTAATTTGTAACACAAGTATCACACCTTGTAAAATCTTTATTTGGCTAGCTTACTTGGGGGATTTTAGCCCGTTTGTCTTTGCAAAAGGCCATTTCTGCAAGACTGTTGGGACGTCTTGCATGCACTGCTCTTTTGAGAGCTATCCACAGATTTTCAATGATGTTTAAGTTGGGGGACTGTGAGGGCAAGGAAAAACCATCACCTTGCAACTATTAAGGTATGTAGATTTTGAAATGTGTTTTGGATCATTATCTTGTTGTAGGACCCATCCACTTTTTAACTTCAACTTTTTTTTTTTTTTTTTTTACAGAAATGTTTGCTTCCAGAATTTGCTTGTATTTGAATCCATTCTTCCCTCTACCAAGGATATGTTTCCTGTGCCACTCGATGCAACACAAGTACAAAGCATGATCAATCCACCCCCTTGCTTAATAATGGCAGAGGTGTTTTTTTTTTTCCATTGAATTTGGCACCCTTTTTTCTCCAAACATACCTTTGCATACTGTAGCCAAAAATGTTCTATTTTTAATTTATCAGACCACAGGACTTGTTTCCAAAATGCAGCAGGCTTGTTTAGATGTTTATCTCCAAACTTTAGGTGCTGAATGTTGTGGCTAGAACACAGCAAGGTTTTCTTCTGCTAACTCTATCATGAAGGTCATTTGTTTAGGTGTCGCTGCATAGTAGAACAGCATACGACCACTCTGCAGTCTACTAAATCTTCCTGAAGGTCTTTTGCAGTTAAACAGGGGTTTTTAGTTGTCTTTCTAGTAATCCAACTAGAAGTTCTTTTGGAAAGTTTTCTTAGTCTTTCAGAACTTAACATGACCTCCACTATTCCTGTTAACTGCCACTAATTAATAACATTACGAACTGAGGAAACAGCTACCTAAAAACGCTTTGCTACCTTTTTGTAGCTTTCGACTGCTTTGTGAACATCAATTATTTTATTTTTCAGAGAGCTAGGCAGCTGCTTAGTGGAGCTCATGGCTGCTGATTGTTAGGACAAGGATTTAGAATTTATACAGTGTTGCAATTTGCTTTACCTGGGGTTTCCTAACGATGACAATAAACAAGCAATGAGCTAATGAGCTAATTAAGGTCTGAGACTTTGGTAAATGTTATCTGAGACCACAAATATCTTGGAGTGTCCAAACTTTGCATGGTGCACCCTTCTTTGTTTCAATGTACAAAACAAAAATAATACATTAATCATGCATATAATAGTGAAAAGAAATGCATTGTCCTTAACTTTATGGCTTTTGGTGATTAGTTCCATCTTCTGCTCAATTAACTATTCACAGTAACAGACCTTTTAAGTAAGGGTGCCAAACATCTGCATGCCACTGTACATCCTAAACTCCCAGCTCTTTTTGTCTGAAGGCCAACATTTTATTTGGGACTTTATTAATTGCTTTCTAAAAGATAAATATCCTATGCACCGCTCTGATCAAATCCTTTTGTTGCTTCCTCATAGAATTCCAGCATGTTAGAAAAACAAAACCTCCCTTGTCTGAACCAATGCTGATCGCTCAGTAAAACTGTTTTTGCCATGTGTTGCTCAATTTTATCCTTAATCTCTTCTATTAATTTAATTGTGATGCATTAAAAGCTTACTAACCTATAGTTACTTGGATCTGCTCGATCATCCTTTTTATAAAATGGGATAATATTTGTCATGTTCCAGTTATGTGGAATTTCCCAAATGAGAAGTGACTACCTAAAAATATGCCTGAAAAAAGTGTGCCTATATATTATATATACAGTGCATCCGGAAATTATTCACAGTGCATCACTTTTTCCACATTTTGTTAAGTTACAGCCTTAAGAACTCCCACTTCTTTTACTTTGGCTTCTCTTCAAATCTCATTTTTGTTTACCTGCCATTTACAGTGCATCCAAGTGTTCACAGCACATCACTTTTTCCACATTTTGTTATGTTACAGCCTTATTCCAAAATGGATTAAATTCATTTTTTTCCTCAGAATTCTACACACAACACCCCATAATGACAACGTGAAAAAAGTTTACTTGAGGTTTTTGCAGATTTATTAAAAATAAAAAAAACTGAGAAATCACATGTGCATAAGTATTCACAGCCTTTGCTCAATACTTTGTCGATGCACCTTTGGCAGCAATTACAGCCTCAAGTCTATTTGAATATGATGCCACAAGCTTGGCACACCTATCCTTGGCCAGTTTCACCCATTCCTCTTTGCAGCACCTCTCAAGCTCCATCAGGTTGGATGGGAAGCGTCGGTGCACAGCCATTTTAAGATCTCTCCAGAGATGATCAATTGGATTCAACTCTGGGCTCTGGCTGGGCCACTCAAGGACATTCACAGAGTTGTCCTGAAGGCACTCCTGCTGAAAGATGAACCATCGCCCCAGCCAGAGGTCAAGAGCGCTTTGGAGCAGGTTTTCATCCAGGATGTCTCTGTACATTGCTGCAGTCATCTTTCCCTTTATCCTGACTAGTCTCCCAGCTCCTCATGGTCTGAGAGTCCTTCAGGTGCCTTTTGGCAAACTCCAGGTGGGCTGCCATGTGCCTTTTACTAAGGAGTGGCTTCCGTCTGGCCACTCAACCATACAGGCCTAGTTGGTGGATTGCTGGTTGTCCTTCTGGAAGGTTCTCCTCTCTCCACAGAAGACCTCTGGAGCTCTGACAGAGTGACCATCGGGTTCTTGGTCACCTCCCTGACTAAGGCCCTTCTCCACCGATCGCTCAGTTTAGATGGCTGGCTAGCTCTAGGAAGAGTCCTGGTGGTTTCGAACTTCTTCCACTTACGGATGATGGAGGTTACTGTGTTCATTGGGACCTTCAAAGCAGCAGAAATTTTTCTGTAACCTTCCCCAGATTTGTGCCTTGAGACAATCCTGTCTCGGAGGTCTACAGACAATTCCTTTGACTTCATGCCTGGTTTGTGCTCTGACATGAACTGTCAACTGTGGGACCTTATATAGACAGGTGTGTGCCTTTCCAAATCATGTCCAATCAACTGAATTTACCACAGGTAAGCTGCAGAAACATCTCAAGTATGATCAGGGGAAACAGGATGCACCTGAGCTCAATTTTGAGCTTCATGACAAAGGCTGTGAATACTTATGTACATGTGATTTCTCAGTTTTTTATTTTTAATAAATTTGCAAAAACCTCAAGTAAACTTTTTTCACATTGTCATTAAGGGATGTTGCGTGTAGAATTCTGAGGAAAAAAATGAATTTAATCCATTTTGGAACAAGGTTGTAACATAACAAAATATGGAAAAAGTGATGCGCTGTACATGCACACACTAACTTTCATATGCACTCAAAGATAAATAATAAAAGGTCTAGGTGATTTGTTTCAGTTCAGTCCATTTAATCTGAGCAGTACTTTTCCCTTTGAGATTTCAAAATCCCTCAGTACCTCCTTAGTAGTCTCTGTTACCACTTGGTGGTTATTCTATTTCCTCATATGTGACAACCACAAAAAAAAGTTCAGAACATCTGCTATTTCACCGTCTATGTATTTTAAATTCCCCTTTACTCTTCCTGATACACTTCACCTCCTTTTTGACTTTTCTTTTTCTACTAAAACACTGAAAGAATCTCTTTATGTCATCTTTTGCCTTATCTGAAATATTAATCTCCAATTGCCTTCTAACTTCCCTAACATCCTTCTTGACGATTGCCCTTGTGTTCTACTATGCACATCTGAAACTGTTCCTCAGAGAGTCGTAGTCAGGTTGACTAATGGAACGGTCCTTACGGATGACACTGCAGTTGTGACCTGCTGGGCTGGCTACTTTGAGCAGCTGTTTAAAGCTGATCCTCCGGCTAGGACGTTGGATATCTTTGGGTCCACTGTTGTTGAGGCTGATCCTCCAATTAGCTGTGAACCACCCAATGTCATAGAAATTGCACAGGTGGTAAACCAGCTGAGGGTAAGGAAGGCTGCAGGGATCAGTGGTATCCAAGGTGAATTTTTTCAGGCTGGTGGTAAGGCTGTCCTCCTGGCATTACAAGAAATCTTTGCTTCAATTTGGGAAACAGACGTCATCCCAGCTGACTGGAAAACAAGACTTGCAGGGTTCCCACTCTTTTTAAGGAATCATTTTCCAGGACATTTCCAGGAGCTTTTTCTGGAAATTCATGACAGGATCTGGTCATACAGTCATACACTTTAGTTGCAGGCTTAACGCCATTTTAATTTCTCTTTGATTATGCAGGGACTTAGTGTCACCAATATGCTAAACTACATAAAGGCAACACTAATTAATGCACTGATGTATAATGGAGTTGTTTGACCTATTTTTGTTACACACTGTTTTAAACTGCAAAACTCTTTTAAAGAAATAAATGCCTCTTGGATTGTGGAAAACTATCCAAACACTGACATATACTGAGCAATTCCATAATGTTCAGTATAGAGCTGTTGATCACACCATGAAATAGGCTACCATAGTGGCCTAATTTCAGTAAAAGTTACTTGCATATTACATATTATGTCATTGTTTGTATCAAATAAATTTATGTACAATGTTTGTATTAAACAAAACTGCATAAAGCCAATTTATTGCCTATATCATGTGTATGATGCCTATAACACTAATATATGCAACAATTGGCACGCGACAAAAAAAAAAAAAAGTCAAAGTTAACTTTCAACTGGTAGCTTTACTGGGAATACAGCAGTTGTAGAATTTGCATAAGTAAAACGACAAAGATTATAATAAAGAACTTATCTTTGTGGGAAAAGAAGCAAAATACATCCATTTTAAATCATGATAGCCTTGCCATCAATTCCTGAGTTGAAAACTTGGTTAAACTAGAAAGAATACTAAGAACAAAGGATAAGAGCCTGAACTCCAGTATATTGGAAAAAAAAAACAATCTATAAGTCACTGTAGTGTAACCTATGAAAAAGGTATCTGGTGTAGGCCTAGGTTTAGAAACAATGCTGGTGTTGCTCCTTGAGGTCTGATAAAACTGCATCCAGACTGATGACCTCTTTCTTTGTTTCAGCAACACTTTTACGATAGGCATTAGATTTTGTGAGCAGTGTAAAGTCATGTTTTCTCTCAGCCTTCTCTGCCATTGCATCTGCTTCTTCTTGCATTGCCTCAATGCTAGTGATTATTTTCTGTCTCTTTGCTGCCACTTTTGTGATTTCAGAGCGGAGCTCTTCTCTTTGCTTGTCATTTTCAGCTTCCTTTTTCTTCTTTTTTTCATCATCAAGGTATTGGACATATCGCATCCTGGCATTTCTGCAATGCTGCAAGAGGGGCTTTGGCAATACTCCATCAAATGAGCCACCAGTCAAAGAATCTTGGATTAGGCGAAGAGACATCAGAGTCCTTCCTTTCAGATTTGTAACCAGCATGTCCTTATTCACAGAGTACCCTCTTTCGACCGCTGCTTGCCCATGTGACAATGTGAACAGGTCTTTCATTGATTTCCACAGAACTGCGTACTCTGCTTTGTCACCAGCAAATCTTCCCATGAATGTGTCCAGCCGACAGGAGCTACTTCTATACCCTTGAAATTCCTCTTTATGGTGCTGCACCATTTCAGTGAGGAACATCTTGTACTCACTCAGGATTTGGTCACAGTCCTCTGCTGTATGCCATTTGGCGTTAAGAAGCAGCTGTAAGAGCTTCTCAAACATGGAGATGGCACGCCTTTCATCGCTGATCATAGTTACTGGATCTAGGCATGCCATGTGCCTTACTGCTGCATAATTCAAAGGGCATTTGTCCAGCAGTTTCTTTGCTGTTGCGGACAGGAAGGCTACACATTCTCTCCGGAACTGTTGACCGGGCAGCGGTTTTTCAAGCAGCTTCTCTGAGGCTTTCTCAAGAGCTTGTTTGGTGACAAAGCCAAGATCCACCTCTTTCAGTGACAAATGGAGTGTTTTGTCCAGTACATCAATTTTAAGCATTTGGACAGGTGTTTTGATGTTATCCAGTACCTCCCTCTTCATAAAGCATGAAATCAAACTCTTCAGAAGGGCCTGAAGGTCTTTTGCCAAAAATGGCATCATGGGGGCATCAGTCTGGAAAGTCTCAAGAAAGGGATTCAGCTGCCTTGCCACATAGGCAAAAAACTGTAATTTTGCATCAAAAAGGGGGTCACCAACAGCCTCTCTGACCACAGAGTATGATGTTGACGATGGAATTTTACTCTTTGGCAGTTTCTTGAAATTGTTGACAAATATTTCAACATGTGGCCACATCTTAAGTGCTCTCTCTGACACTGGCAAGTCCTCGACCCACCTGTGAGCACAGAATTTTAGAGGGAATGTTGATGTTTTGGTAATTTCAATAAAGTCATCCCGTCTGGCTGGTGTGTCATGAAAAAGCTGCCAAAGGGCTCTTAGTTTGTCACCTATCTTCCATCCACTTTCCTTCTCGCCTTGTTGGAAGCTTCCATGAACTGTATGAAGACGACAGGTTCCTACAGTGGGAGCCACGTCAAACAGCCACCTGGAGCATGACAGGTCCATGACAGGACCATGCACGATCTGTGCACGGAATGTGATCCCCCGCGATGACGCAGTTAACGATGTCCCGCCCCATAAACGCCCCCATGCGCTTTCTAAAAAGATGGTTGCAATGCTGTATAATCCTGCCAGATGGAGCATTGACTGCTTCAGTTAACTGCAGTGTCCAGGAAGCCCTACACTGTATCTTTAATATACTGTACAGGCAGTTCTTGTATTGTCAACATACTGTAGTTTCATAAATAGATGACGTGGTAAAAAAAAACAACAACAAACCGATTAATAAAACAGATTTGTTAAATCACTCAATACACAACTCATGATGATACGGAAGCGTATTAGGGCCACGGTGAAAAAAAAAATACGGACACAGTGAAGAAAAAAAAATCAAAATGTCGAGATTAAAGTCGACATGTTGACTTTATTCTCGACATTTCCACTTTATTCTCGCCATTTACGTCGAGATTAAAGTCGACATGTTGACTTTATTCTCGACATTTCCACTTTATTCTCGCCAATTATGTCGAAATTAAGGTCGACATTTCCACTTTATTCTAGTAGTTTATTTTGTCAGTAGAATGTCGCAAACTAAACTTCATCTTAAAATGAATGTTTAATTTACTAGATTTTCTCAAACCCCCCTCATAAGTTAATGTAGCACATTAAATGCTTTTTATTAAGTGTTCCCGACCCAGTTTTTAATCTCTATGCGCTTCTTAAACTGACTTCCTCTTGCACACAGACAGCAGACAGCGATCGCCGCACATTGACTTCATGATATTCCTGCTCTATGAACATTCAGAATACTAACATACAGTGCATGATATCTTCTTCACGATGAAATGCATTAAAGCATGTATTAAACACGGGTGGCGGGGGCACGGTGGCGTGGCTGTAGTGCTGCTCCCTTGCAGTAAGGGGTCCCCAGGTGTATGTTCAGTGTAGTGAACTTTATGACAGGTGTGACGAGGCTCCAAAAAACTGGATATATGAATGGGTATCGCACTGGTTTAACTGGAATATCGTGTAAATGTTGGCTTCGTGATGTGGTGGATGGAGACACGAACGCAGAATTCAATGAATGTTCTTCTGAGCGGGCTTTCTTTATTGCATGCGCGCTGTCTATATCAGACGTACTAAACCTCCAGTTCCTATCCTTGCTTTTTCTTTCTGCACATAACCAATCACCACACGATAAACGTCTTTGTGAAATTAAAACAAATTATAAACTTAGACCTCAGAGTTTTCAGAACTTAAAATGTATTAAAGCATGTGGGGGCACGGTGGCGTGGTGGTTGCGCTGCTGCTTCGCAGCAAGGGGGTCCCGGGTGTTCCCTGCCTTGAGTTTGCATGTTTTTTTCTGGTGGGTCTACTCGGCGTGCTTCAGTTTCCTTTCAAAGACATGTAGGTTGTGGGGTTTTGTTATGTATTATTGACCCTGCTACTTTATGTGTTCCACGTATTCACCCTGCGATGTGTTGGCACCTCATTCAGGATTTACTCCTGCCTCACACAAGATGCTTGCTGGGATGGGCACAACCCTGAATGGATGGCATAATTAAACATGTATAATGAAGATTTTTTTTTAATTTCTGAAAACTCCATCCCAGCAAGCACCGTGCCCCCACATGCTTTAATAATTTAAAGTTCTGAAAACACCGAGGTCTAAGTTTATAACTTGTTTTAATTTCACAAAGACGTTTATCGTGTGGTGATTGGTTATGTGCAGAAAGACAAAGCAAGGATAGGAACTGGAGGTTTAGTATGTCAGATAGAGACAGCACGCATGCAATAAAGAAAGCCCGCTCAGAAGAACATCCATTGAATTCTGCGTTCGTGTCTCCGACCACCACATCACGAGCCCAATATTTACACAATATTTAAGTTAAACCTGTGCGATACCCATTCATGTATCCAGTTTTTTGGAGCCTCGTCACACCTGCCATAAAGTTCACTACACTGAACATACAACTGGGGACCCCTTAATGCAAGGGAGCAGCTCTATAGCCACGCCACCGTGCCCCCCGCCACCCATGTTTAATACATGCTTTAATGCATTTCATCGTGAAGAAGATATCAAGTATTTCTCTTAGTATTCTGAATGTTCTTAGAGCAGGAATATCATGAAGTCAATGTGCGGCGATCGCTGTCTGCGCCTCTAAGTGCAAGAGGAAGTCAGTTTAAGAAACGCATAGAGATTAACAACTGGGTCGAGGAACACTTAATATAAAGCATTTAATGTGCTACATTAATTAATGACGGGGTTTGAGAAAATCTAGTAAATTAAACATTCATTTTAAGATGAAGTTTAGTTTGCGACATTCTACTGACAAAGTAAACTATTAGAATAAAGTGGAAATGTCGACTTTAATCTCGACGTAAATATCGAGAATAAAGTGGAAATGTCGAGAATAAAGTCAACATGTCGACTTTAATCTCGACGTAAATGTCGAGAATAAAGTGGAAATGTCGAGAAAACTAGTTAGTAAAATATTTTTCAGACATCCTTAATAATCCTTAAAGACAAACGCCCTCTGCCAGACATCTGCCAGATGAAAAAGATGACGTCGCATAGACGTCTCCGCGACGTGTGTGTGCTATCTGGGTTAACAATCCTTAAAGACACGGTACCGTCTGTAATCTATCTATACCGATCACTGTAGGTACGGAATACAAATGCAGGCTATGTACAGTATTTTACATTATGGTGTATTTTACCTAGTTCCATTTAATATACTGATAAATTATATTTTGTTGCAAAGCGTCTTTTTGATTAAAAGAGGAGTGACATTGTGAGTTTGTGACACTGACAGTAAGCTGTAATGTTAACTCCAGACTTGGTAAACAGACCATTAAGTTATCTAAAGTTATATCTGACCGCTGCTGGTGCTGCCAGTGATTTTCAAAACGGCCAATAAAAAACTAAACTGGGAAATAATCTGTAAACTACCCCAAACAAATTTTATAAAAATAAATAAATAAATAAATAAATAAATAAATAAATAAATAAATAAATAAAGTCACCACTTACCGCGAATAGTCCATTAACACTAGAATTACCAGAGCCTACGAAAAAACTCTTAGATCCGTCCCACTTTAAATCGCTTCTTAAAACCGTTCTCACCTCTCCGCCAGCGTCTTTTGTTAATCTAAATGTGTTGATAAAGAAAAGTGGCAAGTAGCCGGCTATTCCATCCCCCCATC
>JANRMT010062791.1:4606713-4618969 GCA_026402145.1 Polypterus bichir lapradei
ATTTACACATTAAGTCTACTGAAAGTAAAAACAGTTGAAAGTCAGGGGACGTTTCTTTTTTTGCTGAGTATATAAAGTCAGCGCTGAAATATATAAAGTCAAAACCTGAATATATAAAGTCAGCGTCGGAATTTATAAAGTCATTCCTGATTATATAAAGTGAACATCGGAGTATATAAACTCACTCCTGAATATATAAAGTGAAAGTCAAAATATATTAATTGAAACGACTCTGAACTGAACTAAGGTAACAAAAACGTATTCAGAAAAATAAATTAAAAAAACACTGTTCGTTTAATGTTTTGAAAATTATGCATGTGCCCTGCCCAGGATTGGTTCCTACCTTGCGCCCAGTGTTGGCTGGGATTGGCTCCAGCAGACCCCCGTGACCCTGTGGTCGGATTCAATGGGTTGGGAAATGGATGGATATTCCAGCGCTGACTTTGTATATTCCGACGCTGACATTATATATTGAAGTTTTGACTTTATATATTGCAGTGCTTACTTTATATATTCAGAAATATTCCAACGCCGTCTTTATATACTCAGGTTTTGACTTTTATATATTTGGGAATGACTTTATATATTCAAGTTTTGTCTTTATATATTCAGAAACAAGTTTTGACTTTATATATACCGACGCTGACTTTATATATTCAAGTTTTGACTTTATTCCAACAGTGACTTTATATAATCAAGGTTTGACTTTATATATTCGGGAATGACTTTATATATAAAAGTTTTGACTTTATATAGTTAAATTTAGTCATCATTGCATAACTTTTTCTTTACTATAGAAATTTAAAGACTAAATTCAACTTCCATTCCTAACAAAGATATTTCTGGCGACTAAATAGACCCTACTTATAACCAAATTCGAGCTATTGAGCTGTCGCCTGCCTGCCTGAATAAGTCACCCTCGCTTCGCTCTTACTTTTTTACCGTTCATTTAATCATGGCTAGTGGCGGAAAAATTATAAAATGGAAGGAGGATTACACTGAGTATAGCTTTACCAAAACCATTATTGATGGCGAATCGATTATTCATAAAGCTTCAATTGGTGATCTGTTTTTCTGTGTTAACCTCATATTTTTTCATACTACTTCTCAAACCAAGGGGGTGCAAGGGTAAAATGAATCGGGAAGCGCTGATCAATGTAATCGGTGTACCAGGAAATCATGCATTGACAGAAGTTCCCCTTTGCTTGTATTGCACAGTGTGATTAAATGCGTGATTTTTTTAACGTGTTATGGAGCACATGCATCAAAGCTTCTCAGCTGTGCTTGTGCTAAGAAAAGGAAACATTTTAAAAATAACGTAACACGATTGTCAATGTAACCTTTTGTAAGTAGTGCCTGGGGGATTCAGTGTGGAGAAACTGTAGAGACAGCGTGTGTATTAACTTGTGGATTTTTCTGTGAGTATTTGGTGGCAGCGTCACAAAGTCGCTTCCGTAACACTGTGTTTGCGTTACCTGCGGAGCTCAGCTCAGAGCGAAATAAGGTGAATGGGAGGGGAGATGATGACATGACTCCCCCACCCGCCTTAACTATCAATCCCCCACAAACACAGTCTCTTGGAATTTGCATAAGCACAGCCCTTCACGTGCAATTTTAACTTAGTTACAAAGTGATCAAAACTCTCGTTTATATCCTGCGTCCTCTCATTAAACTTGTATCCCGCATTAGCCGTGGGCATGGCAAACGCCAGCGGCAGCCTGTCTATGAACTTAATTTAAACTTTAGGTTTACACCGTGCTTTGTTTCCGAAGTAGCAGCACTCATGAATATGGTTGTATATGTCACTCGCTCGCCTCTTATTGTTTCGCTGCCTTCTCAATTATATAATGCAGTTTTTCTTCAGCGCTTTTTGGAGCTCTTCCTAGTTTTCTACTCACTGCGTTGACAGTCAGTTCATGTGATTACGTGGGAGGCGTGATGATGTCACACGAAACTCTGCCCCCCACGGCTTTCGAGCTCAACTCCATTACAGTAAATGGAGAAAAATAGCTTCCAGTTATGACCATTACGCGTAGAATTTCGAAATGAAACCTGCCCAACTTTTGTAAGTAAGCTGTAAGGAATGAGCCTGCCAAATTTCAGCCTTTTACCCACACGCGAACTTGGAGAATTAGTGATGAGTCAGTCAGTCAGTCAGTCAGTAAGTAAGTAAGTGAGTGAGTGAGTCAGTGAGGGCTTTGCCTTTTATTAGTATAGATTTCACTTTGCATAGTATGAAGAAAGTGGTATCTGAATAATGAAACCTTTATATTTTTGTTTGCAGGGAACTGCTAAAGGGCCATCCCTTCTTCTATGTTCCAGCTGTCATTGATGAGCTCAGCAGCAAGCATGTCCTGACCACTGAACTTGTATCTGGATTTCCATTGGACCAGGCTACTGATCTTAGCCAAGACCTTCGAAATGAAGTAAGATTATATCTTCACATATTGTATTGTTTATGCTTTAGAAGAGCTAGGTTAACATTCTGAGTCAAATAAAATTTTGTGTTGCAATCAAAAAGCAAGCAAGACTAGAGTCAAATAATATAAAATATAAAAATGAGATGAACCATTTCTGCAAAGAGAAATGCAGCGGTAACAACCACTGTCTCCTAATCAAGAGGTTGTGGGTTTGATTCCCAGGTCCTCCAATTACCATTTTCAGTAGTGAGCTGCTATTTTTATTACTCTTATATAGAAGGCACAGAGAGAAGTGTGTACATTGCAACAGGTACACAGGTCATAAATTTAGAAAGGACGGTCCTTAGGTGTTAACATTTGAATCTGATGATTGCATATAGCGTGGAACTGACCTCTCTGTACTATTCTTTCCTCTGTATAGCCTGGAGTACAAAAGAAACAGTACCGTGCACCAAAATGTGGCGACTGCATGGGCAAGATCGAAAAAAAAAAAACCCGTGGTCACTGATTACATGCGCAAGAATGAACATGAATAATGTTGCATTAGTGCCACAATGTTTTCCGAAATGTACTATACAGGTCATAAAATGAGTTATTCCAAATATCATATATACCTATGTCTCTGTTCTTTTGTCAGTGTGGCTTTGACATCATGGACCATAAGCTGCATACTAATTCAGCATGAGCAGGAACACTCAATAAAACTAAATAAAAAAAATTTCAAGTGACGGTGAGATACGAAGCAGGCAGATTCACCAGCGTTTATGTGTCAGCTTTTATCCCTCCAGAACAGAGAATTTCCAGTTCCATTGTCTCAAAACACCACTCACATCTACAGTTATTCTCAGTTTCAGATAAAAAGTAACCGTGTTAGATCTGGGGCGAGGGGCGGGTGTTGTATCATGATTGTGACTGAGAGAATAAAAGTGGGGAAAAAAAAAAACGCTAACTCTTACAAGTACTATAAATTTACAGCAGCTGTTACAGACACAAATCAAATGTGTGTTTTTATTGTATAATATTAACAATCAGAGCAGCTCACTACTCAAAACGGTAAATTTGCGGGCAAGATGGTTTCGAACTCACAACCTCTGGATTATAAGTCGGCAGATCTAACCCTTGCATCACGGAAGCTGTCGTATTGTACTTGCACCTTTTGTGAAAGTTTTTATTTGATATTTGGCCATCAGCCTTCACACAGTATACAGTCCATGTCTACATTTTGTCATTTATTACTAAAACATGAAAAACATTTTTGTTTTAATGATGTGTTTACACAGATTGTTGTAGACACAACACACACATCAAATTACTTTCCCTTACAATTCTGGGTGGCTCACTCACAGATAAATCAATCAAGGCAGGAACCGGGAGAACTTCTTGCCCGTTCTGAGGCGGTGGGGGGGATGGTATAGTAGGCTGCTTGCTGCTTGAGCTTATCGACACATTTAGAAGACAAAAGATGCTGATGGAGAGGTGCAAAGGGATTTAAGGTGGGCCGGATTTACGAGTTTTTTCGTTGGCTCTGGTAATTCTAGTGTTAAGGACATGTGTTTGGTAGATTCACTGGCAGGATGAAGTCCAAACTTTTGCTGGATCCAAATGGTGCCATCCTTCACCTTTATACCTGGGGCAGCTACATTGTTCTTATGTGTGACTGAATATTTCTTACAGGGTGGGCTTCTGTTCTCTTTCTCTGATGTGGAACCCTCATCCTCATCTGAGTTCATCTCTGTTATACCACATCTTTATTTGAAAACTAATAGTTTCAGATTGGGGGTGCATGAACATGATTGAGAAAATAAAACTGAATTATTAAAGAAAAAAAATGCTAATCAAGCGGCTGTGACATCATCGTGCCCTAATCCGATTTCTTTTTCTTCAGTTATATTCTTGATAAAAAGCGCACTTGTTTTGTTATACTTGTACCTTTTGTGAAAGTGTTTGATATTTGGACTTCAGTCTTCACAAATTATAATGTACATTTCATATCAAAATTTTTATCATTAGTACTTTAACATGAAAAAAGTTTCTGTTTTAGCTGTGTGTTCAGCATTTCTTGCCTTGCATCCTACATTTACCCAGATTGTTGTAGAAACGGAACACACATAAAATGCATGTGTTTCAAATAATAATATATTATTTACCCTATACAATTCCAGACCTAACTCACATCCAGATAAACAGACTTGAGCTGGGAGAACTGGTGGGGAGTATGGGATAGCAGGCTGCTTGTGCTGATTGACACATTTGCAAAACAAAGACGCTGCTAATGAGGTGCGAAGGAACTTAAGATGGCCCGGGATTACACCTTTTTCATAGGCTTCAGGGATTGTACTGTTAACTAATGTTTAGGCTGTGTCAGACTCAACAATGATCTTAATTCTATCTCACAACCTGAAAACAGATTTCAAATTTTTTCTCAAAGTGAAGTGTAGATAGAACAGAGAACCATAGGCCCATAGACTAAATTACCAAGTAGTGTGGGAGACTGAAGTGCTTTGGGGGCTTTCAATGTTACTGTATTTTGCAGAACTTAGCTGAATAGGATTGGCAGTTTTGGTGATCTGAATGGCTTGTTCAGTTCGAAATTGTAAAATTGATGTTAAAAGATTGGTGAGAAAAAGGGTTAGGTCAGAAAATGCTTTTATATTGTCTGTTAAAACAAAAGAGATGTCATGTATGCCACTGAAAGCCTATAGAAAAAATTGCAATGTCCATTTATAGTACCCTACCTGATTATAATTAAACCAGTGACATTTATAACTTCAAATTGTTTTACCATTCCCACCTAATGTTATCTTATTATTTCCAATTGAGTACATAAACTAAAGATGGAAATACCTGAATCAAAATTCCATGCATGTTATTGGGTACCAATCTTATCACATATTTTTAGCTTTTCACTGTTTTGTTACCACATTTTTATCATAGGAGCCTTCTGTCCTAAGGTTTGCCTTTGCAGGGAAGTATAAATCTAATTACAGAAATTGTATATGAAATGTTTTGTGTATAATATGTTCAGGTTGTGTTCTAATAAAATGTAGACTTTAATTAAATTATCATAAGAAACCTTTTTTCATCAGGTGTCTTTTTTTTTTTTTTTTTTTTTTTTTTTTAGCAATATCCAACTTTGAGATACTAGCACAGGCTGCTAGATACACTCCTTCTGGCTAACAAACTATATTTAATACACTTTGAATGCAAAATTTATTTTATAAAGATTTTTTTTAATGGCTCTTAACTTAAAAGGGTCATATGTATATGATTATGCATTGTAATTCAATGGGTTAATTTTGTATCTTGTCAAATGTGTAAACAAATTGAATTAGCATCATCATTTCCTTATTTATTTCCCTTATTTTCTTCTTAGATATGTGGCAATATTTTGATTCTTTGCTTACGAGAGTTGTTTGAATTCCGGTTTATGCAGACTGATCCCAACTGGTCCAACTTTTTCTATGATCCTCAGACCCACAGAGTAAGTATTGTCTCTTTCAATTGATAAGTCATAATTATAAAACCCAGGACATAAAGCTAGCGGTAATCTACTATTTAGAGTCTACAAGATTTCCTTTTGGACTTTTAATCTTAGTAATCCTAATAGTCCAAAGTGGCTCTAATTTTCATGCACAAGTTTTAGCATAAAACAAACTGATTAACACCATCATGTTGAGGAAATTGATCCACATTTGCGACCACCGCAGACAGTAAGTCACATTCCACATGTCAATGACATGTGTCAACTGCTGGACACAGAATGCAAGCACAACAAACACTGACAGCTTCTTGCACAAACGTACAATCCACAACTTAGTAATGCATATTGTTTGGTTATGTAAAAACAGGATCTCTGACCTTAGCTCAGTGTTGGACCAAAAGCAAACTATTTTCACTGTCAACAAAAGACACATTATGAGATGGCAGGACACTGCTGCACATACTACAGTGACAGATCAGCCTAAATTTGAGTATGAAGTGCAAGAACAATTTAGAACAATGCACATCATCAGCACTTTCTTATCTTATCATGGTAGCCTCTATTGATAAACACCAGAAAAGGGTGAAAAAGTGTTTACATGACTTGTTTGTGTGCTGGGGAGTTTGGGGTTAGTAACAAACACTACACACAGACACATGTCAGGTTCATTAACCTAGCATGTACATACTTTCTCAGATGAAGTGCTTAACCAAACACTTTTAAAGCCTGGAAATACAGATATCTCACCTCATTTGCTTATAAAATACAGGATTTCATTTATAGAATACTTTAGGCCTAACTTTTTAGAAATAGAAGGCAAGTTGAAGAAGAAAAACAACAAGCACAGGCATATGACAGACAGGTTCCAGAAGTCAAAAAGTATTTTCTAACTGCTTTTACAAACCAATGCCATTAGAAAACACACTATTTCATACATTTGAAGAGTACTACTTAACTACTAGAAGACGTTATAAAGTCCTCAGGAAGAGGAAGACCCAGTTGTTTACAACACATATGTGCCATCAACAGCTTCTAATCTTTTGCCTATATGTTCACAATTCATAATCTGGTTTATTGTTATATGGATGGGCTACACCTTTTCAAAGGCCAGCCTTCAGCCTATGCCACTGTTTATGGCATAAATTCTGATAAATTGCTTAGACAAAGAGTTTCAAGGGCTGATAATAAAGGCATCTCTCATTTTCTTTTGAAAAGTACAGTATTTCATTGAAACTAACAGCCTTTATGCCCGACCATTTAAAAATATGACACAAATTGAAGAAGGAAAAAAACACAGGCAGAAGGCAGGCAGGTTCATGAAGTAAAAATGTGCTTATTAACTGATTTTACACAAGACTGACAGCATTGTTCCAACATCAAATGATATTGCTGCTAATTTCACTCCAAGTGACAGTTTTAGCACAAATTGAAACTGAACTGTTGCACAGATTGAGTGCTAATGGTGACAATGTGAATTAGTCATCAGATGTTGAAACAGATCATGAAACTGATATATAAGACTGTACAAATGAACCGCTATGATATGCCCAGTAAATTTGGTCATGTGAAGCCTCATCATGGTGTGACAGTAGTTGTGTGACAAAAAGGCAGAATGACTGCAGTCAAGTATAAGTACAAAACAGAGATTGGGCTGCGCATTGTTACTGTTTCCAAACATGTCCCATTAAGGACTTGTACTAAATCTGCATTGGTACAGCAGTGGACAATAGACATATCTTTTCTACCGTATTTATGTTGACGTTTTGGTTGGCTGAATAAATGTTCAAATTCACTATGCTGAACTGTTCCTTTAAAAATAGTTCTATACATATATAAATAGGAGAGTTTGAGGGACTGATTGGCAAGCTGCAAACCTTTTTTAGAATCTGAACTGATAAAGCAGCCACAATAAAGATAAGCTACACTGATTTTTTTTTTTTCTCTCTTTCTTAAACAAGACATGATATTATTTGCTCAAACTGCAGTGTTAGCTGATAAAATCTTTTATTTGATATTAATGCAAACAGCTAGGCATTGATTTAAGTTCTGATTCTGTACTGATTTATCTTATGTATTTTAGTCATTTCATTTCAAGAAAATAACATTGCATAGAATCCGCTCAGAACTATGCAACAAACGACTTTATAGTCAAACCAGGAAAAAAAATAACAAAGTTAAAGAAAGCAGGAAAAAAAGGCACAAAGCAGGTCATATAAAGAAGTACAACAACTATTTATTTATATAGCACATTTTCATACAAATGATGTAGCTCAAAGTGCTTTACAGTATGACGGAAGAGAACAAAAGACAAAATATATAATTAAAATTCGGTAGTAGTAATTAACATAGAATAAAAGTAAGAGAGGACGGCGCAGTAGTAGCGCTGCTGCCTCGCAGTAAGGAGACCTGAGTTGGCTTCTCAGGTCCTCCCTGCTTGGGTTTCCTCTGGGTGCTCCGGTTTCCTCCCATAGTCCAAAGACATGCAGGTTAGGTGCATTGGCAATCCTAAATTGTCCCTAGTGTGTGCTTGGTGTGTGTGTGTGTGTGTGTGTGTGTATGTCCTGCGATGGTCTGGCACCCTGCCCGGGGCTTCGTTCCTGCCTTGCGCCCTGTGCTTTAGCCTTCAATATCTCATAGTGGATGATCAGTTTAGTTTTTCTCCATTTACACTCAGCTCTCTGGCATGTTTTCTTTTGATCAGCCACTCTTTGGGTCTTCCATTGTATAACAGTGCTGAAGGATTTTTTAACTGTCTTTTCAGGAGGGAATGTGTCAGCGGCAGCTCTCACTTTAGTACTAAAATTTTCCACCTTATTTACATTATCCTCACTATTTTAGTAAGCACTACAAATGGACTGGTTGCTTTAAATATTTGTAAACTTTGAAGCTGCAGATGAATCAAAGAAGCGTTTTTTAACAATATGCTTCTCGATAATTTTTTCTATCATTATTTCTAAATTAAATAGTAAGAGAAAATGTTCTGATAAACTAATATCAACGATCTGCCTCACATCAACTTTTAGTCCTTTAGTAATTACTAAATTCAAAGTGTGCCCTGCTTTGTGTGTTGGCTGCCTTATGTGCTGGTTCAAATCAAAAGAGTTCAGGAGGTTCATGAGTTCTTTTGCTTTTGCGTCACACTGATTATCGATATGAAAATTAAAGTCACCAACTGTTAGGAACATGTCATAGTTTGTAATAATAATTGATATCATGTCTGAGAATTCCTCAAAGAAAGACGCATTGTATTTAGGAGGTCTATACACGGACAATAGTAGAGATTGAGAAACTCCGTGAATAACAATGGCAAGATACTCAAAGGACTTGAATGTACCAAAGCTGACATCTTTACAGTACATTTTAACTGGCTCGAGTAAATATTTGTGAAACTAGCGCCTTTCTTACCTTGGTGATCTGCATGAGTAAAGCTGTAATTCAGAGGAGCAGATTCGATTAAAACAGCCGCACCATCAGAGCTAAGCCACGTTTCACTTAATACAATAAAATCAATTTTCCTATCACTAATAAGATGGTTGATGGGAAATGTCTTGTTGGTTAATGCTTTAACATTTAATAAGGCCATATTTAAAGTCTCGGAAGAACAGAACTGAATTGTAGGAGCGTTATGGGTATTCGAGATGGAAATTAAGTTATTCACATTAGCGCCACTTTGTGCATATTTTTTATTTAATCTATGGTCAGTTTTTATAATTTTCATAAATTGCTCATCTAGAGGTGAAATGGTAAATATTCGCATTTATGCCGCACTGTCTAGATTTTTTACATGTATTGAGGTTGGTTTTTAGAGTATTGATGCAGTGCACTTTTCAGGAAGATTTTGCTACAGAATTATCATGTCCTAGCAAGGCATTACAGAAAGAGTTAAGAGTAATAATATCAAGATTCTATTTACATTTCTGACCAGGCTGGTATAAATTCATTCATTTTTGTCAATTTCTTGGTCTTTATAGGTTGTATATTTGCCATCTAGCAATACAACTAAATGTTAGTTAGTGCCATGCCACCTTCTGTTCTAGGTCTTTTCATACCTAGTACATCAACTCCAACAGGATATGAAGCTCCGATATTGGGGCACGGTGAAGGTGGAAATGAAGTCATGCTGTCTGAGTTGAAGGTGATTACCACACTAGGGGTAAATATGAATGATATAAAAACAAAAGAAGGATATAGAAGAATAGATAAGCTGAACTAAAACATAAAAGCTCAGGAGGAAACTTTTAAATAATAACTGGTGAAAAGTGAAATGAAAATGTAGAAAAATTTGATTGAAAAACAGAGGAAAATATGAGCAAAATTGAGGATAAAGTACTTGATGTTCATCTAGAACAGGGGTGCCCGCACTTTTTCAGCTTGTGAGCTACTTTTAAAATGTCCAAGTCGAAATGATCTACCTACATTAAAAATGCTATATATTGTCACGCTTGGGTCACAGATTTGCACAGAGACACAAGAGGTTGTAGAAAGCAGGAATTTTATTCAAACACTGCAAACAGACATTTGTTTCTTTTTCAAAAGCTTAAACATGCTCCATGACAAGTCAGAGATGACAGTTCCGCTAGGAGCATAGAATGTCAGAGAGAGAGAGAAAAAAAAGCAAAACAAACAATTCCAAATGTGACAGGCGCTGCAAAGGGCTTTTAAGTAAGCAGACTACCGCGCGAGAGCTTTATTATGTGTTATAGTGCAAGAGAAGGGTAAGGAGCAATGTGAAGGTAGACTGTGTTTCAGGGGTTTTTCCAGGGGCGTCTGTGTCTTCTTGGGGTGCCATCACCCCTCCAGCTTATATATAAAATAAGTTCATTATTTTCTGTAATGTACTGATAAACATTAGACTTTCATATATTTTAGATTCATTACACACAACTGAAATAGTTCAAGCCTTTTATTGTTTTAATATTGATGATTTTGGCATACAGCTCATGAAAACCCAAAATTCCTATCTCAAAAAATTAGCATATCATGAAAAGGTTCTCTAAACGAGATATTAACCTAATCATCTGAATCAACTAATTAACTCTAAACACCTGCAAAAGATTCCTGAGGCTTTTAAAAACTCCCAGCCTGGTTCATTACTCAAAACCGCAATCATGGGTAAGACTGCCGACCTGACTGCTGTCCAGAAGGCCATCATTGACACCCTCAAGCAAGAGGGTAAGACACAAAGAAATTTCTGAACGAATAGGCTGTTCCCAGAGTGCTGTATCAAGGCACCTCAGTGGGAAGTCTGTGGGAAGGAAAAAGTGTGGCAGAAAACGCTGCACAGCGAGAAGAGGTGACCGGACCCTGAGGAAGATTGTGGAGAAGGACCGATTCCAGACCTTGGGGGACCTGCGGAAGCAGTGGACTGAGTCTGGAGTAGAAACATCCAGAGCCACCGTGTACAGGCGTGTGCAGGAAATGGGCTACAGGTGCCGCATTCCCCAGGTCAAGCCACTTTTGAACCAGAAACAGCGGCAGAAGCGCCTGACCTGGGCTACAGAGAAGCAGCACTGGACTTTTGCTCAGTGGTCCAAAGTACTTTTTTCGGATGAAAGCACATTTTGCATGTCATTCGGAAATCAAGGTGCCAGAGTCTGGAGGACGACTGGGGAGAGGGAAATGCCAAAATGCCTGAAGTCCAGTGTCAAGTACCCATAGTCAGTGATGGTCTGGGGTGCCATGTCAGCTGCTGGTGTTGATCCACTGTGTTTTATCAAGGGCAGGGTCAATGCAGCTAGCTATCAGGAGATTTTGGAGCACTTCATGCTTCCATCTGCTGAAAAGCTTTATGGAGATGAAGATTTTTTCAGCACGACCTGGCACCTGCTCACAGTGCCAAAACCACTGGTAAATGGTTTACTGACCGTGGTATTACTGTGCTCAATTGGCCTGCCAACTCTCCTGACCTGAACCCCATAGAGAATCAGTGGGATATTGTGAAGAGAAAGTTGAGAGACACAAGACCCAACACTCTGGATGAGCTTAAGGCCGCTATCGAAGCATCCTGGGCCTCCATAACACCTCAGCAGTGCCACAGGCTGATTGCCTCCATGCCACGCCGCATTGAAGCAGTCATTTCTGCAAAAGGATTCCCGACCAAGTATTGAGTGCATAACTGAACATAATTATTTGAAGGTTGACTTTTTTTGTATTAAAAACACTTTTCTTTTATTGGTCGGATGAAATATGCTAATTTTTTGAGATAGGAATTTTGGGTTTTCATGAGCTGTATGCCAAAATCATCAATATTAAAACAATAAAAGGCTTGAACTACTTCAGTTGTGTGTAATGAATCTAAAATATATGAAAGTCTAATGTTTATCAGTACATTACAGAAAATAATGAACTTTATCAC
>JANRMT010062791.1:4641918-4653156 GCA_026402145.1 Polypterus bichir lapradei
TTAATTTGTTTTATGTATTTTTTTTATTAATTTGTTGTGTGCGTTTTTTATTAATTTGTTGTATGTGTTTTTTGTTAATGTTTATTGTGTGTGTGTTTTTTCACGCTTTGCCCCTCAGGGCCACCGTATCATGCACATTAATAATTATAAATATGTATTTATGGGTGTGGGTATTTTGAATTTGTCTTTTATGTAATGGTTGGTTATGTTTTCAGTTCTGTGATGTATATATTTTTAACTGCTTCTTTTACCTTTTATTGAACAGCATTTTGGTTCAGTTTTAGCTGTTGTAGATATGCTTTATACATAAAGCTTGAATTGACATTAGAGTTTTGCTCTATTCTACTATTGTGGGCTGGGAACCCGAATTCTTTACTCAGTTTGGTCAATCAGGGCTGAGCGAGAGAGAACCCTCCCAATGTAGAAGCTACAGTAACAGTCCTACTTCAGTGAAGTCATAACATACAGTACATGTTGTGGACTAGGAGTCCCAAAGACCATAAGTCCAAATAAGTCCCAAAAGCACTTCGAAAAATGCCCACTGGAAGGTGATATCACCTTTAAACTCTGGTTAGTAATAAGAGCAAACACTTAAGTCTTAATAAATAAAAAGATTTATTATCATAAAAATGCTCTGTCTTACTAAGAAGCTCCAAAGAGCACAAAAACATAAATGGGTTAAAAGCAAGGCAATCCCAGGCAAACAATGGTCCAAAAACACAATTCAAAGGGGAAGTCAAAACTAGAGCATGGAGTCAAAAAATCTATATTCACACCAAGTACAGTAAAACATAAGTAAACAGACCACTCTCAAGCATGTTCGAAATGAACCGCCAGGAACTGTGGGATACCCTCTTCATTAATAGGGTGGAGAGCAGTTCCAGGTGGAGATTGGCAGGTGAACCCACCTCTTGGGAGACCACCCACAAAACACTTGAAACATAAGGGTAGCTTATATATCTAAACAAAATTAAAAATAAAGAGTAATGCATATAAACAACAAACGTAAAAGTGAAATAATCAACATAAATTAAAGAATCAAAAATGAACAAAAGAGAAATAAAACATGAATTTGGACTCCAGTCAGGGAGGATTTCTGGCTGAGACATGACAGTAGAGGACTACAGCCCTAGAAGGAAGTTCATTGCCACTGTGAACTGTATATTTCTGAAAGATGGCAAGTGTAAGAATAGGCAAATGAGAGTACAGACAGGTGTAATGTAACATATACTGTAACTGTGGTTTACACAGAAATAATCACTTGATAAATGGGGATTTATGTTTTAAGAATAGGTGTGTCCAAAAGCTCTCTGTCATCTGTGCTCATTTTCCACTCACCAAAAAGTCTTCACCTTCTCCTGTGAAGTGAACTTAAATACCCCATCACTGTAACTTATGGCCAAGATCTATTAATAACTTCTTGTGTTGAGGAAGGCCATTCTTTGCAACAAGCATGAAAGACTAGAACGTTTTATAATAGTTCCTGGCAGCCCTGTAATTGTGAGCCTTCAGATGGGTCTTCAATGCAGCCTCCTTACTTTGCATTGCCATGTACCAACATTACCACTAAAGGCAGTCAAAAATCATGTGTTGATTATTCCTAACCTGTTGCCTGTTTCCACAAGCTAATTTTTTTTCAGTTGGTGACTACAATGCCATCTGTCAGCCAGTAGTTAGGTAAATATTGGACGGTTTACTAAAGCTGTTTACTAACTCCCTGTTTCACACCTCGCTTCCTTTAAGTGGATAGGCACCAATGGAATTTGATGAGTTGCTTGATTTCTAAAACAACAAGAAAAACACTCCACCCTGACTGGGGGTCAGTTTTAGGAGTGTCATCAGCCTCAGTGGTGACTTGAAGCCACATCTTCATTACATATGATCTTAATATAAAGAAGTGTTTTCACTTCTTTCGACACATGAAACCCACATTTTGTGTGGGTGTCTTCATATATTTATGTTGTGGCGTTTAGCTTAAATGTTTGAAATCCTGACCTATCAATTAACTGTCCCACAGAAGCAGCCTGAAACAAGTTCTTACAAGAACAATGCTGTTAATTCCTGTTATGCAATTTAAGAAAGTGTTGCAAAAGGTCGACTGTAGTAGAGGGATTGGACATTGATTGCTGTAATTTTTTTGTTTTTATGTCTTGTTAGATTTATTTATTTGCAGCTTGTAGGAGCATACCAATTTCATTTGTGAAATGGAGTACACAATGGGCTGTGTTATTATATCTTTATTAGGCAATTTTAGTATTAGTATATTGTTTATTTTTTATAACTTAAGTATGAGCTGCCAAGATCTGAAGAGTTAACAGTTTCTTACTGAATGGATTTTACTCACATTAACAATTAGATGCTTTTGTTTTTATGTACTTGCTAATGAAACTAAATCCAATGAAAAACTAAATTTCATTTCACAGTTATTTAAACTTTAAGCAACTATTTTTTAAGAAATGGGAAATATATTGTCATGTATTCTTGCGTTCTATGATGCTGTGCTTCCTTTAGGGCCATCTTCATGATGCTTCTCATCATTTCATCAATAAATAGTCGAGTAAACATTTCTGTTAAAGCAGACTTTTTGGCTGTCAATACGTTAACATTAAAATGTAATAGCACATAGAAAGAATTTTTAAAGCGATGATTATATAAAACAGTATATAAGAATAAAAGACAAGTTTGAGTGACACAGTGGAGTAGTGGGTAGTGATGTTCCTTCATGAATCTGATATCTGGCTTCAAATCCCATGCCCAGATGTGGTTTGTATTGAGTTTTCACCATTCTCTTTGTGTGGATTTTTTTCCTGTCACCAAAGTGGATTAGTGATTCCAAATTGACCTCTGTGTTAGTATAGGTGTGTGCATGAGTGGACAATAAGATGGCTTGAGCCCTGTCCATGGCTATTTCTTGCCCTGTGTTTAGTGCTGGCATGGTAGGCTATAGCCCATTGTAACCCTGGACTAGTTTAAAAGGGTTTGATAAAGTTATTGTAAAAGAAATCTATTAGTAGAAACCATCTATTCAAAGTAGATTACTAGTGTAATGTCTTCAAAAAAACATTGCTGAGTTGAGATTGTGAGGTCCCTACACTAGTACTACAGTGATCCCTCGCTATATTGCGCTTCGACTTTCGCGGCTTCACTTCATCGCGGATTTTAAATGTAAGCATATCTAAATATATATCACAGATTTTTCGCTGGTTCGCGGATTTCTGCGGACAATGTGTCTTTTAATTTATGGTACACGCTTCCTCAGTTTGTTTGCCCAGTTGATTTCATACAAGGGACGCTATTGGCGGATGGCTGAGAAGCTACCCAATCAGAGCACGTATTACATATTAAATAAAACTCCTCAATGATATACGGTATGCTTCCTGCGCGGTGCTTCGCACATTTCAAAGCTCTAACAGCCCCAAATGATTTTTGATTGTTTGCTCTTCTCTGCTCCTGACGGCACTCCTTTGAAGAGGAAGATATATTTGCATTCTTTTAATTGTGAGAAAGAACTGTCATCTCTGTCTTGTCATGGAGCACAGTTTAAACTTTTGACTAAAGGGTGTTATTTCATGTCTAGAGGGCTCTAATAATGTTAAAAAATGTATTTAGAAAGTCGTAAACAGGTTTTCTATGATCTAACTGCGAAAATATTTAAAAATAAAGATTTATAAATAAAGAATCCTACTTCGTGGAAATTCATATATCTGTCTGGAGCGGATTAACCGCAATAAACAAGGGTTTACTGTATAACTGTGCAGAGAATATTTATAAACTGTGTGGGAGAGTTTCTAAGAGCTTAAAATATCTAAAAATAACCATACAAACATATGGTTTCTACTTCACGGATTTTCACCTATCGCGGGGGGTTCTGGAACGCAACCCCCGCGATCGAGGAGGGATTACTGTATTACTATCTACTTTGAGCATGGGTCGAGGACTATATACTGTAAATTAAATGTATTACCCTTATTATTATTATTATAATTATTACAGTGCTTGATGTGTTTTTGTAAATGTCTATGGTTCTGTGCATGAACATAATTCTGCAACTTTAGTGCTGACTTTACCTTTGCCCAGTTTCCATCTGTGTTCTCTAGATTCATGCTGTATGAATTAATTTTGAAGTAACAGATGGCTTCTACCCTACCAGTTTTAAACATTTCTCTGTGACTTCTGAATCTTCATATTCTTATACTGAAAAGTTTCAAGTTCTTTTTGTCTTGCTCAAGCCTTACAGAAACAGTCTACTTGTTTGTCTCCTGACTTTCTCTAGTGCCAGCTTTTTTAATTTTTAGACAACTGCATTTCGCAAGTTAAGGATTGCATCCCTTGTTTTAAATTAACACATGATATTTTGTAATCGAACATATGTTTTCCTTTCCATAAGTTCTTCGTCTTGGTCAAGGAAGTCAATAAAAATCAAACAATCTGACTGAATGCTCATTTGAAAAACTTTTTATTGAAGGAAAAACAGTTGAATGTGCAATGTCTTCTATTTGATATGTGCTGCTCCCCCTACCTCAAAGGTGTGCTGTGATGATTCCAACTGCTAGTTCCTTTTCTCTGATTTGTGGGGTTTTGCAGAAATTGCTGTCTTTTTCCTATTTTGTATTCCCTCTTCTGGACACTTTTCCAATCTCCATACCTGTATATCCTTCTTTCTAGCAGTCATTAAATTTTTCATGTAAGAACTGGTATTCAGCTTTCTGTGATCATTAGCTCTATCACTGGAAACATTTGGGCACATTGGTGGCATTGGTGTTATGAATGTCTCTTTAGCTCAAAACTTTATTGTACAGTAACAGAATGTCTTGATGATGGGTGTGGCCAAAAGAGTGAAATAGGATTTTAAATGACTGAAACAATGTTGATCTTCTGCCAATAACCTGAAAAGAAATTCTATACGTGCTTTATTCTCTCATATATTCTCTCTACATACTTCATTAATCTTTTAAAGCTGACAGGCAGATTACTCATCCACTTAAACAACTACACACAGATTTCAGAAATATAAATTCCAACTGCATGAATATCTAATGTGAAACTCCATTGAACTTGTTGACTTTTGTAAATGGAAAATTATTACATTTAAACATACAAAGAACTCTTCTACAGTAATTACAAAGTACTCTAAGAGCTCTTAGAGCTATGTTTTTAGGTAAGTATCTAAATCTAGTTGTTTTACTCTTACCCAGGATATAAAAATTTACATTCCACTTAGTCTTTAGAACAAACCAAAATACTCCCTGTTTATGTATATATTCTATTGTATATTGTAAGGGACTGCCTGCATCCATACCCGGCTGGGACGCCCTCAGGATGGAAGGATTGGGGGATGAGAGCGTGCACAGGGCATTATCTTCCCTGATGTACTAGATGGCAGCCTCTCTGGGTTGTGGCGGTGCCATGGATTCTAACAGGGCAACATAGGACATGGAATTCTTTGACTCGGCTCTGTTGGGTTCTTTAGGGGACAGGGGATCCCAACTCCATGGAGTTTCTGTCTCACCTGGGAAGTGCTTTCAGACTATGTCTATGGGAGATAAAAGGAGCTGCCTGCCTCTCACGGATGAGCCAAAGTTGGGAGGAAAGTGGACAATTCTTGTGAGAAGGGGTTGAAGAGGCAGTGACTAAGAGAATGAAGTAAAGAGTTGTGCTATATTGTGCTTGTGCATACTGGTACTTGGGGAAGAGTTTCCCACAATAAAATACTCTTTCCATTTTATACTTATGTCCAAGCCTTCTTGTGTTGGTTGCTTGGGGAGCTGGAATGCCCCTTTGTTTCCACATATATAAACATACTAGACATTGTGATGATGCGGGTTTACTCCATGTTCCCATCGTCCTTCCGGGAACCCTGAACCCGACACCGTCAGTAATGTCACCGATGAGCTTGGCAGTGAGGCACAACAAAGCAAGGGGATGGTGCAAAAGTTCCAAGTGCTTTTATTAAAAACAACAAAAATAACAAGTGTTCAAATAAATAAGTGCAGCATCTCTCAAAATATATAATCCATAAAAATCGGTGAAAAGTGGAGGTTAAAATCCATTAAAAAAAAAATCTTTTAAAACCCGAGGTTAAAACAACGGCTGGAAACAATCTCTTTAAAAATACAAAGCATGGTGCCTTCTTTTACTGGTGATTCCCCTGCTTCTCCCGTCCAGGCTATGCACCAGAGGAGCCACCCCACATACAGCTGACCTTCTTCACTCTACTTGATCAGTCTTGTGGCCTCCCGATCCCTGGATTCGTTTAGCCCCTACCAGACCGAGACTTGGCTTCACCCCTAGCCACCTTGCGCTTCTATTTACCATGGGGACGTGGATCAGCTGTGGCAATCAGCAGCTCCCGGGAACAATTACGGATGCGGACGATTCCTCACCTGTGCACTTAAGTAAGGTTCGCCCGCATCATGAATTCCCCGGGAATCGATCTGCCACACACACCCCGCCCCCTTGTTAAGCTGCGAGTGTGGCGATTATTTATTTTAAAAAGTGGCCTTTTTACATGAGCTGTGGACCCGCTACACCACAGACATACACATACACATACACACACACACACACACACACACACAAACTGTGGAAGCTTGTGATGATTCAAGTGGCAGTTTTCTGCTGAAGAACATCATATGATGGGTATTCCAAAAAAAAAAAAGTCAATTCTGAACCCTAAAGCCTTTCCAGACCCACCTCCACAGGTGCTGATCTTTGTCTAGTAGATGGCATGGCTTATCTATTTACACATTGTATGAGTACTAAAAGCATGGTTACTCTCCCTTTCTCACTGTGTGTAATTTGTCGTCTTTCTCTTGCCAGTGAGCCTTACCCACACCTTATCTTTTAACACAGGACTTGTTTGACTTCTGCCTTCTGGCTACTCTCAAAAAAGTCCTGATGTCACTTCTAGCCAAGCCTCCAACTAGTTTTGGTATCATCTTAATAGCTCCCATGAGGCCAGTGAAACTCTGAGCTTACTTTTTGTAAAGCAATACTCCACCCAAAAATGATATTTTATTTATTTATTACTTACATCGTGTAGTTTGTAGTTACGGACAAGAAAAAATATGAATTTCATTTTTCATGCAGAACAAAAGAAAAAAATTATATAATAGGACCAAATGGAAACCAGTAAAATGGCAAATAATGTGAAAAATGTCCATGGAAAAAAGAAAAGGTCATCTCCTGCGTTTTCTGCCCTCTTGTATTCTTGTGTGAAGATTGCAAGTTTCCTTCTAGTTCATTCTTACATTGCTCTGTTCTGGCTTTGTACTAAGCATTTCCCTATACATGGGGCAATCCAACGCTCATATGAATATATAGGAAATATGCATTGGAGTGGGTGAAAATCTATGTGCCTTTAACAGGAAATTGGTAGTGCCAAAACTTTAAAACACACAAGTGAGGAACCACCAGAGAAAAAATACAAAGTATGAAAGAAAAGCACCAGGTATGAAACTATACCACGGCCATCCTCCAGTTCTGGCTGTACAGTCTGGTCCCTATTCAAAAACATGGACATCCTAGTCACAACAACCAAAAACAATCACCCAGGCACCTAAACTTTTAACTCTTTCTTGAGCTTTTTCTCCAAAAGTCTCACTTGCTTTAATACCCTTTTCAGACCCCTGGCAGACAATTTTTAATCCACACACCAAGGGATCACTACATGGGTATACCCAGAAATTCTGGGCCAACAGCATCCCTTAAAACACTGGTGTCTTCTCAGTTAATATTGTCTGGGCTTCATAATTTGGCAGAAAGGTCCCATATACACCAGGAGGGAGCCCATGAATGTCTCCTATTAGCCTGGGGAAATTCTAATGTCATGCTATTCTGCCACAACATCTTTATCTCTGTCTTCTAGTGCCTTCAGAAAAATTATTCTTACCTCTCACAGGGACCCTTTTGAACTGACAATTGCACTCCACATACCAGTATGGACTGCCAAAAAAATTATGCTCCCAGTTAGCACTTCCAGTGTCCCATGCCACTTTCATTGTCGTCTTGTCCTTAACCATCACATTCAAGTCATCCTGTTTCAAAATAAACAATAACCATAAAAGTCCTTTTTCTTGTCTAAAGATTAAAATGTTACTATTTTTAGCTCTGCCTACTATAGGGTTTGTTTGATGTGCTTTGTATATTGTAGTTAAACCAGAAAAACTGGCTGAAGTAAATGCCAAACATTAAACACTGAGTATTTACTCAGTTGAACAAATGTATGAACAAAATACTGGACTAAAGTCCATTAAACCACTACTTGACTTTCATATTTCCCTATGAAAAAAAAAGATTAGTTAAACACATTTATGAATATTCCTTTATACTGTAATTACTGTAAATATATCAAGATTATATTTGGTTAATTTAAAAACTGATATTCTATGAATTTTGTATTGTAAAATAAATTTGAAAATGAAAGTATTTAATCAAGAGAGTATTGCACTCCAGACCAAAACAAAAGGGTTCTGTGCTCATCAGTTTATTGTTTTTGCTGAAAACTACTTGATATATTCTTAGTCCTGTTAGTGCTCAAAATTTAGATTAACTGCATAAAAGTTATAAAACATGCACTTAAGAATTTCATTGAATTATATGATGGACATATGACAAACATTAATAGCACTGAAAAAAGTAGAGAACATATGTAAACTCCAGACTTGTAACATTGTAATTATTGAGATCCAGGGCCTTTGTCCCTTCTTTTTTTCTTTTTTCAGCTCAGATCAGTCGTTAAAGTAAACATCATCCCAAATTCCTCTTTGCTCCTTGTTTACAAATTTTTTGTTTGTCATTGTTATTCCTTCTTCTCCTGTCTCATGGAAAACTATATTTAACAACATCTCTGCATTCTCTTAGAAACAAATCATAGTCTATAACCAACCACTAAAAACAACTCCATTCTGTGCATTTGGCAGCTGATCCCATATTCCATTTGTCAGTTGTGTCCCTTAAATGTTCTTGGACATATATTTACATTTGTTTTTAGGATTGTATTTCAGTTCCTGCTTTTTGGCTACTATTTGTTAACGTATTGAACTGTATTCCTTCCATTCTTTCTTTGTTAATATTACCTTTTTGTACCCTTCACCATTTCTCTTGGAACTCTCTACTCTTACCTATTCTTTTTCCCAACTGTTTTTTTCTTGTTATGAATACTACAAAACTAACCCAGGCCTCTCACTAGACATCACCTCAATCTCTTTCTGTAATTTTCTGGAAAAGGTCTTTCTTAAACCTAATCTTTTTTTTTTTTTTTGGATTTTCAGATGCACCGATTAATGGATTATCTGGCTCCAATGTTGGGAAATAGCAGTACACAGTTCTTTTTTGTTGGGGCTTAGTTGACCATTATTCTACATTGTCTTTCTAGTCCTAATTTATAATTTCATTTTTTTCCCTGTCTTTTCTCTGATTTTAAGTTCACTGTGTGTCTGTTGTGTCTCTGTCCCTGGTCTTCATGGACATTCAATAAATTTTGGTTCTTTAAATACCTCTTTTACAAGGTAGTTTTGGGAGGGATTGTAGGTGGGGGTGTGGTAATCCGCATACTAGGCATTACCACTTTAAATGGAAAAAAGTCCTAAGAATGGGGTAGAGTCAACCTTTGCATAATAATAATAATAATAATACATTTTATTTATATAGCGCCTTTCTTATGTTCAAGGCACTTACAGAATATAAGAAAGAACGGCAGGGTATACAGTGTATAGCATTGTACAAACCAAATAAATAAATAAAGATTAAGACAGTAAATTCAGAGAAAAGCCTAACAGACAACATAATTGATGGTCTAGCACACACACATACAGGTTACATGAGCATCTTGACAGAGAGGTAAACTGAGAGAAGGGTAATAAAGTCAAGTAGAGCTAAAAGCCTTCCTGAACAGATGAGTTTTGAGTTGTTTTTTTAAAAGAATTCATGGAGTCAGCTGATCTGATTAATTTTGGTAGGTCATTCCAGAGTCTGGCGCTATACTGCTGAAGGCCCTGTCACCCATGGAGTGTAGATTAGTTTGGGGTACAACAAGATTGCCAGAATTGGAGGACCTTAGTGGGCGGACAGGCACATAGTGATGGAGAAGGTCACTGATGTAGTTTGGTGCAAGGTTATTTAATGCTTTGTAGGTTATTAGTAGGATTTTATATTCGATTCTGTAAGACACAGGGAGCCAGTGAAGAACTAGCAGGATGGGTGTTTTGTGCTCGCTGCTGCTGGTTCAAGTAAGGACTCTTGCAGCCGAGTTTTGAATAAGCTGGAACTGTGATATAAGATTAGAAGGAGCACCTGCCAGCAGCGAGTTACAATAATCGATGCAGGATGTGATAAAAGCATGGACAAGTTTCTCAGCATTAGAAAAGTAGAGGAAAGAGTGAACACGGGATATGTTACGGAGGTGAAAGTAAGAAAGTTTCTTAATGTGATTTATGTGGGCGGAATAAGAGAGGGAGGAATCAAAAATGACACCAAGATTCTTTGCAGTAGAGGCAGGTCTGATGAGATCACCGCCAAGATGGACTGGGAAAGAGCTCATTTTATTAAGTTGCATTTTAGTCTCAATTTGCAGGAGTTCAGTTTTGTTGCAATTTAATTTTAAAGAGTTCTGTTCCATCCAGGTTTTAATTTCACTAAGGCAGGTTGTGAGCTGAGAAAGCTCTGATGAAGTTCAACTTTTAACATTGAAGTAGAGCTGAGTATCATCTGCATAAAGATGATAACCCAGTTCATAGCTATGAATAATATGGCCAAGGGGAAGCATATAGATACAGAAGAGAAGAGGGCCGAGGACAGAGCCCTGAGGAACTCCTTGTGTGACTGGTGCTGTCAGTTAGTGCAATGTTTCCCAACCTCGGTCCTGGGGACCCACTGCGGCTACAGGTTTTTTTTCCAACCAGATTCCTAATCAGTGACAACGCCTGATAACAGTGATCTTATTTGATTAGCTAGTATTATTTTTCTTTTATTCGACATTCAGAAAAGCACAGCAGCATGATTTTTACATTTATAAGACATTTAGAAATATTTCTGCTTTTGCTATAGATTTAAATGCTTAACTCTCTTTTGTTGATTTCATTATATTTTGTCTTTCTCTGTGCAGTTTTTCCCCTTCGTTGTATCTTTTTAATGACAATTAGAAGTGAGCAGAACAGACATGCTGGCAAACAACACTGAATAATCAAAGGCTGCAACTACTTTAGCATCAGACCCACTAATTAGTAAATAATGGATTAA
>JANRMT010062791.1:4699717-4719830 GCA_026402145.1 Polypterus bichir lapradei
GAGTACATGCATCGAACGTTCTCAGCTGTGCTTGTGCTATCTCGTGCGATCTTGCGATGTCCACGGCTTTATTTAATGTTAGCTAAGACCCAGCACTTAAAAGTTTCTCTTACATTTTCGTTGACTTTGTGCCAAACACTAGTCTATCCCTGACCATCTCATCGTCGTTTGCATAAGCACAGTCCTTCACCCGCAAATATTTAGCGGCAGCGTGTCTATTGGATTGCTGCCGACGGACGGCCTTATAAGGGCCTTATATAGGGACGCAACTCCGCCTCACACGGCTACCAAGCTGCAGGCTATGGCCGTATATATGTATATAAGTAGGTTCCAGTTATGACCGTTAAGCGTAGAATTTCGAAATGATACCTGACAAACTTTTGTAAGTAAGCTGTAAGGAATGAGCCAGCCAAATTTCAGCCTTCTACCTACACGGAAAGTTGGAGAATTAGTGACGAGTCAGTCAGTCAGTCAGTGAGGGCTTTGCCTTTTATTAGTATAGATACTGTCAGTGTACAATATATCTTGTCACTGTAAGTAGTTTGCACTGTTCAAACATACATGTTACCTAATGTAGGTATTGGCTACAAAAGCTTTGTTGTGAAAAACTGAGATTTGGAACTTTATGTTATTTGTGCATCTTTATTTTGTAAAGATGTTATTTATTTTTTACTCTTTTTTTATTTTATTATTTAGAAATGGCAGAATTTGCACATTTTATATTTTTGTCTGTCTCTATTTCTAAAAAATAAATCATTTATTATGTTCAAACAGTTACTCAGTACTTGAGTAGTCTTTTCACCAATACTTTTTTTACTCTTACTTGAATAATTTTTTGGATGACTACGTTTTAATTCTACTTGAGCAATATTTTTAAGTAACGCTACTCTTACTTGAGTACAATTTTTGGCTACTCTACCTCTTTGGTCAATTGGTCACTTATCCACAGAGATGGGTAAAGGGTCAAGGTTCACATTAATTGAATACTAGCTCTGATTAATAATACTAGAATTCTTGATCATTTTTTCTTATTCAAAGTATGTATTTTGTATTGAAAAAACTTGTAATTTATCATTTGTAATACCATTTCTAATAAGTGTTGAAAATTAAAATTTGACAAAACATTTTCACATATGATCCTATGTATTTTAAAATATTGAATGACCAATAATATAAGATCCAGTTATAATGGGCTTCAGAAGCCCATTATACCCAGACCAATTTTGATACTATATATAACAAAACTGGTAGAATTTTGTCAGCACACGGAATAACATTTTAACATCGGTTTGGCACGATACAGCTGAAAGGTTGCTGACCCCTGACCTATACCATCGTCACAAGGTAGGACAGATTAAAGAATTCATGTGGTGGCAGAAATTGAGATTAATGAAACCATGGGACATTCTCCTAATGTTCTATCAACTAAAACAAAGATCATGCACCTTTATCTACCGGTTTTAAAGCTGACACGGAGTGGAACCTAGCGGGTATGCTTTAGCTAACTTCTCTCAAGTTCAGAGGCTTTGTGTCCCTCCAGATACATTACATAGACTACTGCTCGTAAAAAGTTGTTAATCTATTTGAGTATGTGTGGCCTTTGTCAGCTTGAACCAGTCTGTCTAATCTCCCATGAAAATATTTAATAAAAGCTCTGTATTATTGGAAAATGTTACAGGAGTGATACAGGAGTAGCATGCTGTTGTTCTACAGGCAAGTCAAGTTTTATTTTCAAGACCATATCATTTTACCACTTTTAAAACTGTTCTTACCTTGTTATTCATAAAAATCTATACTTGGCTGTCTTTCAATAAAGTCTTTTCTAATTAAGATTTAAAATACAGAGAGGACACCCTTACTCTGCTACCTGTTAAACATGCAGAATTAAAGCATGGCAGTGTCTTTTTAATTTTTACTATACAGTTATTCTTAACATGTGGACATTTTACAAATAGCAGGAGCATTTTTCTGGATGTGAAAACCCTGGAATTTTACATGTGAATGTTTTTTGGGGCTGCATTTGTAAGATTCTATAAATGTGTTTCTAAATCCAAATCTTATACCAACTACAAAACACTTCCTAAGTAAGACATAAATGCAAAATATATTTTGCAAACTTGCATCACAAAAGACCTGCTTAAACAGAATTCTGTGTGTATTGAAATGTTTGGGGGGTGGGGTGGGGAGTTTCTGCATGAGAATGAGACTACATGAACTGCTACTAATGACAATGGCATGATCATATGCATATGAAAAGTCTAAGCACATGAATTTTTTTTATTTGTGAGTTGTTTTTTCACTTGGATTTGGGCTGAAACCAGAATAATCTTTAGCTATTTTATTAAAATTGAAAGATTAATAAAAAAAATGTAAAAATGGTACATTAGAAATAGGCTTTGTAAAAGGCAAAAAGTTTCTACGCATTTGTACAAATGCCTATGCTTGATGGGGAGTTTCAGGAGCATAGGACTGCTTCTTAAAAACAGAACCACAATATATGTCTCATTTAATAAAAATTTTCTGTTTAAATAATGTGAGAAAACAAACAACCAATCCCTTCCATTACCATCATTGCAGTGTCTCCTCTATATGACTAATAAACAGTGACACAGAGTTTCATGACAAATGTCTCCTACTTTAGGGTGGTGTTTAATAAACATGTATATATACAGTAAGTTAAACTTGAGGAGGCAATCACTTGAATGTATCTGTCTATTTTGAAACCGCAGCATGGATATCATTTGTCATTGCATATAATGAAGGTTTCTATGCATGTTGATGCAGAAACTGGCACAGAGCTAAATCACAGTGCTTCATACAGAATACTCAAACAATGTATTTACTGTGCTGTATTTACTTTGAATATTTATTCAAGCTATATTTCAAAAAGAAATTAACAAATAAAGGTAGTAATTTTAATTGTTAATAAATTGCAGCACCTTCAAAAACAAAAACTTAATGGAAAATTAATCCCATGCCAAAATGTTTATCCTTACACAACAGACTTTTAGCACTATACCAACTATAACCACAAGGGGGCGCCCCTGAGCCCCAAATCACATACACAGCAATAACCAACGTAATTCCAGATTTAAATAAAGATTTTTATTTGACAAAAATCAACCTTTTATAAGTACACCAGAACAAATACACTATTCACAATCCTTCCTCATCCATAAAAGCATTGCCCACTGCCTCCTGACTCTGACTCATTTAAGTCTCATTTAAGTGAGGTGGAGGACTATCTTTTAAAGTCGACCTGGGTGCTATGAAGCACCTATGTAAGTCTTTCCTGCCCACTGCTATTAAGCAAATCAGTTCTGCTTCCTGATGTACTATTTAAGTGCATTTTGAAATACCTACACAATACAGTGAACCCTTGTTTATCACGGTTAACCCGTTCCAGACTCTACCGTGATAAATGAATTTTCGCGAAGTAGGATTCTTTATTTATAAATCGAATATTTTCGCAGTTAGAGTAAAGAAAACCTGTTTACGACCTTCTAAATACGTTTTTTAACATTATTAGAGCCCTCTAGACATGAAATAACACCCTTTAGTCACCATTACACTCGTATTACCCAATATATTAGACAAAATAAGAGAAAATAAGACATATTAGACGTTACAAATATTATATTACTACTAGGCTCACCCGCCTTTTAAGGCGACCGACTTTTATCCTCAATTTGTGTGCACTCCATGTGTACATCAGGCATGTAAGTGTAGGGAATGAGAACATCAAAGTGCCCATTCATAACATCTCCCAAAAACCTAAGTTTTTTTATCCCCTCGAGTGCCTGTCCAAAGTCGTACAATATCAGCTCGAATCTGTACGGCTAAAGATGGAGTTTCATGCACTAAATAAGCTATAGATGAGAATAAGCAAGCACCATCTCCCCTGATATTTACTACACGGTGAGGTATTTGTACTCCATCAACATGAATTATTTCCAGAGACATAATTTTGTCTATTTTTTCAGCGCATCGCGCACAAAAGCAAGGGAACGATGGGAGCACCAGAACTCTGCTCACATCGCGTCGCTTCGTACCGCAAGCCGCAAGTAGTAAGTCTGTGATAAGCGGAATACCGCTACGCTTTGCACTCACAGGATGGAAGGACAATCCCGACCCCTTTTATATAGTAGATTATTGTACTGTACATTTAATTACACACACACACACACACAGTTCTTACACACAACCACTAACCTATGAAGGCACGACCTCAGTAGGAGAGTCTTCAGGTGGTGCAGTATCTTCAGCAGGTGTGTCGTTGTCTTCTTCCGCTGAAGGAGTACTAGGAGTAGGCAGTGTCTGGGTGTCTGGGTACGCGGCTGAAGAACATCTTGATAGGCAGTTGCT
The DNA here is from genome assembly GCA_026402145.1 of Polypterus bichir lapradei. NCBI lineage: Eukaryota > Metazoa > Chordata > Cladistia > Polypteriformes > Polypteridae > Polypterus > Polypterus bichir. Next base: position 4,704,083 of record JANRMT010062791.1, read on the forward strand.
GGCGCGGTCTTTTCATATGCGTGAGGAGGCTTTTGTAGGGTATTGCCACCTTCTCCTGGATAGTAAGCATCTTCCTCTGGCACTTAGTTTTATTGTCAGAAGGCTTAGAAAAAGCAGCATGTTTAGGAGCCATTGTGGGGCTTAGATAAAAGTTCTCAGAAAGCGCATGAGTACTGACGTAAGCGTGTATGAGAAAAAAATCGCGATAGAGTGAAGCAGCGAAAGTCGAAGCGTGATATAGCGAGGGATCACTGTATGCATTTATAAATTGATTGATTCATTGATTTGCTGGCTATATGATACAATACAATTTATTGTTGTGTAGCCCAAAATCACACAAGAAGTGCCGCAATGGGCTTTAACAGGCCCTGCCTTTTCACAGCCCCCCCAGCCTTGACTCTCTAAGAAGACAAGGCAAAACTTCCAAAAAACACCCTTGTAGGGAAAGAAATGGTAGAAACCTTGGGAAAGGCAGTTCAGACAGAGACCCCTTTCCAGGTAGGCTGGGCGTGCAGTGAGTATCAAAAAGAAAGGTGTCAATACAATACAATACACAGAACACATCCTCAATACAGTATAAAAATAAAAAGTTTTTTTTTTTTTTTTTTTACAATGATATATCCTGTGAGTCTGAATACTTGGGTTTTATGCTTCTGCTACTGTATGCATCTGAATTTCAACATGAGATTATTCAAATTTACTTAATCTAATCTATACATACCAAATAAAACTATACACAAAATGTGCCTTTTATTTAGCCTTTATCATTTTTAAAAATATTATCTATTTAGAGAACAATTAGCCACATAGCAAACTTCCCTCTCCATAAACCTGATTTTTAAAACTGAGCCATTCACACATTCACAGAAACCTTTTATGCAAATGTTTTAACTGAGAGAATTGATTGCTCACTTTAACCCTCTTGCAGAGTGAAAATCTTGCAATTTTGCTTACAGACCTTAAATACCTGGGGAGTATAATAGGCCTCTATCGGTTTTTAACACTACATTATGTCATCAAGCACATATTAAAGTGAATCATACATGCATGAAAATTGAAGTGTGGGTAATGCCGCTTTTTAATAAATAATGGCATGAAGTTAGAGAAAGAGTGGGCACTTCTAACTACAGATGCTTTTGAGGAAAACAAGATTAAATGTAAATTATCACAATAAGTCTTCGTTCAGTCTTTTAAAGAACAAAAACACAAACCAAAATAATAGCTAGACAAATGTAGGTGAACAAATTGACATTTCAAAGCCTCAACTACCCCATATGCCAGTCAAACTCTCAGTCGCTATAGATGCAAATATCTTTGTGCAGCTATGCAGATTCCCTCTGTACAACACCACTACTCCAAGCAACACTTAAATCTTAGGGTGATAGCTGCATCTCATTCATGGCAAATTACTTTGTACATCACATTCAACTAACTGAGTTCTGTGAAAATGCTATACCTCTCATGGTCTCCTGCTCTGGATGCCAATAATCTTATGCTTCAAAGTAAAAACTATATTTGCTTACTGAACTATAAGGAGATATGATTCTGTATCTACAAACAATTGCTACAGATATACTGTATATTGCACCTGTCAAGACATTTGATAAGTTTCCAATATGTTTCTAAAAATACTGCTTATGAAGGAGCATCATCTCCTCCTCTGCCTCTGTACCCCAGTGGGGGGAACTGTCTTGTCATCTTGATTAGAACAGCTGTATCCCTTGAGTTTTGCAAAGGACTAAAGAGTTAAAGAAAGATTCTTCTAATTCAGGATTTTCATACATTAATCTGTTGTAATAATTTTGTACAATGCTTTAATTTAGGGATCTGCCTCAGCCAAATCATGATTTATACTGGCAGTACTAAGAGCCAAGAAAGAGGAATCGGCCCCAGTGGTCAGTCCTAGACCATCACATGGAGCAGGAATAAGTAACTAACCAGAGCTGGTTCCTTGTTTCTTGCTCTGGTAATCGCAAACATTTGAAAACCTGAATTGCATAGGATTTCTGATAATTTTGTTACACTAAAAAGGTTAATTTATAATTAAGTTCTATTAAATTTATACTTCTCAGTAGGCAGGTTCAGCAAGTTATACAGACATAGAAATACAACTCAATAATGGTAATATGCAAAAGAATATATAACACTAATAATTGTACATACATTTAAAAGCCATTAAATATCTGATACTTTGTAGTATTAAGCTTATTACCAATTTACAATAAAAATTACATTTCATTAATGTACTGCATCTTTTTAGTGCTCTGTTTATTACAGGAACTTTCCAGGTTTTTGATTCTGCAGATCATGTAAGCAGCCCCAGAGAACTTGGAAGATTTCTCAGAATCAACATGGTAAAAACAATTACTTGAAAAAATTATGTTATTGCCTAGTGCCACTTGTTAAACTTCTTTCAGTCAGTGTTACATGTTAAAATGTAAAAACCCAAGACTTGACAAGAGTTTTGGAAAGGTTTGCCAAACATTTATTCTAAGTTAATAATTATTTTAAAGTCAAATGTGAACATCAATATCGTAAACATAGGACTACTATGCAGCTAGCTTTGCATGCATTGCAGATTTTGCTTTGAATTTGTTTGATGTTAAGTTGTCTATGTTAAATATAATTGTATTCAGAGTATTTGTAATCTTTCAATTTACAGATTTTTTTTATGATTTATTGGCTTGGCAAGAATTTTATTTTTATTTTTACTGCAATGGAAGTCTTATTTATTCCAAACCCATAACAGTGAAGTGCTTTGGAAATGTTTTAATGATGTGATAATCTACTTGTTTACACTGTATGGTATTTAATGTAAAAGAGTAAAACAAAAATAAAGGGAACTGACAAAGTCACCACTCTGTTTCAATCAACGTGCTCTTTAGTTTTATTTAAGAGAACCAAATTCACTTCCAGTAAGCACAACTTGGTTGTTCTGAATGTAAATTCAAAAATGTTATTCTGTGTCAAATAATACTTATTATTAACAAACAAAAATGGCAAAAAAAGAAGCCAACCAAACAAAAAGTTTAAAAGTGCTTTGTATATGTGAGTTCTGAGCAAGTCTTTGACAGAATACTATACCAGACATGAAATTAACTATTTTTTGGGGTAGGAATCCTAAACATATACTATCATTTTTTATGGGGTTTGGGGGATAACACTGAAACTGAGACAGCTGCATAGAATGTCTCATCAATTAAAAGTTGAATATCTTAATAGTATCACTCATTTGCAAACATCACACTTTTTGCATACCCAATCAAATGCAATAAGTAACAATTACAGATGAAGACAAGCACAAACTTAACTATTGACTATGGTGACTTCTTATGAATTACAGTACTTAGGAAGTGTGCCACTGTCTCCCTTTCAGCCTCAGGCAAGATGTTCACTGAACATATGTAAATAAAACCACTATAGGAGTGAGTCTAGACACACCCCTAATTGAATAGCTTTACACAGACCTAAACACATTTGATGACTGGGTTACTCCCTGTCTCCTTTTTCTTCTAGTGATCAAATAATCATGCCATTAAATTCGATGGCTAAACTCCTCTAATCAGGACACTGAATTATTTTCAACTGGTGGTCAAAGACACTCTTAGCATTAACTATTATTAATACATCTTAAGTAAACTACTTCTAGATCAGTTTTCTGGAACAAGCCTTAATGTAAATTAATGTAACTCATTTAGAAATGGTTCATTTAAATATGAGTAAATATACATGTATTTATAACCCTTTGACTATATGGATGTCAAGCATTTATGGCTCCAGGGACTAAGTTTGAATATCAGTACTTTGCAATGTTTGTGTAGTTTACATGTTATTCCTGCATATGCACAAATGAATTTCTCACCTAAAAATGCAAACTGGAAGTTAATTCTTGCTTTATGCCAACATAAATGAAACATACAACTCAATGAGTATGCCTACTTAGGGAAGATCTGACCACTGACTGGTAAAATTGATCTGCAAATATAACCTTACATTCAACAACTGCCAGTTAAAAATGAAGCTCTGGAGGATAGCTTTGAGGAGACAGCTTGAGATATGCGCTGTTATCCATATAGCATGGATATTCTTACACTTAGACACTGCATTACTGCATACTACATTATCTTCTTTCTGGGGGAAAAAAGACAATACATCGTCCTGTGATAAAAGAATGTGGATTAAATAAGGACCTAAAAGACCTGTTGAAGAAGGTCTTTTGGCCTGAGGGATATGTAGGAAATCACACAGGTGCAGACAGACCTGAAGAACCAATTTGAGACAGTAGAGTACAAGCAACCAGCAGAACAGGGGGAAATTGGTTTAGAGAAGGGTAAAGAGTACAAAGAAAAAAAAAAAAACTCAGGTTGGAATTTTCAACAAATTTGACAATCATCCATTATTTAATGCCTTCTCTAATACCACTAGTTTTTCGATGCTAGCCATGGATTATCCAGCTCACCCACTGCTTGCTTACTTTTTTGAAGATAGGGAACAGCAACACATCAGCACTCCACAGAGCTGTCCTACCTGTCCTTCTCCTCACACTACACCCCACCACTTTTGTAAAGCACCAGTTTCCATCATCAATAAAAACACTGAGTTCTCAATATCATTACGGGGTAGTGGTTCATCTAAACAGTAGACGCGATTGTGTGTGAAATTCAGAGCTGCAATACAAATTCGGTGCTGTGGTGTTTCAGGGAGGAATACCAGCTCTGAGGAATTCCAGATGCCTGGAAAAACTGATTAGGGAGGCCAGCTACATTACAGGACTGAAATAAGATGCTTGAGGAAAATAGGACGAGGCAAAATTAGAGTCCATTATACTGATTCTTCCCCAACTTGTCCATAATCATCAACCTGAAACAATATTTACAGAATTTACATTTTAATATGCTTTCATGTCAACACATAAGGCAACAGAATGCCTCCTTCTCACGATGCTAGTCTTTACTCTTGGCAGCCCTAAAAGGCTCAGTGCTATATGTCATATTTCCTTATACACACAAAATATATACTTTGAAAAATCCAGGAGTTTGCACATATGTAATGGTTTGCCCAGGTTTTACTGTTTTCCATTATGGCTATATTCCATTTGGCGGTTAGAGCAAGTCAATCTCCCCCTTGAGGGACATTAATTAATTGCATGAGGCATTCAGTCATACAGTCAGATCAGTACTCTGTCATGAACTAGCATCTTGGTCTGAGTAGGTATCTGCCTTACACCTTAATAGCAGGTTTTGATCTACCATGACCCTAAAACTGGACTGAGGTGTATCAAAAAACAATAAAGGTGGATGGACACCATACTCTTTTTCAAAAACATTTTTAACCTGCCTAAAACTTTTCAGTTATAAAAAGAAACATAAAAGTACAATGTATATTACATTTAAATAACATCTATTTAGCTATATATTAATAGAGAACCATCAATCTCTATAAACTTGGTGTGAAATAATTAATCCTCACACAATCAAAAAAAAAAAACCATTATATATTATCTAAATATAATGGATGCGCAGAAAGACTGCTCCTCAGGGTCATGCATTTCCCTGGTATGCTGGGTGGCAACATTCTTCTGGTGCAAATCCCATTTAAACACCAACCCAGTGGAATTACAACTAGAAGGAAATGCTGTGAGCAGGCTCCCAGACACAGGAGTACTTTCAATAAAACAATACTGTATTTAAGTCCATACTTAATTTTCATTATAATTTGCAATTTATTAAAAATAAATGCATTGATTGTTTTGAAGTATTCTGCTGGGTGGGAAGTCGGAAAACTATAATTCTGAAATGCTGTTTGCTGTCTTTTTTTGGGAAGCAAGATGAGGTGGTGGGGATTTGGGAATACTATTCAAATAATTTTTTCTTCCTTATTATTCAGCATGTTTAAGATTATTACTGGTCGCTGAATGCAGCATATGAAATTCTAATTTTTGGAAGGGGAGAAAAAACATTTCCTGGCAAACATCCAAAAATACCTAAAAGAGATGACAAATATCTACATAATGAAGAATATAACAAAACATTCTCCAACCCACTTAATCCAGTTCACAGTTATGAGAGACAAGAGCATATTTAGCAGACCAAGGAGGACACATCCCTGGACTTATAAAGAATATAAATTATAAAAAAAGACATAGTGTATAGGTGTGATTATTTATTAAATATCATAAACTGAATTTTTTACAATTTTTAATGAAGGATTGGAAAAGAAAATGTCAACATATCTCAATTCACTGATATCAGGAATAACCTTAATGCAGAAGACCTATTTCAACATTAAATATCAAGAAAGGTTTAACAGAAAGAGAATGCTTTAGACAGGTATTTTACTTTAACTATGGTACTAAAACATTAAGAGTAGGAATAATGATTCATAACGAATTCCTTTCTGACTTCTGAAAGGCAATAAATTACAGTAGTGAGAAAATAAGCTAAATTAATCCTGGCTAACAAATATATGATTTAATTTAATGATAAGGAATTTATACTAATGTTCTCTCTTTATAACCCAATATGTACAGTCACAAACTTTTAACAGTGGGATATTTTAAACGTGCACTAAACCATCATTCATGTGAAAGCTTCAAAAAAACTGTAGTATGACAAAAAGCAGCCATATTCATATGAAGATCCAGGAAAGAGCAGACCGGTGATGTCAGTTGTCGAATATCGAGCTGATAGAACTCGGATCCCAAGAATCTACATGGCAACAGTGATTCTTGGGATTACAGCCATTTCAGAATACTAATCTTTTTTTTTTTTTTAAACCATTATTTAGTTTCTGTTGTGTAATTTGGGTCATTATGCTACTAAAAAATAAGTCTTCACATTAATGCTCGTCTCTGGATGACTGAAACAGGTTCTCCTCAGTGCTGTGCCTATACTTGGCTCAATTCATTTTGTTCTTGATAACCACAAGCTTTCCAGTTCCCTCATACTGAAAAGCAGTGTGCATATGAGCGATCAATCTACAATTACTCATTATTCATTTACATTTACAGTGCTGTTCTTACCATCATGAAGTGCTTAACATAGAGAGAGGGAAACCACTTCACTCACCATCAATCTAAGTATGTATCTGCCCATCTAACAACAAATACATACATTTAGAACATTAGAACACTCTAGACGAGAACAGGCCATTCAGCCCAACAAAGCTCGCCAGTCCTATCCACTTATTTCTTCCAAAGAAACATTGAGTTGAGCTTTGAAAGTCCTTAACGTCTTACTGTCTACCACACTACTTGGTAGCTTATTCCAAGTGTCTATGGTTCTTTGTGTAAAGAAAAACTTTATAATGTTTGTGCGAAATTTACCCTTAACAAGTTTCCAACTGTGTCCCTGTGTTCTTGATGAACTCATTTTAAAATAATAGTCTCGATCCACTGTACTAATTCCTTTCATAATTTTAAACACTTCAATCATGTCATCTCTTAATCTTCTTTTGTTTAAACTGTATAGGCTCAGTTCTTTTAATCTTTCCTCATAATTCAACCCCTGTAGCCCTGGAATCAGCCTAGTCGCTCTTCTCTGGACCTTTTCTAGTGCTGCTATGTCCTTTTTGTAGCCTGGAGACCAAAACTGCACACTGTACTCAAGATGAGGCCTCACCAGTGCATTATAAATGTTGAGCATAACCTCCTTGGACTTGTACTCCACACATCGTGCTATATAACCTAACATTTTGTTAGCCTTCTTAAAGGCTTCTGAACACTGTCGGAAGTCGATAGCTTAGAGTCCACTATGACTCCTAAATCCTTCTCATAAGGTGTACTCTCGATTTTCCGACCGCCCATTGTGTATTGAAACCTAAAATTTTTACTTCCTATGTGTAATACTTTAAATTTACTGACATTAAATTTCATTTGCCACAAATCTACCCAAGTCTGTATGCTATCCAAGTCCTTCTGTAATGATATAACAGATTCCAAATTATCTGCTAATCCACCTATCTTGGTATCATTTGCAAACTTAATCAGCTTGTTACTTACATTCCTATCTAAATCATTTATATATATATATATTAAAAATAGCAGCAGTCCTAGCACTGACCCCTGTGGAACACCACTCTTAACATCGGCCAGTTCTGATGAGGTTCCTCCCACTATCACCCTCTGCTTCCTGTGTTAGAGCCAATTCTGCGCCCATCTAAAAACATCACCCTGAACTCCCACTTCTTTTACTCTGATGCCCAACCACTCATGTGGCACCTTATCAAATGCTTTCTGAAAGTCCAGATAAATAATATCATATGCTCCACTTTGATCGTATCCTTTTGTTGCCTCCTCATAGAATTCCAGCACGTTAGTAAAACATAACCTCCCTCTTCTGAACCCATGCTGACCGTTCAGAATAACTCCTGTCCTTGCCATGTGTTGCTCAATCTTATCCTTAATAATTCCTTTTATTAATTTTCCTGTGATGCTAAGCTTACTGGCCTATAGTTGCTTGGATCTGCCCTGTCACCCTTTTTATATAATGGGATGATAGTAGCCATTTTTCAGTCCTTCGGAATTTCTCCAGTACGCGGTGACTTCCTAAAAATGTGTGTCAAGGGTTTATATATGTACTCACTAACCTCCTTAAGAACACTAGGATAAATATTATCTGGTCCTGGTGATTTGTTTGATTTCAGCTTATTTAATCTGAGCAGCACTTCTCCCTCTACAATTTCCAAATCCCTCTGTACCTCCTTAGTAGTTGCGTTTACCTCTGGGAGGTTATCCACTTGCTCACTTGTAAACACCTCAGAAAAATGTAAGTTTAGGGCATCCGCTATTTCACTGTCTGTATCTTTTAATTCCCCTTTACTATTTTTGATGCAATTTCCCCTTTACTATTTCTGATGCAAATTCCCCTTTACTATTTCTGATGCAATGTGATCACGCAAGAAAACTGAATAACAACCATATATTTCCATCATTCCTGTACTACACAGTTTTTAGGACAGAGAATTTGCTTGGAAGAAATTTTTATATTGACCATACATTTGCAATTGATCAATTGTGTCCCATGTATTACATTTAATCAGCATATTTTTTATTCACACTCAAGTTAGAGAATTTGTTAAAAGACACCTGCCCCATCTTCATAACTTTCACTCAAAATACAGCATGAAAACTATCCAGCACTAAAGAATATATATATCTCAAATTTACCTGCATGATTTACTGTAACTCAACATAAAACTGCACACTGCATACATTTCACTTTACTCAGATTATCTACATTCTGTATTTGTGCCATGAGTTTTGTGATGGTTTCACACTTGGACCCCATTGGAATAACAGTTTTCACCTCTTTATTAAACAGACTTGGACTCATAATAAACACTCAATCTCAAATAACTCTAGGTGTCATCTGACAATATTTTGCTGCTTTAAATAAGGAATAATTAAAATTTACTTCATGATAAACTCTCTAAAACGTCTTTAGAATGTGGCAGACAATAATATTGTTCTAAATGCACTCTGAACCTCAGTTAATCTTTGAGTGATTACTTCATATGAATTATTCTGATTTCATGCTCTCTATATAGGTAATGGAATTCAATGTCTGAGTAGATCTGAATAAGTTATAGCATTGCATGTCTACATGCCATGCTGCAAAAAAGTACTTAAGCAGATTATGAAATCACCTAATCGGCCACTCAAACTAAATTTGATTAGTTAATTTGATATTTTTTGCATTAATTAGTATGTACTTATGCATGTAATGCTTTATGTATTGTACCACATAAAATGAATTTACATAACACTAAAAGTTTAAATTACAGGAAAATCACTAAAATGTATACCTTGGTAAATGAAAAATGACTTGGTGGTTTATTGCGGACACAAATGGCCTGGGACAAATATGCATCTATGTCTTCAATGCAAAGGCTATCCACCTAGAAATGGAAAAGATGACAATATTTTCATTAAGAAACATGTATCTAGGAATGTTAGTGCAGATAATTACAATAATCTGCTCTTTGATATCAGAGAAAAAAAAAAAGTTTTACTTAAAGGGAAAACTCCCTTTAGCAGCATCTAGTCTCCCTGCACTCCTGAACCACACATCAACTTGAAATTGCAAATGAGTCCCCATCCTCCCAATATAGATTCATGTATTGCCATCTCTTAGCAAGTAGATCAATTATCTCTTTTTCCTGCCTTTTTCTTTTAACACAGCGCTTCCCGATTGGGGGTGCTCGCAACTTTTGCTGTGGGTGCCAGAATCCATCGAGGAAGAAAAATGAAAAACATTATTTGTACAAAAACTTAATTTATCTATCCATTCCTAAATAATTAAATGGGCAGGCTATTTCGTATCAGTGCAATACGCTGCTTGTTAAAACGGATGACTTCCGCTCTTATGCGCACTTAGTGCTGCGTGGGTATTATAAACTATAGTATCTGTTCAAGTCCTATTTAAATTTTAAATATAAGTAAGTTTTATTTACTCGACAGAAATATCTTTGGTAGGAATGTATGTTAAATTTAGTCATCATTGCATAAATTTTTCTTCACCATGGAAATTTAAAGACTAAATTCAACTTACATTCCTACCAAAGATATTTCTGTCGACTAAATAGAACCTACTTATATCCAAATAGAACTTGAAAAGATATATTTTTTCAAATCTGACCGCGCATTTTAGATCGACTTGACGCGCGCTACATCAAGCCCGCGTGCTATTGTGCTCTCACCTGCCTGCCTCAATAAGTCACAGTCGCGTCGCTCTTACTTTTTACCATTCATTTAATCATGGCTAGTCACGAAAAAATTAGAAAATGGAAGGAGGATTACACTGAGTATGGCTTTATCAAAACAATTATTGATCGAGAATAAAGTATCCATTATTCATAAAGCATCAATTGGTGATCTGTTTTTCTGCGTTAACCTCATATTTTTTCATACTTCTCAAACCAAGTGGGTGCGAAATCGGCCTCATCCATCACAGGGGGTGCGAGGGTAAAATGAATCGGGAAGCGCTGTTTTAACAGAAGGTCTGTTTATACGCATGCTGTCAGCCATATTAGAGGAATATGAAACACTTCTGTTGCTACTAGTACATGCTTCCCCTTTAACCACCAAGTTTTTCTGCCTTTCCCCTGCACTCTTGCCTGTAAACTTCTTATCAACTGTGTATCTCTGTTATTCTATTTTCAAAAGATGTTTCTTCTAGTCAGTGATAAAAGTAAAATTTCAATTAAAATAAATTAAACATGACATGTTTATACCTGAAATTAGCTCTAACGCAAAACTAAAAGAAATTATATGGTATAAATCTAACATACCTTAAGAGATATGTATATTAGCAGACAACAGATGCCTATTACAGGAGGTTCCAAAACAGAGATTTCTTCTGCAAATTCTTGCAAATCAAACAATGCCAGGAAGGTGGTGAAGCGAAGATTTTTTATTGCTGGTTCTTCAGAAACCCATAATTTTTTCAGATCAGGAAGTCCTTCTGAAAAGGTACATATAGAAAAAAAATCAGAATTTACTGCATATAACTGATAATCAGAGAAACCTTGGAAAGATTACAGGATTATATTTAAAGTGGCTAATGAAATCAATATAACCATTGCAAACGCTGGCTATATACTTTAACATAATAGTGAGTGCTTTGCAAACATAAAAAATGCTTCAAACCATTCTCTTCAAGGAGGCCTGGCACATAATGCTAAACAGCTTATTTGTCCACTGCAGGGCTCCAGGGAACCAAGTCTTCCATCAGCAGAAATTAATACAAAATACACTCATGCAAATACCCAAACTCAGTTATACTAGGCCAATTTAGAGTAGCTGTGTGAATACAAATTACAGAAAACTAAGGAAGTACTAAAAATATCAGTAAAATGCTAAAAATTGTTTAGTAAGTGCTAGTTTAATGTACAACATAAATTAAGGACATAGGGATGAGTACAACTGATATTCACTGTTGGCATATAAAGATTACCCCAATATACATTCAGGATTACATGAAAAGACAAGAACTGAAAACAAGAGCTGAAGCCAAATTAATATCACTTGTCTATTTGTTTTTGTTTTTATAAAGTAACCATATCACACTGCTTAAATACATATTCTTTAGGAAATAGGTCATATCAATAAAAAAAGGTGGGGGATTCTACTTTCAACATTTGTGGCATTCTAGAAAATCCATCTATAGGTTACCGTACAATTAAAGGTATCTCAGCTAATAATGTAATTTATTAACCTAGAAATAGCATATAATGCATCTCCAGTAAACAATGTCCATGCATCAAATAAGAAAATAAAAGATCACAGTAAGACAATACAGAGGAATGAGATGAATTATAATAGCACCTACCATATAAAGTATAACAGCATAAATCTTTAAGAAGTTTAATAATGCTTGAAAAAATATGGATTATCTGTTATTTAAAACAGGAGGGTGTTATACAGTTGCTGTGTCATGGCAAAAAAAACAGGAAGTACAAACTTTGCAGCCCAATAGAAAAAGAATTTACAGATAACATGTGGAAGCTAGTACTAGAGTTCTACATGGCCTATACAGGGAGTCCATGGTTTAAAAAGGACCAGTCCATCTAGCAGGCACAAACACACACACACACACTTTACTTTCTCCCCCTAGTTGCAACAGTTAGTCAGTAATGGAATGTCCAAAAAGATTGCTATTCCAGTGGGTAATTTTCTAACAATCCACCAAAACCTACAGCTGAGCCAGGTATGAAACAAGGATTTCTTCAAAAACCCACTCCAAAATGAAAGAGCAAATCCATGCCTTTTGCACTTTGGCTTAAAGTATATGCCCAGGCCTTCTCAGATTGATCAATTAAAAATAATTTTGTAATCAGGTATCTGCACCACCTATAAATCAGTAAGGTTTTATTTAGACATATATAAATTAATAAAAGCCGACTCATGTTTAAAATTATCAAACTGGAAAAGGTTTGCTGTATTTAAAATAATTCTTCACCAATTTGTACACTGTGTCATGAAACTTTACCTCAAGTATACCATCAGAACAAAAATCTCTGGTAATATAATATAAGAACACTGGCAAGATTTCTGCCTGTGGCTGAAGACTTGGCTTGGACAGATGGATTTCGGCAGGAGAACACTTAGATAATAAACACTGTGAGTGACATCCAGCAAGGGAACACTGTCAAACATGGTTTATAATAATTCATCCAGTAAAAGATACATTTATCCTAGGCATCTTTTCTACTCTCTCTTTCTCTTTTTATTCACAAAATATAAAGCTGATTTTCTAACCAAAAACCATTCTGCCTATCTTTTTTTCTTAGACTGCAGTCTTATTTTGAACTTTACCTTTGAAACTTTTCTTTCAAAAGAGCCTTGTCTATCATCTAATATAATGTGTAACCTGCAAGTATAGCAAAAAAAAAAAACAAAAAAAAAAAAAACAAATGCTGCATCTCTGTGCAACTATTTAAATATAAATAACATACAGTACACTACTACAACTACAGTGCATGTCTGTTATGTCAGTACTACTTAACGACACTAATATATAAGTAACACAAAAATTAATTTACTTAAAACACCAAAGTTCTATTTGTTGATTCCAGCTTTCAATTATCCTGCCAAACCAACTCTGTAATTACACAAACAATGGACAATGAATCATGTAAACTAAACATAATTTTCATCAAGAAAGACAAAGATATAAGTAATACCAACAGCTACTAGGAAGAATAATAAGAGAATAAGAAATGCTTGTTAAATATCAATCAAAACAACTGCTACACTGAAAAGAAAAACATAGCATTAGCCAAGGGCGCAAAATGTGCTTTTGAATTGAAAACCTGTGTCACAACCTCATTAAACGATAGAGTTCTGTCTTCAATTTAGAAGCACAGAATTTTGGGAGTGTACCTTTCTTGTTTATCTTCTACAATGTTTTTTCCGGAGGTACCAACATTTTACCAAAAAATGCATGTGTTTTACATGGTTTGAGCATTGACAAGATAACGGACATGCAGATTATGTGTCAGGAGTAATATGGGAATTTTCTTTTTTCTTCCATGGATGTTTTTCACATTGTCTGCCAATGGACAGGTCCCCATTATGGCCCATTATATCAATCTGTTTTCTCTAATTCTTCATGAAAACATGGAGTATTGGATGTAGTATTTCTTTAAGATAGTATTAGACTTACATATCAAAACAACTTGCAATGAGTATTACATGGGAAGGCATGTCATATTTAGGGGGTACATTAATATTTAAGGGATGCAGTGCTAAAATGTCTCTACTCATCAGCTAAAGGTGCTGTCCCCACAAGTGAATCATAGTGCATAACTAATTACAAAATTGTGTCTGAGGTTTCATATTGATTTCAAGACAAACACTGCATTATGCATGTAGTGCAAGATGAGGGCAATTTTGGCAGGCATTCAACAAAGAAAGCATGAATATGAACTGAAACATTGTGTGAAAGTAAACAAACAAATGGCATAGACAGCTCAATTGCAAAGTTGAAAGTGGTGAAAACATTGAACCCTTTCATTTTTGAACTTCTTTAGCATATTAATAACTAGGAGGCTCCACTTCCTGCTCGCTTCACTCGCCAACCCCCGGGTTTGGTCCTGTGGAAATACAATTTAGCATTGAATTTTGATTCCTTGTTTGGTCTTACAGCGTGATAATGCAACGTATAACTGGCCGTGAGTGAATATCGTTTCTTTGTCTCTTATAAATAAACAGTCGTTTTCAAATGTTTGTCCTTGTGATGTGTTGTCATTGCAAAAGCTATTCTCACTGGAAACTGTAAACTTTTTAATACAAATGGCATATTCCAGTTTCGAGTTCATTCAATAAAAATAAGACTATATACACACACACACACACACATATATATATATATACACACACACACACAGTGGCTTGCAAAAGTATTCGGCCCCCTTGAACTTTTCCACATTTTGTCACATTACAGCCACAAACATGAATCAATTTCATTGGAATTCCACGTGAAAGACCAATACAAAGTGGTGTACACTTGAGAAGTGGAATGAAAATCATACATGATTCCAAACATTTTTTACAAATAAATAACTGCAAAGTACGGTGTGCGTAATTATTCAGCCCCCTTTGGTCTGAGTGCAGTCAGTTGCCCATAGACATTGCCTGATGAGTGTTAATGACTAAATAGAGTGCACCTGTGTGTAATCTAATGTCAGTACAAATACAGCTGCTCTGTGACGGCCTCAGAGGTTGTCTAAGAGAATATTGGGAGCAACAACACCATGAAGTCCAAAGAACACACCAGACAGGTCAGGGATAAAGTTATTGAGAAATTGAAAGCAGGCTTAGGCTACAAAAAGATTTCCAAAGCCTTGAACATCCCACGGAGCACTGTTCAAGCGATCATTCAGAAATGGAAGGAGTATGGCACAACTGTAAACCTACCAAGACAAGGCCGTCCACCTAAACTCACAGGCCGAACAAGGAGAGCGCTGATCAGAAATGCAGCCAAGAGGCCCATGGTGACTCTGGACGAGCTGCAGAGATCTACAGCTCAGGTGGGGGAATCTGTCCATAGGACAACTATTAGTCGTGCACTGCACAAAGTTGGCCTTTATGGAAGAGTGGCAAGAAGAAAGCCATTGTTAAACGAAAACCATAAGAAGTCCCGTTTGCAGTTTGCCACAAGCCATGTGGGGGACACAGCAAACATGTGGAAGAAGGTGCTCTGGTCAGATGAGACCAAAATGGAACTTTTTGGCCAAAATGCAAAAC
>JANRMT010062791.1:4734830-4751655 GCA_026402145.1 Polypterus bichir lapradei
GCGCCACGGCGTTTGGTTTATCTATTTGAGCGTAGCAGTGTAATTCGGTTTTTGTTCAGCACTCTTTGGAACTGTTGCTTTTTGTCTGCGCACTGCGTCAGTTCACGTGAGCCGCTGAATATGGTTTTATATGTCACTCGCTCGCTTCTAATTGTTTCGCTGCCTTCTTAATTATATAATGCATGTTTTCTAAAGCGCGTTTTGTAGCTCTTCCTGGCTTTCTACGTAATGCGTGATTACGTGAGAGGCGTGATGATGTCATATGAAACTCCGCCCCTCCAGCTGAACTCCATTACAGTAAATGGAGAAAAATAGTTTCTAGTTATGACCATTATTTCGAAATGAAACCTGCCCAACTTTTGTAAGTAAGCTGTAAGGAATGAGCCTGCCAAATTTCAGCCTTCTACCCACACGGGAAGTTGGAGAATTAGTGATGAGTCAGTCAGTCAGTCAGTCAGTCAGTCAGTCAGTCAGTGAGTCAGTGAGTCAGTGAGGGCTTTGCCTTTTATTAGTATATATATATATATATATATATATATATATATATATAAATAAAAAGTCAAAAAGACACGTGTAACCAATGTAACTTTAAAAAACTAGTGAGCTGTGGTCATTTTTTTTTCTGTCTATGATTCTTGCTACTGCATTCTGGACTAGCTGCAACTGATGTCTTTCTTAGGTAAACCAATTAGGAATGTGTTGGGGCCGGTTTATACTTCACACTCAGAATGCGTATGTGCATGCATCATGGCTGCCAAACATTCCCTGCGTTCGTTTCACGCGTCCTCTGAGCTTTAGTTGCATATATATTGCTCAAAAAAATTAAATGAACACTTTAATCAGAGTATAGCATCAAGTCAATGAAACTTCTGGGATATTGACCTGGTCAGTTAGCTACCAGAGGGGGTTGTTAATCAGTTTCAGCTGCTTTGGTGTTAATGAAATTAACAGGAGCACTAGAGGGGGAACAATGAGACAACCCCCAAAATAGGAATGGTTTAACAGGTGGAGGCCACTGACATTTTTCTCTCCATCTTTTCGGACTGTTTTTTCACTAGTTTTGAATTTGGCTATGGCAAGTGTTACTACTGGTAGCATCATGCGATACTTGGACCCTACAGAGGTTGCACAGGTAGTCCAACTTCTCCAGGATGGCACATCAATATGTGCCATTGCCAGAAGGTTTGCTGTGTCTCCCAGCACAATCTAAATGGCACGGAGGAGATTCCAGGAAACAGGCATTTACTCTAGGAGAGCTGGACAGGACCATAAGAGGTTCTTAAACCATCAGCAGGACTGGTATCTGCTCCTTTAGGCAAGGAGAAACAGGATGAGCACTGCTAGAGCCCTACAAAATTATCTCAAGCAGGCCACTGGTGTGAATGTCTCTGACCAAACAGTCAGAAAGAGACTTCATAAGGCTGGCCTGAGGGCCCTACGTCCTCTAGAGCGCCCTTTGCTTACTATGTGGGTGCAGCCATGGGTTATACCTAGTGATATATAAAACTTTAAATAATCTTTCTCCTTCCAATGTTTTAGAATGCTTATCTACCTAGATTCCAAGTCATAACTTTTATCTTCTAATGTCAGGATAAAATAAGTGGTGAGGCAGCCTTTTGTTGTTATTCAGCAAAAATGTAGAATATTTTACCAATAGAGATATGACAGGGTAATGTTGATTATTTAAAAAAAAAAATCCTAAAACCACACACATTTTTAGTTTGGCCTTTGCGTAGCTATATTTTAGCTCTACCTTTAAAAAAAACTAGATATGGTTAAAAAATAAATAAATAAATCATACTGTCCAATGAAACAGCAATCTTTATTAATCTCTACTTTTCTCTAGTTTCTATTCCAGTTCTTCAGTGGTGGTGTCTGCACCGCTGCCACCACCTGATCAAAAGTCCTATGCAGCCACTTGTGAGGTTTGAATGAAAGTAGATATCCTAACCTTCCATGAAACTCACTGCATTGAATCCTTTAAGAGAAAGCCTACATACATACATACATACATAACCTACTTAAGAATATTTGAGGTTAAACATAATGTCCAGTGGGGGCTGGGTGTGCTTGGGGCCTGGAACCTCTACAGATTGTTTTTTTCTGTAGGTTAACTGGAATATTTTTATTTGTTCTGTCCACCCTGGCCAGCTGACCTTATCATCAGACCATAACTTAGAGACTAAAACAAAAACAACTATTCTATAAAGACTATTGCTTATGTAAATATACATTATTTTTGTATATAATTTATGCATTATTATTCCAACGTAATTTTAATTTTTTTTGCATCTGCCTACTTCTCTGACATCCTATAAACCGTTTTCAGCTGCATTGTTTGCATGAAAATAAATGTTGTTGCTGTTGTTGTTATGAGGCCTTACCTATGTATTAAAAAGTTTCAGCATAACCTGCATTGTTTGATTTGTACTTTACACAACATTCTATTTAACCTAACATTTTGTTACCCTTTTTAATGGCTTCAGAAGTGTCTGGAATTTGATAGTGACAAGTCCACTATAATTTATATATCCTTCTCATAAGGGGTACTTTCGATTTTCAGACCTTCCACAGTGTATTCAAACCTAACATTTTTAGTTCCTATGTGAAACTCTTTACATTTACTTAAACTAAGTAAATGTTAAATGTTATCTGCCACAAATCTGACCAAAACTGTAAGGAACTGTCTTTCTCTCTTGCATATAGTTAAAATCTCTCTGGTAAGTACTACTTGCTTTTTAAACCCTTTCCTGGGACTTTGCCTAGTTAAAAAGAGGATGTACAAGCTACAGACACTCTCGTTGCCTCTTTTCCCTTTTTCAACAATGGCAGAGCATGAAAGGCGGTGGACTTCGTCTGCCCAGATGTTCATCCTACGCCTGCAACTCTGCACGAATGAGGCATGCGTGCTGAGGAAATGCAAAATGTAAACCGCTGTAAAGCTGTACCTCCTCCACAGATATGACACGTTTCCTCATCCATCAGGGTAAAATGTGCCTATTTTTTCAACAGCTATTTAAAAACACACAGGTAAGGCTATAAATAGCTATCCTGCTATACTGTGAGAAGCATTTATCACTTTCTGTGGTTCACTTCACCACAGGTATCCTCTGCAACCTTAACCAGCTTATTTATATTCCTGTCCAGATCATTTATGGATGGATGGATAGATGGATAGATAGATAGATAAACTGACCACTGACCTTAATAGGAAACTGCATTTAATTTCACCTGATTCTGATAAGGTTCCTCACACCACCACCCTGTATTTTAACCAATTCTGCACCTATCTACACCCTGAACATCCACCTATTTTAGTTTGATGCTTAACCTCCCATATGGTACTTTATCAAATGCTTTTCTGAAAGTCAAGATAAATAATATAATATGCACCACTCTGATCTTATTGTTTTGTTGCTTCCTAATAAAATTCCAACATGTTCGTAAAACACAACCACCCTTGTTTGAACCCATGCTGACTGCCGAGTAAAACACCTGTTCTTGCCATGTGTTGCTCAATCTTGTCCTTAATAATTCTTCCATTGATTTACCTGTAGTGATTTGCTTGATATGCCTGATCACACTTTTTAAATAATGGATTTAATATTTCTTTTGCACAATAACTTCCTAAAAATATACATCAATGGTTCATGTATGCACTCACTCCTTTAAGCATTAAAGAACAAATATCTGGTCCCGGTGATTTGATTGACTTCAGCCTATTTAATCTGAGGCAGTACTTCTCCCTCTACAATTTCCAAATTACTTAGCACCTTTTTAACTTAGAGAATCTGCTATTTCACTGTTTGCATCTTTTAATTCCCCATTACTATTCGTGATACATTTCAGCTCCTCCCTGACTGTTCTTTCTGTACTAAAATACGAAACAAATCTCTTTCGGTCATCTTTCGCCTTATCTGCAATATTTCTCTCGATCTGCCTCTTTTTTTTAGCTTTCCAAATATCCTTCTTAATGGTTACCTGACACTAGTGGTTCAATATCCTCTAAACTCTCAGTTCTATCTTGGTTATTACAAACTACCCAACAGGATACCTAAAAGCCAAAATTGACAAATAACTATTAATTAAACAAATACGTCTTTTCGCTCACCTATTTTAAAAATTATATAACATTTTTTCTCCCTGCCTAGATAGTTCTTTGTAATTTTAATTTGTGCGGTCTATGATCCTTCACATTTTAATGCCAAGAAGGAGCTGAAGCTAGTGCACTGACCTGGAGCTATTAGCTAATTACAATTTGCATATTTATTATATGTATTTTGGAACAAGTTTATACCAACATTAAAGACTATACCCAACCCCGTTTTTAGACAATCAGACCATACTGTATATTGATTCTGCTTCCTCCATCCAATCAACTACTGAAAGCATTCAGAGAACACAATCAGAGAAACTGTTGCAAGAACAGCTAAAACAAATGTTCTAGGACTGTTATGAAACATGGGCTTTGTCTATCCTGGAAGCAACAGTAAATGGGAGGACACAAATTAACACAGATGCAGGCACTGTGGTGTAGTGGTTATGGCTTTGGATTTCAAACCCTGAGGTTGTTGGTTCAAATCACACTACTGTCACTGTGAGACAATGAGCAAGTCACTTGATCTACCTGTGCTCAAACTGGAAAACCAAAAGAAATGTAACCAATTGTATTATAAATGTTGCATGTCGCCTTGGATAAAGGAGTCAGCCAAATAAGTAAATGTAAATACACTATACACAACAAGTAACCCTTTGCATAAGGAAAGTTTCACACTGTACAAAATTCGGAAGACCAGAACTAATCTGATACAGTATGCAGCACAATTTCTGCTTCAGGCTTTGGTCTTGTCACATCTGGACAACTGCAACTTGCTTCTGGCAGGAGTACACGCATGTGCTATCAAGCCGCTGCAAATGGTCCATAATGCAGTGGCCCATCTTGTATTTAACTAGCTGAGATGGGCACATGTCACTCCTTTCTTCAAGTTGCTACATTGGCTCCCCGTAGCAGCACGCATTAAGTTCAGATCCCTGATGTTTGCCTACAGAATAGTCAATGGCTTACCACATAAGTATATAGACACACTGGTGAAGCCCTATAGTCCTTTTCGCCTAATCAGGACTGCCAGTGAATAGCGTCTGGTGATGCCACCTTTTCGTGATAACAAGTCTCAATCCAGACTCCTGTGTAGTTCCTAGTTGGAGAAACGAGCTACCCTCCTCCATCTGTACTGCCGACTTACTCACTGTATTCAAGAAGCAAATGAAAACACATCTGTTCTATGAGTATCTGTCTAACTGATTAAACACTGTGATATTTTATATTGTTGGTTAATTTGGTATTAAGTTTAATTGCTTTATCGATTGTAAACTGTTATTACATTTTTTCACTTGTTGAACTAACAGGCCATAGTCTAATGTTACTCAATTATGTTTACCTCTTTTGTAACTCACTTTGGATAAAAGCATCTGTCAAGCAAGTAAATGTAAATGTACTGATAATGTTGCAAAAATGATAGAAACACAAACATTGCTTTAATAGGAGGTCATTTTCTATCAAAAATTCTCTGCAATGCCCTTTAAATACTTGTAACAAGAAGATGCCCAGAGCATCAGGGTACAACCTTAATGTTGGCATTAACATAAAAAAGATCCACTGCAAAATAAAGATAGAAAATGGTTTCTGTAACTATTAAAATTGAGAACATATTTGGCCAAGTGTACATTAAATCTTTTGGTAAGACCAAAGTGGCATTTGTACTAAACCTGGACACCACAAATCCTATGACCATTCTGAAAACAATACCACAGTTGTAGTCTGTAACACCACTCTTTTACCAGACAACGGTGTCAATCTACATTTAACCTAAAAAGAACATTTCTAAAGATGTGAATCCAGACTGGATTCTTGATCATTAACAAAAGAGCATAATGATTTGGTAGTGTGCATCTTTATTGACATCTTCAATATGTCTCTGGCTGATATAAAAGTCCTCAATCTACTTTAAGATTACTATCACATTTCCAGCAGTAAAGAAATCTACAATCATTTGCCTGAACAAGACCTGGATATTTGCAATAATCTTGATTATTCTCAACTTTTTTTTTAGTAACTAGTCAAAGTGATGATCAAGTTCAGCATTCAGGAAAAATGGACTATAATGGCTACCCTTAAAAAATGGCTACCACAGCCATTCACACATCAGTAACCCATATTGCTGAAAGAAACATTTATGTGACAATGCTGTTTATTGTCTTTACTTCAAAATTCATTATCATTACTATTGAAGCTAGTTTTAGAGAACAGAACACATTAACACTAACTCTCAATGATGTTGTCTTTTTTTGACTTTGGATGTGCACTTTTAAATAAAACTAAATACAATGCAACTACTTTGTTTGTGCATCCTGCTGTTGTTTAGTATGAGCTGTTGTTCAGTGAACACTCAAGACCAAAGTACAATTTGTGCAATGCAGTGATGAGGAATAAGGAATGTGTGTGTTTTGGATCTCAAAAACAGAAGAGAAGCCTGTCCATCTGGTGTCAGGTGTTTTATGCACCACGACAGAATGGAAAAAGAAAAAAGGCCTGAACTCTCTTCAACTGCTATTCTTTCCTATAGCACTGGTTCTGTCAGGAATTATTGACTGTCACAAAAAGGGGTGAGTATGACTGCATTGGAAGGTCAGCACCCAGTCTGTAAATGTGAAATGGCCAGTGATTTTCAGTTGTTTAAACTGACAAGGTCCAGTAAGGAGATCAGCAACGGTGACATGTTTTGAAATACCCCACAACTTGAAGTCACATAAAGTGACATCAGCTTAAGGTGTTGGCGAAACCATAAGCCATTTTGTCTCATCTACTGTCTTTTAATGCAACAGAGACCACTGGTAGGAGAAGCCCTTCATTGTCAATAGTAGTCAATGCATGAATTAACAAAAATGGAAATATGGCGGTATTGTTAGTGTAATTATCTCAGTTATATTTCTTTTTGTTTCCTTTATATAATGTCTGAATATGAATTAGCTCAACATATAAAGGGTATTAGATCTAATGATGATAAAATACAGGCTTCTATTAACTGGGAACACAGCTCATTGGTTACAGTGTCATTGGTTAGAGTTTGTTTTTTTTTTTCTGCATGTGAAATACCACAAACTCAAGAAACTGACAAGATCTAGCAGACATGGGCTGCAACTATGTTTCACAAAACCCTACTTTCAATTATTGTTTAAAAAAAAAAAAATTATATATATATATATATATATATATATATAAATAAAACACACATGTGGCCATTTACCTAGGCCAATAGATTTAATCCAGGGGGAGGCAGTGTTTTTTTCAAAGTTCTTTACCCTTTCTACCTCTCTCTCATATAAAAAAGTATTCTTTGTGGTCCAATGTTGATAATGTAAGAGTTTTTTAAAAAAAAGTTGGATAGTTGCATAACCAGGCCACAATAGGTAACCTAAGTCTTTAGAAGGTAACTTTCTGCATGAAGCATGTATCAGTTTCATTTTACACTTGGGTACTTGCCTACGTGATTTGTTGTAGGTAGCATATCTATGTTTGAAAGGCCACTTATCACAAAAGGTTCCACTCCATCACTCTTTTGACTTGAAATTTTACAGTATTGTGTCCACTACAGATTGGATTGAATTTTGCTGTAACTGCAAGTCAAAATGACATATGACTTTATGCTCTGAGAGGAGCCATAGAATAGGAGTGTATTCCCCTCCTCATTTTGACATTCAAATACAATATGAATACCATAACCTTGCAGGCGGTTCTGTCCATTGCAATGACTGGTCCCTTTATGTTTAATGTTTCCTTTGATGTGAGTGCTGTATACCATGGAAACAATTTTAATCTGATACTGCTTCTTGTGAAATCAACTAATGTTCTGCTCCCAGTATGCTTTATAGAATTGTTACAAAAAGCACATTTACCTTCCAATTTTCCTCCACTAAAGTGGCTGATGCAATGTGCCATTACAGTCATTAAACTGTCCGTGTTTTTAATCAATGTGCTTGATTTATAGTACCATTTCTGATTTTTACCAACTCTGTTATTGTTCAATAATAATTTTGGAGTGGGCAAAATATGTATAAAGGTGAGTGATATAAAGGAAGAGATTGGGGTTTCTCTCAACTCATTGTCAAATTGTAGTGATTAAAACACTTTTGAGTAATTTTTCTTTGCCATCTTGCAAGTTGTTATGACAGTTCAAGTAGTTATGGAAACCAAATTTGCTAGCTTGACGCATTTGGCATTAATTTAATGTAGTTTAAATACAAAAGTAAAACGAGTAACATTAAAAAATAGCTTGCCTTAATACTAGAAGTATCAGAATTTAGACAAGTGAATTTGTCAAACAGAATTTAAAAGCAAGTCCACTTCAGTTGGACGATGAGCCCCGTCTTATTAAGTGCATGTGTCTTAGTCTGGAAATTATTACAAAAAGAGGCCTTATTTTAGGAGTCTGTTATAGACTGCTCAATGCAGACAATAATTTCGATGCAGATTTTTCTGGTCATATTAAAAAGGCAAGTTTACAGGGGGATTTTATAGACATGGGGAACTTTAATGACACAAATATTAACTGGTATAACCTTGCAAATAACAGAGCACAAGAGCAGAAGATGTTAGTAGTAATCAACGCAGGGTGAAGCCTGTCTAGATTTAATATTTCTATTATAACAAAAAAAATCCTTGGACGAGATTTGACTTTTTAAGAGAGATACTTTCACGTCCCACGAGACGAGACTTTGTGCCAAGAGATTTAACCACGCCTGGGGCTGGAAATAAAAGACAAAGAGTAGATGACAAAGTAGAACGTCGTAAAGAATTCAAAAACGCTGGCGCGATACACATGCAGAGCAGGTTAGAGATAATGAAAGTACTAAAATTCGAAAGTCTCAAAAAATGATAGTAAAGATCACATTAGTGCAAACAAAAGGAAATTACTCTGTGAAATAACGGAACAGCAAAAAAAGATTGAATATATTGTTCAGATTTAAACTTTAAGTCGGAGACTTGTAGATCGTCTAATCCGTGTTGCCATCAGCAAAAAGTATTGTTTCTTCCCAATGAAGAAGCGTATCCACGAGACTTAAAAGATATGTGGATTTCACTTTCACCAAACAACACACGCAAGCGTCACAGATGCGAAGTGGCTGCCGTGTAGAGTAGGCCAGTTGGGGCCGGCGAAGCCCCCTAGTATTTTATAATAATCAAAATAAAACTCTGTAGTGATTGAACCATTAGGGTAAAATGACCATAATATATCCATTCATCCATCCATTTTCCAGCCCGCTGAATCTGAACATTGGGTCACGGGGGGTCTGCTGGAGCCAATCCCAGCCAACACAGGGTACAAAGCAGGAATCCAATCCCGGGCAGGGTGCCAACCCACAGAAGTGACCATAATATAATACAGTTATTAGTGTTTTGGAAGAGCGCAGATGCTAAGACTAAAACTATTAATTTTAACTTTGGAAGGTAAAATTTTGAACAGATGTAGCAAAGTTTAAGGAGGATAGATTTCAATATGCTTTTAAGTGTGGAGCAGTGGAACAGATTTAAAACCATTTTACATATATTGCAAGACAGGTACATACCTAAATTTGGAATTAGGAAATTAAAAAAAAACTCCACAGTGAGTTAATAAAGAGTTGAAAAAGGAGTTGCAAAGGGAAAAATAGCTGTATAAGGCATATAAGACTAATAACTCCAATATGAATCGTAGGGCAAAAGGGAAGAATAGCCAAGAAAGAGGTGAAGTGCAACAGGAACATTAGAGGAGATTTAGAAAATACAGATAGTGTAATAGCAGATGCTGCTCTAAACTCACATTTCTCTGATGTCTTCACATGTGCATACATGGATAGCCTCTCACTGGTAAAATGAACTATTTAGGAGGTATAGAGTGATTTGGAAATTGTAGAGGGAGAAATACCAGGTGAGGTCAGGTTGGGGAACAAACTGGTGCAGCGCATTGCCGCACCCAGGACATGACGAAACAGCGCGGGATCCTGGATGGCAACCCCCCAGGCAGAAACGCGGTCTAGTCCCATCCTCCGGAAATGACCATCTATCTGCTATAGCCAGTCAGGTGTTATGCGGACATCCCATTGGCCTGGTCTGGCCACTCGGGTCTTTAACAATGAGGATCCTGTAAGCCAGATCACCCTCAGGGAATTGTGCCACATAGCCGTATTGCTGTAATTGACATTCCATCACTATGTAGATAATGTGCCTTATTCGGGACTTCATGAGAAACCTCTCATTTAACACAAAGTCAAACCAGCGGTACCCAAGTATTCTTTGAAGAGACACAGTACCGAAGGAGTCCAGCCTTCATCTCAGGTTACTGGATTGCGTCCATATCTCACAATCATATAGCAAGACAGGAAGCACCAGGGGCCTCATGTATAAACGATGCGTATGCACAAAAATGTTGCGTACTCCCGTTTCCATGCTAAAATTGCAATGTATAAAACCAAGTACATTTTCATGCCAGCTAAATGCTTGGCGTACGCAAATTCTCCATTCAGTTTTGCAAACTGGCAGCAACCAGCGTCAAAGCAGTGCTTTTGTTCCAGTGCGGTTTCCCTTTCTTTTCTAGATCCACATCCCTGATATGGCTTTTTTAAATACAATGAGAATTAACCACATATTGTTTATTAGTTTAAGGAATCTGATTGTAATTAACCTGTAACAATATAATGGTCCAAGGAATAGCCAAACTATTCCAAATACCATAGCTGCTTTAGCATTGTTCCTCTCAATGCACCACTCGGAATATTTATCCCGCTGTATCCGAGTGTGAAATCACAGCTCTAAAGCAGCTGATTGGAAAGAGAATTATCGGGATGCAGCATTAAGCACATGCTGCCTCAGCCATGTGCTATTTGAACTGCTCTCATACGACAAACGCTTCAACAACAACATTTTTTTATATAGCACATTTTCATACAAAAAAAATGTAGCTCAAAGTGCTTTACATAATGAAGAATAGAAAAATAAAAGACACAGTAAGAAAATAAAATAAGTCAACATTAATTAACATAGAATAAGAGTAAGGTCCGATGGCCAGGGTGGACAGAAAAAACAAAAAACAAAAAAAAAAAAAAAAAACTCTAGATGGCTGGAGAAAAAAATAAATAATAAAAAAAAAACCTCAGACCACGGTATGCACGGTATTAGGTTTTATACATTGCAATTTTAGCGTGGAAACGGGAGTACGCAACATTTCTGAGCATGCCTCGTTGTTCAGAAACAGTTTCATCCCAAGAAGTATAAAGACACTCAATCAGTCCATCAAGTGCTCCTTGTAGAACTGCTTGTACTTATTAGTACAATTACCTCACTGTAAACTTGTGATACAGTTACAATATTGCACAACCTGAGCTACTTTATAAAGTGCATATTTACATATGATGAAGATATCATTTTTAAGATGAAATACAGCAAAATATGTTTATTACATTATACAGATAAAACGTTAACATCATTTAAGCAATCTACAGGGTGGGCCATTTATGTGGATACACCTTAATAAAATGGGAATGGTTGGTGATATTAACTTCCTGTTTGTGGCACATTAGTATATGTGAGGGGGAAAACTTTTCAAGATGGGTGACCATGGTGGCCATTTTGAAGTCGGCCATTTTGGATCCAACTTTTGTTTTTTCAATAGGAAGAGGGTCATGTGACACATCAAACTTATTGGGAATTTCACAAGAAAAACAATGGTGTGCTTGGTTTTAATGTAACTTTATTCTTTCATGAGTTATTTACAAGTTTCTGACCACTTATAAAATGTGTTCAATGTGCCAGCTTTTATCCCTTTAGATCTGAGAATGTCCAGTTCCATTGCCTCAAAACACCATTCACATCTACAGTTACTCCCAGTTTCAGATAAAAACTAACAGCATCCGATCCCTGGGGCGGTTTTATGTATCATGATTGTGACTGAGAAAATAAAGGTGAAAAAAAAAAAAAAAAACAGTAACTTTTACAAGTCCTATAAATGTAGAAACCAAATGTGTGTACTGTATAATATTAACAATAAGAGCAGCTCACTACTGAAAATGTCAAATATAGGAGTAAGTCGGGATCGAATCGGGGACTCTTGATTACAAGTCAGCAAATCTTACCGCTATGCCACGGAAGCTGTTGTATTGTCCCTGATCCTTTTGTGAGTGTTTATTTGATCTTTGGACTTCAAGCTTCATACATTATATAGTTTATGCCAATATTTTGTAATTTACTACTAAAATATGAAAAATGTTTCTGTTTTAACAATGTGTTTTATTGTAGATTATTGTAGAAACGGAACACACGTGAAATGCATGTGTTCCAAAGAACGATCTATTATTTCCACTCCAGCACTTCACTCCCAGATAATCAATCAAGGCATTAGCTGGGAGAACATTGTGCACGTTCTGCGGCTGTGGGGGGATGGAATAGTAGGCTGCTTGCTGCTCGTCTTTATTGGCACATTTACAGGACAAAAGATGCTGACGGAGAGGTGTGAAGGATTTAAGGTGGGCTGGAGCTACGAGTTTTTTCGTAGGCTCTGGTAATTCTAGTGTTAAGGAGGTTAGCGAGTACACATATAAACCCTTGATGCATTTTTCAGGAAGTCACTGAACCCTGGCAAAATTGTAAAGGACTGGAAAAAGGCAAATATTATTCCATTATACAGGTATAAAAAGGGTTACCGGGCAGAATTAAGCAACTATAGACCACTAAGCTTAACATTCATCACAGGTAAATTAATGGAAGGAATTATTAAGGATAAGATTGAGTAACACATGGCAAGAACAGGAGTTTTACTGAACAGTCATCATAGGTTAGGAAGGAGGTCATGTTTTACCAAAAGGCAGAAATTCTATAAGGAAGCAACAAAAGGTTTACAAGTAAATGTAAACTATTACATGTAGGAAGTAAAAATATTAGGTTTAAATGTATAATGGGAGGTCTGAAAATCAAAAATACCCCTTTTGAAAAGAATATATAAATCATAGTGGACTTGTCACTATCAAATTCCTGACAATATTCAGAAGCCATTAAAAAGGGTACCAAAAGGTAAAGTTGTACTCTACACATTGTGCTGTATAAGTTCAAGGAGGTTATGCTAAAGCTTTATAATGCCCTGAGGAGGTCTAATCAAGAGTACTGTGTGCAGATTAGGCTAATTCCAGGGCTACAGGGGAAGAATTATGAGGAAAGGTTGAAAGAACCAATCCTTTTCAGTTTAACACTAGAATTACCAGAGCCTACGAAAAAAACTCGTAGATCCGCCCCATCTTAAATCGCTTATTAAAACCGTTCTCACCTCTCCGCCAGCGTCTTTTGTAATCTAAATGTCCTGATAAAGAAAAGCTGCAAGTAGTCGGCTATTCCATTCCCCCACCGACTTAGAATGTGCACGAACTTCTCCCAGCTCATGCCTTGATTGATTATCTGGGAGTGAAGTGGAGTTTTAGAGTGGAAATAATAGATGATTATTTGGAATACACGCATTTCACGTGTGTTCTGTTTCTACAGTAATCCGTGTACAGTGATCCCTCGCTATAACGCGCTTCGACTTTCGCGGCTTCACTCCATCGCGGGTTTTAAATGTAAGCATATCTAAATATATATCATGGATTTTTCGCTGGTTCGCGGATTTCTACGGACAATGGGTCTTTTAATTTAAGGTACATGCTTCCTCAGTTTGTTTGCCCAGTTGATTTCATACAAGGGACGCTATTGGCGGATGGCTTGCAAGCTACCCAATCAGAGCATGTATTACATATTAAATAAAACTCCTCAATGATATACGATATGCTTCCCGTGCGGTGCTTGTTTGTTTGCTTTTCTCTATCTCTCACACTCTCTCTGCCTGACGGAGGGGGTGTGAGCAGAGGGGCTGTTTGCACAGAGACTGTTTGCTTAGAGGATACAGACTTCACATTGCTCCGGTGCTTCGGCATACTTAAAAGATAAAAAGCACGTATTGATTTTTTGATTGTTTCCTTTTCTCTCGCGCTCTCTCTCTGACATTCTCTGCACCTGACACGCATTCCTTTGAAGAGAAGATATGTTTGCATTCTTTTAATTGTGAGAAAGAACTGTCATCTCTGTCTTGTCATGGAGCACAGTTTAAACTTTTGACTAAACTTTCATGTCTAGAGGGCTCTAATAATGTTAACAGAGTGGGAGAGTTTATAAGGGCTTAAAATATATAAAAACAACCATACAAACATATGGTTTCTACTTCGTGGATTTTCACCTATCGCGGGGGGTTCTGGAACGCAACCCCCGCGATCGAGGAGGGATTACTGTAAACACATTTTTAAAACAGAAACTTTTTCATATTGTAGTAGTAAATGACAAAATGTAGGCATAAACTATATAATGAACTAGCAGAATACCCGCGCTTCGCAGCGGAGAAGTAGTGTGTTAAAGAAGGTATGAAAAAGAAAAGGAAAAATTTTAAAAATAACGTAACATGATTGTTAATGTAATTGTTTTGTCATTGATATGAGTGTTGTTCCCATCTCTCTCTCTCTCTATATCTATATATATATACTAGCAAAATACCCGCGCTTCGCAGCGGCGAAGTACTGCCATAAAATTTTTATTAAGAAGAAAATTTTACCTTTTTAAACTGAGGGAAAATATGCCAATAATTATTTGTTAAGGATCTCTTTGTATACCATGTTGTCAGTTCGGCCCTCCGCTTGTAACATGACCAAGCTGTGCGCTGAGCTTACTCTTGAGCATGTAACTTACAGTTGGCCCTGTGAACAGTAATCTTGACTCAAATCTCACAGCTTGGATTGCTGCTGTCATAATCGGTTTGAGTTTCATGGTTTGTTTCAATTACGATAGTATTTGCAGGATTTGTTGTGTTGAAGTGACATTCGGCATCTGTCAAACATTGCAAGCACACAACAGGTTTCGTCGATAAAATCACATCCAGCTTTTGAGAGTTTAAACACTCATAAACATCAAAGTGTCCACTACTGAAATCGTCACCTGTGAATCTAAGATGTTTAAGAGGCATTGGCGGTTGTCGAAAGGTGTAAAATATTTGGCCATTTCGGTACACTTGAAAGCGACAACCGAACAATTCAGCGGCAGCCATCAACTTACATGCAGAACCATAGGTGAAGGGCTTAAGCATTTCACTATTATAGTGCTCCTGTGTAGTATAATTAGCTCCTGTACCGTCATCAGTCCACACCTTGAACCTGTCCCAGTCATTCAATACATAAGACACAATGTTCCTCCGGATATCAAGAGTGAGCCTGACATGGCCGTGCAATATGTAACAAAGAGAATGGAAAAGGTAGGTGCCATCTCCGGGCATGGAAACCACTCAGTAAGTGACAGTTCTTTGATCGATAGTGATCACCTCGATAGACATGGTAATGGGGGTTGGAATGATAAAGGAAATGGGTACCTGAGCAATGTAAAGTAGGTCTAAAATACCTATACAATAACTATAATTGTAATAAACAAACAATAAAACAGCGGAGAAGCCGTGGATTAAACAAAAAGGCTGTAGTTATCAGTAGGGAGACGTGAATCCCGTGGCGAAGCAAGGAAGGGAATGTAGAGACCAGAGCGACGGACGATCTTATATAGGCAGGCAGCCAACAACGTGGGAGGCGTTGGGATGGGGGACCCAACGCCACCTCACACAGTGACTGAGCTGCAGGCTATGGACGTATATATGTACGTAAGTAGAATTCAGTTAGCGTTGGGAACCCATGTACCAAATTTCTTGAAGATGGGCCCATAAGTAACAAAGACTGTTGAAAAGTTCAATATGGTGGCCGACAGTGGCGTCATACCACCAAAATAAGTACGTACATTGGTTTCGGTTAGCTCAGGGAAGCCACCTACCAAATTTTGTGAAGATGGGGCCATGAATAAGAAAGTTCAATATGGCGGACGTCGTTGACCGTTATGACCGTTACGCGTAGAATTTCTAAATGAAACCTGCTTAACTTTTGTAAGTAAGCTGTAAGGAATGGGCCTGCCAAATTTCAGCCTTCTACCTACACGGGAAGTTGGAGAATTTGTGACGTTTGGAAAAATCAATATGGCGGCCGACAGTGGCGTCATACCACCGAAATAAGTACGTACATCGGTTTTGGTTAGCGCAGGGAAGCCACATACCAAATTTCATGAAGACGGGGTCATTCTTCTACCTACACGGGAAGTTGGAAAATTGGTGACGTTGGAAAGTTCAATATGGCGGCCGACAGTGGCGTCATACTATCGAAATAAGTACATCGGTTTCGGTTAGCGCAGGGAAGCCGCCTACCAAATTTCGTGAAGATGGGGCCATAAATAAGAAAGTTCAACATGGCGGACGTTGTCGACCGTTATCGACCGTTACGTGTAAAATTTCGAAATGAAACCTGCTTAACTTTTGTAAGTAAGTTGTTAGGAATGAGCCTGCCAAATTTCAGCCTTCTACCTACACGGGAAGTTGGAGAATTAGTGATGAGTGAGTGAGGGCTTTGCCTTTTATTAGTATACTAGCAAAATACCCGCGCTTCGCAGCGGAGAAGTAGTGTGTTAAAGAGGCAATGTAAAAGAAAAGGAAACATTTTGAAAATAACGTAACATGATTGTCAATGTAATTGTTTTGTCACTGTTGTGAGTGATGAGTGTTGCTGTCATATATATATATATATACACACACACACACACACACATATATACATATCTATACATATACACATATATATATATATACACACACACATATATATCTACATATATACACATACATATACATACACACATACA
>JANRMT010062791.1:4781655-4824829 GCA_026402145.1 Polypterus bichir lapradei
CAATATATGGATGGCTGCCCCAACACCTTTTTCAGTGTGTTGAAACTCATTCTTTTACAATTCAGGTAGTCCCCAGGTTACGGAGATCTGACCTACGACTTACGAACGGGGCCACAGCTGAAACGCATACACCTCAGTAACTGCCGCTCCGTCATCTTCGGCCTGGGGATGCTGCAAGCGATGGCTGAATGGAGGCTGGAGGGGGGCGATTTTGCTGCTTGCGCAGTGTAGTGTCCCTCAGGCGGCTCCCGGCGGCAAGCAGTTTCACTGCCCGCCCACCACACACGGTTGCCCCGTTCGTTCTCGGTGGGCGGCTGATAATGCTGCAAGCGGTGACCCAGTTGTGGCTGAACCGAGGTCATTCAGGGTGAATGGGGCGGCAGGGGGCAGCATTGTAGTGTGCCTCAGGTGGCTGCCTGTTGAATGGGGGCTTGGTGGGCGATTCACTACCTGCCTTTGGCTGCACCGTGTTCGTTCTCGGTGGGCAGGCACTGCAGGCAGCATACTGTAGTGGATATGACTTTGAGGTGGGCTGGTAATGAGCCACCCCTCGCCACACCCATTCATTCACAATAGCAAGCCTGCTTGTACTGTTACATACATAGCAGGAAGTTGTCTCTTGTCAGTATATCAGACGTGCCAGTCAGTATATCAGACTGGTGCCTTCCTGTTGTGATAGCGTGTACAGTGCTGCGCAGAAGAGCTCATCTTAATCTTTTGTCATCACCTTTCAAGAATGTCTCTGAAACACACATCTGATGCAAGTGCTGGTGATACAGTAAAGAAGAAAAAACCATTACCATTGGAAATAAAGTAGAAATAATAAAAAGGTCAGAGAGAAGTGACATTGGCAGAGCACTTGATTACAGTCAGTAAAAAAAAAAAAAATATATATATATATATATATAAAAACAGAAAAGAAGATTGTCAAAGTTATTTGCAAAAAAATATATATATACTTTTTAAACATATATTAAATAATACGTTTTTGTGCAATTTACTTACCACACTGTGCACTCAATAGTAGAGTATAAATACGCTGTCGAGCCTCACGGAAAACTAATGCTTGTCCAGGAAGTTCTGTTTCATGAGGATCTTCCAATGTATTGCTGCATTCCACCTCGCCAACACTCAAGACATTGTAAACCATAAATCCCTCAGCTTTGATGTGCTGCTCCTTTGCAATCTTTAAAAAAAATAAGCACAAATATTTTAAATAATATGAAAACAGAAAAAATGGCAATTTTTCAAAAATAGTGTTTTTTTTCCTCCATTGAAGATTAAAAAAAAAAAAAAAAAAAAAAAAAAAAAAACACATCCATTAACTTAGGCAGACTATAAGAGCTACTATAGTTGTTATAGGTTATGAAAATTTCCCTTAAAATAAATAGATATGCCATTTCTGTCCATGGAAAAAGTAACAGCTGGTATTGCCCCTTTTAGCAGAAACAACCTCAAAACAGGCATTTACTATAACTAGTTATCAATCTCTTACATCGACAGCAAAACATTTATACTACTCCTCAAGGCAGAATTCTTTCTGATGTGTGATGTCTGAGGGATGTCTTGCATACACCGCCCATTTCAAATCTCCTCACAGTATCTCAATGGCTTTTGTATCAGGGCTTTGGAGGGTTCTGGAATTGCCAAGTCATATATTTCTTTTCAGCCACTTCTTGGTGGATTTACACGTATGCTCAGGATCATTGTTGTGCTGCAAGGTACATTTTCAGTTGAGCTTCAGTCATTTTAACAGATGATGTCACATTATCCTCAACCACACTCTAGTACTATGAAGAATTTATAGTAGATTCTACAATGGTTTGCTGCCAGGGTTCTGATTCAGCAAAACAGCTCCAAATTATGACATTCCTAACACCATACTTTACAGCTGGTATCAGGTTCTACTGGTGAAATGGTATCTTTTATTACCACACACAAATCTTCTGGTACTATGAATGTTTTGTCATACAGGGTCCAATACCCTTTTATATTCTTTTTTGTGTAGACCTTAATAAAATGTCCTAAATCCCACTTTGTGGTCAAGTACTTTAGTATTCTTCCCCCTTCTTCTACATCAATAACCTCAAGCAATTAGACAGAGTAAAGTTAAGTTACACATTTAATCATGTATTACTGATAATATGCTAAAAAATATTAAGGAAGCAGAGTACAATGTGAATGCTGGCAAACCATAGCATTACAATCCAAGTAGCAGTGAATCTTAAGCTCATAGGTGGCTCCCAGTTTACCTTCTATCTAGCTTATTTTACTACCACAAGGCTTTTGAAAAGAGCTTTAAAATAGGCCACATGAGTGTCTAAATATGGCTGCCAAGACAGAGTGGTCAGATGGTGAGCGAGGTGTCATGGTAGAGAATGGCTTCCAAATTAAAACCAAATCATAAACAAAAACATCAGACCAATAATAATTAGTTTATATGTCCATTCCTGGACCATTTACCAATGAAAGCACTCATGTACAACTAATCTCACAGTTACTTTATTTAGGCAGTTCATGGCCTACCTAGGGGTTAGGCTTATCTCATACAAGTCCAGAACACAGTCACCCTTACCAAACTGGTTTGACACATGCCTCATTCCCCCTGCCATAAATTTCACACCTTGAGTCAATCCTAAATACTTTGGGATTTTTGGGTTGGTTATGTAAACATCAAAGAACCCCTCTTCTCATCAATAAAGTAAAACATGCCTCCTGAAACACTAACATTAAACTTGGTTTGTCTAGCTTAACATTAAAGTCATACAAAAATTTGATTCTAATTATACAGTGACCACTACAGTGACCAAAAACGGCCTTTTTTTGTCCATAGCATATTGCTCCAGAAGTCCTGATTTTTACCTAGGTGTTCATGGGCGAACACATTCCATGTACAGTTAATTCTTGCTATACAAGGGGGTTACATTCCTGAAAAACCCCACAGATATGGAAAAGTTGGAAACTGAAGAATTGATCTTACGGTAAAGATAGGGTTAGGTTCCCACGGCATGTTGGCTTGGGAGGGAGGATTAGCTGGGGGAGAGGGGGTTAGATGGACATTGCAGTC
Source organism: Polypterus bichir lapradei (assembly GCA_026402145.1). NCBI lineage: Eukaryota > Metazoa > Chordata > Cladistia > Polypteriformes > Polypteridae > Polypterus > Polypterus bichir. Next base: position 4,784,723 of record JANRMT010062791.1, read on the forward strand.
CTCCGTTCTCGTCCCTTGAGGCTCAACAATGATCTTTCCACTGTCTTACATACAGAAACCTTATGACTTTTATTTCTTCTATAGACAAGTTCATTTTTCTTCTAGGCACAAGTAACCACAGTGGGGCTAATGCAAGGACCTCATTAAACCATCTAATTGGTAGTGATGTTCTCTGATGTCTAGATGAAATGTTTTTTTCTCTCTTTCATGCGTCTCTGACATTACTTTCTATGTTGTTGCCCCACTCTATCTTTTTGGACATACCATTACTTATGTTAAAATCACATGGTGATTGACTACCTATATCACACACCTGTTATTGCTCAATTTAATGTGTTCGTCATGCATGATAGTCCTTCCACATTTTTTTTTTTGATTTCACTGCACATGGCTGCAAACACAATCCCCTGATTTCCTTCCCTACATCATCTCGTATTGAGAACATTTTCTACAAATAGGTGCAATAAGACTGGTGTTCGCAAAATAGGTTACATTTTTATATAAGTGGATAAGGAATCCACAGAAAAGGAATCCATGGATACCAAGGATTTACTGTACATCTAATTTGTGCAGTTTCTTTGGAATGGTAAACTCGTTCTCTTTGACATCAACAGTGGCAAAAGCTACATGTAGATCTCATGAAGTTCTGGGGCTCTTAAGAGACTTATTTCGCATCGTGTGTTGAGCTCTTGGGCTGAAGTTGTTGGAGTAGCAAGGGCTGCACAAACTGGTGCCTCTTTAAAATCTTTTCTACTTGAAAATGATCTTCTGGACAGTGGAATGGCTGATTTACAATTGTTTGATGATCTTTTTCAGACTAAAATCTATCTTAATGAATCCCACATTGAGCAGTTTTGATCTAAGAAATGGTAATATGACGCAGTTCAGAAACAAAGAGGAACCAAACTAAATGTCTGTGGTTTAAAAAGACACATTCCTCCAAGATCCTATTGAATGACGTTCTATGGTACACTTAATTTTATTTTAATTTGATAAATGTAGGGGTTTACTTACGTTTTCCACATGCAAAATGTGCGTTTATGTTTATTTAAATTACATAATGGACTACAAGATATAAAAAACATCATGTCATATTTACATCACCTTTATCTAGAGATGCTGTTTAAATGAAGATCACATTATAACAAGTCTAACGTATTAAAAAAGAAAAAACATTTTATGAACTGTATGTACTTTTTTATATGACTGTACCATGTTATATTTTTTCCTATTATTGACAATGTATTTTGAAAAGTAACAAAAAGATTTAATAAATTGGAACTATTTTTCAGTGGATACTGAGCCCAGAACCCATCTGAACATTTTCCAAAGTAAAAAGAATTAGCATTTAATTACAATATGAATATCATCATCATCGTCATCACGCGGAATCAGTGCCAGTAACATCTTGTTCACACTGAGAGGGGAATCAAGCTACTTGTATAGCTCGCCATAGATTTTGAGAATTCAAAGCTTTATGTGGCTGAATGCTATGGGTATTGTACAGTAACCAAATTGGTGAAAATGTGTCTGAAACTTAATTAAGATGGAAGCACTGGAAGAGTTATAAATAAACATTAAGGTCACGGCTGAATATTTTCAATACATGTATTTATTTTACTTTTGTTGGAATAGGCGCTGGACCAAACATTGTAATTACTATAGGCATGTGGTTGAGCAACAGATGGAATGGAATTGAAATACCTTTAGGGTAAGAAAGAAAGAAAATACATCACTAATTTGAAATACAATATTATTTTATACTTTAGATTTATATCCATCAATCCATCTATTATTCAACCCTCTATATTCTAACTACAGAGTCACAGGGGTCTGCTGGAGCCAATCCCAGCCAACACAGGGCGCAAGGCAGGCAATAAACCCCAGGCAGGGCGACAGCTCAACGCAGTGCACACATACACACACCCACTTACACCCCAGGGACAATTTAGGATCGCCAATGCACCTAACCTGCATGTCTTTGGACTGTGGGAGGAAACCAGAGCACCCGGAGGAAACCCATGCAGACATGGGGAGAACATGCAAACTCCACGCAGGGAGGACCCAGGAAGAGAACTTAGATTTATGTAATCAAATCTATTCCTTTCACCCATATCTCATGCATCTCTAGCATAAAGCAAACTTTTTTTTTTTTTTTAATTCCACTAGTTTTAAATTTTCCTTCCAATACACTGATCTCTGTTATGGTCCACATACACCTCCTAGCAGTCCTTCAAAAGCAGAAGTGGTGGCCAAAAGAAAAAAATATGCTAAAAGAATTTAAAACTCAAAAGTGCCTTATTTGCATTACAAATGTTTAGAACTCCTGTGCACCTTCTCTTCAGTGTATTATGTGCTGCACATTGTAAAGGCATAGTTTTCTGAATACTAATCACATTTTACACCATACACTAAAACTTACGTCTTACAGTTTTCAAGGCAATTATTAAGTGCATGATGCTATATAAAAAAATTGATGTACAAGTGTTCTTCTATAAACAAAAGACTTTATAATGTGACACCAACATGTTTGCATATGCAATAGGAAATTTCAAGGTATACTTTGCTATCCTAATCATGAAACTGATTTTCTAATGTTTAAAAATAAATTTTAAAAAATATGAGTTTCAAGGAGATTTCATAGGAAATCTGTATCTTACATAAAATTTACATTTAAATTTTATTGGATCAAGTTATTCAATTACAACCCTTGCGTGAGTTACTACACAAATATAGAAGCTAATTGCTGAAGGTACATGTGATCTTTAATATTCAATTACTTGCTCTACAGGTTTCTATTGCTTGTCTGACTGCTAAATTTGAATTTATACTAAAGAAGATGAGGCATTATTGAGGAAATTATTCAACTTTTAGGACTTAGTCTGTTTATAGCTCTCCACCGCAAACACATGGTCAGTCCCGAAAACTACTTGAGGTTTTAATCTAGCATTGAAGGATATTTTTGCCTACAGAAAGCATATCTCAGAAGACTCAAATTAGGCCAAACAGGCATACAGCACTGACCATTAAAAATAAAACATTAAGAAATTTCAATAAACAATTTTCTTACATCATAATCAGGGCACATTCAGGAAAATCTCAATTTATAACCAACTTATACTTCCAAATCTTGACAGATCTGACTCAGTCAACCAGTTCCACTAATCTTTATATATTTAAGTAAGTGAAACTACAGTAGGTTTCCTTCAAAAGCATATGACCATCTCAATAGTCTTCATTACATTTTCTTTGAGAGCTGTCAGGGCACTATTTAATAAAATCTGATTACTCACTGCTAAAAGCATTTTTGCAGGAAGAGGCAACCATACCATGGTTGCAATTTGTAATACAGCTTAGGGATAAGAACACAGAATTGTGCAATATTAATGTTGACTTTAGGAATAACAGTAGCAGCTATTAAACCTCACTAGCTAGGTACAATTCACTTGAAAATTACATAATCATATAATACATTCTTAATTAGTAGGTTAATTATCTTCTCACTCAATATATGTGGTTGAATAGCATTGAAAGTGCTTCTAAAATTCATCAACAAGAGTGAACTTGAGAAGCTTCTAAAAAAGTAAGCTACCTGGGATGCGCATGGTTTTTGTGTGTTGTTCACATAAAATAATACAACAACAACATTTATTTATATAGCACATATTCATACAAACAGTAGCTCAAAGTGCTTTAGATAATAAAGAATAGAAAAATAAAAAACACAATATGAAAACAAAATAAATCAGCATTAATTAACATCGAATAAGAGTAAGGTCCAATGGCCAGGGGGGACAGAAAAAACAAAATAAAAACTCCAGACGGCTGGAGAAAAAAAAATAAAATCTGTAGGGATTCCAGACCATGAGACCGCCCAGTCCCCTCATTCATTTCAATCATTTCAATATCTTCATCACACGGAATATCCTATACTTTGTTTATATTATTTGTGTAAAATAAAATTACTGGCATTAAAAATCCAAATGGAATATATAATGTGCATTGGAAAATGGTCATTATCAAAAGTCAAACATTATTTCTTCAGACTCTATCCAATAATACCTTATGAAGACCTTACAAAAAAAGATATGTTTAAGGGTAATAAAGTGTCCCTGCTTTTTGCCTTTCATTCATAATCTGAAGCACACAAACATGGAAATACTGAACAGCGTAAAAGGAGATAAGAGTTCTTGAAGAGCATTTTGGAGAGGACCACTTTGCAATTTTAATTTAGATAACCCATATCTATGTGTTTTTCAATATGTAGCTATGATACCACTTTTTACTTTAGCCAAGAAAAACAACTGCACATAGCAAAAACCTCTAAAACTGTGGAAGAAATTATTAAACACTTATTTATATATAAAAAAAAAAAGAGGAGCCAGGGGAGTTTTGGAACAACCTGTTATGGACGAAAGAAATGTATATGTATTTTTACTACAGTAGTAAGAAGACATTAAAAGTGTCACATTATATATTTAAAAAAAAAAAAAAAAAAGCCACAGATGACCAGAAGGACCTCTAGCTATGCATGCAAGACACTTATCCGAGGAACAAAGTGGAAAGTGTTACATTGATGAAATCTTTTTGAGGTTTTTTTTTCCAACCAAGTAATTACTGTATTTTATGTACTGAAAAGACCAAAAAGTCACAAACTTCTAAATCAATCAGAAATTGTAATGCTTTTTCAAGCATTTGTTGGTGCCATTTTCAAAACACTGCAAAGTAATAAACCAAGTGTTTGCTGATGAGGGTGTGTTGCAGGCTTACTGAAGTAATAGTGTACAAATGATAAGTAAATACTATGATTTATTTTCAGTTAACATTTCCCATAATTACAAATACTCACCTGGTATACTTAATAATATTATAATTATGCTCTTCTGAAATAAGGACACTGGAACATTAAACAAGTACTAGGTTAAAAGGAAATCTCACAGAAGTATAACATGCCATTCTGTGATTTTGCCTAATATCTGCAACTTCATTTCAATGCACACCTGCTTGTGTATTAACTAAAAATATTAATTTTAACTTCAAAATCCAAGTATTAGCAAAAACACTGCATATTTTAACAGATTTTTTTTGTTTTGGCAGTCTCCTGTCTATATATGCTTTAGATTGCAAATTCCTTTTCCAAACGTACTGCGTGTTAATTTTTTAATCAACTAAGCGTGAATACATAATAACTTGCTTATGTTAAAAAGAAAAATGGCTTCAATGGAAAATACAATCTTATTTCTTGTTTCCCTCTTAACATGAAAAAAACGTACAACCAATAAAGAAGCATGAGGTTCACACAAAAAAGATGGATGCAATAAAAAAGCAAAGGGGAGCAGAAAGCTTCAAAAAGAAAGGGAAGACAGGGTAAAAGAAAGAGAGATCACAGAATTGCTATTACTAGTCTGAATGAAACACTGTGAAAAAGGTTGCTGGCATTTTGCCCAGTGAGCAGCACGTAAATAATATGCCCCTTGATGTAACACTTCATGCTGTAATGAACTCTAGCAAAAAAAGAAAACTTATCATAAACATTACGTCTATAAAGACAAAAAGAATGCATTTTTCAACAAGCAATACAGGATGTGGTGATTTCCATCTATTTGTTAAGATACAGTAGATAAAAAGATTAGAAATATTTTGCTTGATTGATACCTAATAAATATATATGCCAAAGTAACTCGGTGGTCTGAACAGCAACATTTTCCAAAAAAAAAGTACTTTCTGGCAATTTGCCAGTTTGAAACTACATTCAGTTTAATTTGCTCGGCATATTTCCCCTAAGAGTATGCTTATCGTCATATTAGTTGGAGCTGTCAAAAATGACTAACAATGACTGTTGGCTTGAGAAATTTGTGGTATACAAATAACTTCCTATAAATAAAAAGTGAAAATAACAGAAAAACAAGAATCTTTAGTTTAAGAGTAAAATAGGAATATGGAAGGACTTCTTTGTCTATTGCTGAAATCTCCTAAAGCAGTGATCTCAAACTCCAGTCCAGGAGGGCCGCAGTGGCTGCAGCTTTTCATTCTAACCCTTTTCTTAATTGGTGACCAGTTTTTGCTGCTAATTAACTCATTTTCCTTTCATTTCAATGGACTTGTTTTTATTAAGATGTATACCCCTGAATTTCTTCATTTCTTTCCTTAAATGGCACCAAAACATAAATGAAATGTGAAGTGAGTCAAATAACAGAAGGCCAACTAAGTCAGGGCCACAGTCTCCAAACAATTTTACTCCAACCAGTTGTTTGATTAGGCGCAGATTCTTATTGTTAATTAAACCAGTTTTTAAATTCCATGGCTTGTTGCTGCTCTCGTTGTGCAATAGCATACACATTTCTGAAATTGCTGATTTTCTCTTTTGCAAGAGCACTGTTCATATGTCTTGAGGACCTGGGCAGATCAACATTCCTGAGAACTTCATCTTTCTTTATTTTCAGATGCTGTATGATGGACACAATTTGCTGGTTCTGTTTTGGCTCATTTTTTATATCATTGTTGTTTCTTGCTGCTAATTAAGGAAAAACAAACAATTAAGGGGGTCTGAGTCTTTAAGAGCAAGTTAATCAAAATGAATTCCAAAAAAGTTAGATTCTTTAGTTAAGAGTTTGAGTTCTGAATGCAGAGCCTGCCTTTTCCTATGAAGAGCCTCACTTGGACACCTGGCATGTTCTTCATCTATTCTAGTAATTTCGCTGGTTAGCTCTGATACCTTCTTGGTTTCCGATTTATTTCTATGGGAAAGATAAGATAATCTGTGCTCTTAAGAAGGCCTTCAGGGTTTCCCAGAGTATTCCTGCAGAGACCTATGAAGATGTTTTTGTCTCTAGAAAAAAAAAAGATTTGTTTGGATATAAATTCTGTACAGTTCTTGTCTGCTTAAAAAAGTGGGTTAAGACGCCATCTGCGAGATGAGTACGTGGGGCGTATGATTTTAGCTCCAAGATCAAAGGGGCATGGTCGGAAAGAACAATAGTGTCATACTTGCAATATTTAAACATAGACAAGAAATTGTTATCTACAAAGAAATAATTCTTGAGTAGCAATGATGCACTGGTGAGTAGAAGGAATATGCTCTTGAGTTTGGGTTTAGAAATCTCCAGGGGTCTGATAAGTTGTGGTCAGTTACAAACTGTGTAATTGTCTTTGCAGTGTTAGATGTCATCACCCCTGTGACAGGAGACCTATCTAGGTTTGGATTTAAAACACAATTAAAGTCCCCAGCCATTATAATTTTATGAGTGTTCACATTGGGAAGGAATGCTAATACATTGGGTGCATAAATATTTATCAAAATCACTTTACAGTAAAATAAATTACCCATGACAATCACATATCTCCCTTCAGGATCAGATACCACATCTGGTACTACAAATGACTGATCCATGTATAAGAATTCCCACACCTCTAGTTTTCTTTGTAAAGGTGGAATGAAACATTTGGCCAGTCAGGTCTTTTTTGCAGCTGGAACTGATCATTTCTTAATAAGTAGGTCTCCTGTAAAAATATTATTTTAGCGTTTAGACCTGTTAGGTGAGAGAATACAGTCGTACCTTGAGATACGAGTTTAATTCATTCCATGACTAAGCTCGTAAGTCAAATCTCAAATAAATTTTCCCCATTGAAATTAATTGAAATGAGATTAATTCGTGCCAGCCCCCAAAAGGCCATCCCAATTTTTTGTTAAATGTTTTCAACATAAGAAAAATGTATTTATAATGACAAAATATTGTATACAAACAAAATAAAACCTAATACATAAAAGAGAATCTAAAGAAATAAACAGATGCTGGCAGAGCCGATTAGCGTATTGTATTATTTTTTTCCTTCACTTCACTTTTGCTTAACTTAATTTTCTTCTTCACTAGTTTTTTTTCTTTTTTGCCACGCTTTCGTCACTTTCATTCGCAGGGCATTTCAATAGAAACCTGTCCAAGGAGCTTTGTTTCTTCCTCCCCTTTACAATGTTTCTGAAATGAGTTAGGCAAGTTTTATTAAACCGCCACTGCACGACCAGTTGCAACTTTTTCAGGATGTTTCTTTTCAATAAAGTCCGAAACATTTTCCCACATTGCCAACACTTCCACTCTCACTTGAAGAAATAACTTCCTCCACCTCTGGCTCCTCTGTGGTACCAATCTCCTGCAGAACCTCCGTATGTTGCTGCATCTGTAGTTCCGTCAACTCTTCTGTCGTCAGTTCCTCGGAATGTGCGGCGACAAGCTCTTTGATGGCTCGTATTTCAAAGTTTGGCTCGTAACTCAAGGAAAAAAAAAACGACCTAGTGACAGCTCGTATATCTCAAAAACCTCGTACGTTGGGGCACTCGTATCTCAAGGTACCACTCTAATTTTTTTTCTCTTTAATTCACAAATCAGGCCTTTAATATTCCAGCTCACAAAGTTAACTGTTCGGTCATGGAAACATTGACTGTGAATTTATGTCATTTTGTAGTCTTAACTGAAAGTGAGACAGCTTTGGCCTTAATTTCCAATTTTCCCAGGAGTTATTTCCATTAAGCCTATTGTTATGTTGGTACTTATAAGGATTAAAAGGATAGATTAGACATAGCTTGCTCTCTTTCTCTCCCCCCACCCCGCCATTTTGCCTCTCCACGTGAGCCTGGACCACACTTCAAAATACCAGTCCTCTGACATACCTAGAGACAGCGCACATCAAAACAAAACAAGCCACCCAGCAGCGGTGTATGAGGATTAAAATTAAGATATCTACTGCCAATACAGTCCAAATACTATAAGCATAAAACAATCTTCAACAGTCTTGAAATAGTAAGATAGTAAACCCAGGGAATGGTGTTAAAAAGTGGCCCTGGATAAGCATTGTAAACCCTAATACAATAATAACAATAACAATAAACCAAGGGTATGATGTTAAACAGTCTCCTTTAGAAGAGTAAAAAAAATAAAAGTTTGTTTAATTTCTTCCACAAATACAAACATACATGTATATAATTGTAATTAAAACAAAGTTGCCGAGAAGGGAAAAGGATGTATAACTACAGTACCAGTATTATTGCAAGCGGATCAGACAGCCGGTAATATCTTCGTTGCCATGCCATGACGGATGCGACTCACGATCATATTTCAAAAAAATTTGTCGGGATCATCTTTCTTAACTCCTTTTCTGCTTCCTCAGTAGTGGTAAAGATGTAATGCTTGTCTTGAATATCCACTTTCAGTTTGGCAGGATACAAGAGGCTGTATCTGATCTAGTCTTTCCTAAGTGCTGTTTAATGTTGTAAAAAGCAGCACGTTTACCAGCTGTTGAAGATGAGAAATCAGGCAAAATACGTATGTGGTTATTTTCAAATATAATCTCTTGTTTCTGTCTGAGAAGTGACATTACATTAAATTTAGATTGTGATTTTTCAAAATGCACGACAAAACTCCTAGGTTTAGAGGTATTTGATACCCATATGCGGTAAGCTGCTGCTATCTGGGTGTCTGATTTAAAGTCCACTCCAATTATTTTTGAATTTCACTGGGTTTGGACTTTCACGATTCTCAGGTAGACCTTCGATTCTAATATTACTCCTTCTGCATCCATCTTCCAGAGCAGCAAGTCTGTCTCTGAGGTTTATGCATTTGGAACTCACAGCCGTTGTTTTCCATTGACGGTGGATGCCAGATGTTCAGCTATTTCAATTCGAGGCATGAATGTTTGCTTAACATCTTCCCACCAATTACCAAGTGCTTGCAATTTTTCCTCAAATTTAGACACATTTTCCTAAATGTGTTTAAGTTTTTCTAGCATACCTTTAAAGGCTACCTCAAAGCGATTATATACACATTTTCTCCAAGTCTTTATTACCCTGCCACAGCTCCACCTGCACCTTCTCGTTTGTCTTGAGCATACCATTTATTTCTTTCTTTATAACTTTCTTGAGCTCAGCGATTACCTTTAGTTTGGACAGATCGTTTCAGCCTTTGCGCTCCGCAGGTGAAGAGGCAAGCCCCGTTATAGCCGATGCTCCCGGCTCGCGAGGAGAAGATGATAACGCGGACGGCAAGGCCATTTCCAGTTTCAATTGATCTTCTGGAATCAACAAGCTATTATGACCTGCATCACTTGCACATTCACTCTCAACTGGAGACGATGATGTGGCCTGGGGTCCCAGGAGATCTGTGCTTTTGTCCGTCTGCTCCGGGTCAGTCTCTGTAAGACCATACCTTCAGGTTGAACTTGGACTTGATGCCTGTCTAGGCTTGGGTGTATCTTTGGGTTTCTTTTCAGTTTCTTTCTGAGCCCATTTCTTACTGCTCATGTTTATATATGCTTGCATATACTGTAATAGAACCTCCTCGAGTTGGATAAATACAGGATACCTCGGGATAATAAAAATAAGAGAAAAATTAACGCCACCACTAACGGAGTTCCGCTTCAGACATCCATCTCCTGCAATGGACGAGACCAACCAACGTTCAGTATTTTTAAGTTATTTCTTTGCAATTATTGTATATATTAGTTTGCCACATATAATTGCTTCTGAAGTGAAGCATATTTTTTTTAATTTTAAAAAATAACTAATTTTATAATGGAGGTGAAGAGTACCATAGTCCCAATGTGATGAAACGCCTTAAAACTAAGCTGAAAACATCCATTTTTCGTTTCAAGGCACAAATGTATTTGCCGGTATGTTGAGATTAAATACATACTGTAAAACTGCATGATGATGTTATTTTAAGAAGGAAAAAAGCAAAAATCAAACTAGCGTTGTGAGCTTCAGCCATTTTAAAAGGAGATGTTGGTCTTCCTCCATGGTACCCTTTCTCGTCCAGGGATGTGGACAGGGGCATTATTGACACTGAATGTTAATGCCCAGATGCGATTTACTGTCTCAGTAAACAACTGGACAATAAGTGAAAAAACTTGCATGATTGTATTTTTTCCCCTATATGGAAGCTTTTTTCCTTTATTTTGATACTGCCTGCTGCCGCTGGACTGATAATGCACGCATGTGCTTTAGTAAGAGAGAGTATTCAGAATACCATGCATAAGCTAAATCTTTATGATGCAACAATACAGTATATATTGTGCATACAGTATGTAGTACTAGGATGTTGTACCGTGTTAGCCTTTGTGAATGTAGTAAGAAGTCAAACAAAATTACACCTTTTATTGGCCAACTAAAAAGATTACAATATGAAAGCATTTGAGGCAACTCGGGCCCCTTCTTCAGACGAAGGGACCACGAAAGCTTGTATATATTTGTACGATTAATATGTGAATACAATCTGAACCCAAATGAAACAATCTAAAGGCACATTCTTAATACTTTTTTCGGTCTACAATGAAAAAAACTAATTAATGTTAAATGGTGATAATTTCTAAATTATTAAATATAGTACACTTAAAGAATAACTGAGGCAAAGAATTTTAAGGAATGTTGGTACACAATTTTCCTCTGATGATATTTAAAACATAAAATGTTCTTGTAGGAGCTTACATTGAAAAAAAGCATGCATAATATGAAATACCAATTAGTGATGCCTACCCCATGCAAGACTTGTACATGGAAATACACTAAACTGAATGCAAGGAAGGTCTATGAAAAATAACTGCTGATCAGCACAAAAAAAAAATCTGCAACTAACTGTCATGTTCACATCTGAGTGTAAAATTGCCCTTAGCCATCAAAAGATATATAATATTGTTATTAGGAAACAAAAAAGTAAAGATCTTTATTTGGCGCTTTATTCCAAGCTTAAATTTAATCAAACATTTGTAGGATTAAATAATATGTGAATACAATCTAAACCCAAATGAAACAGTCTAAAGGCACTTTGCAAGTAATAGTGAAATACTGTCAAATCTAGGTATGGCCTACACTATATTCCAAGATAATTTGTGCTGTAACTGTTGTGCAAGATATCACAGTCAAGTGTTAACTTAGGAAACTGGAAATTTATACACTTAAAAGTATGAATTTTGTCATTTCTTTAACACTGTAGGGTCTGATGTGTAGAATACTGGGGACAAAAAAATCTTGTGCTAAACTTCAATGCACTGTAAATAAAATATGAAAAATAAAAGGTCAAGGATATATTCAACACACATCAGAAATTCATTGTCCAATTACAATTGCACACAAGAATTTGTAAAATTTATAATTACATATACAAGCTTGAAAAACAAACAGTTTTCTTCTCACAAAATCAAACTTATTTAGTCCAAACAAGACTTTAGTGGGGCACTACAATATAGGAGTTATTTTAATTAAAAAGTGAAAGAAAGTTATTAAATGCATGTATTAAAAGCTGTTTATGAGTATGTGTTTAGTATATGGATAATAGTAGCTGTTCATTAGTTTTTGCTGGTAAAAGAGACTATCACAAAGTCACCTAAAGCAGCATTCCATCCAGAATAGTGTGAAAAACTGCCACTAACTAGACACCTCCATTTAAGGCAGAGGATTTGAACTACTGTTAATATTTTCAGAACATTGATATGACAATATGTTGGAGAGCTTTCACAATTTATGTATCACAGACTTTTTTAATTGACACAAAAGTATATTTACATTAATTTAGCTATGCTATATTTCTATGTTTATTTGTGCAGCTAAGACGAAAGTGATTTTTTTTTTTTTTTTTTTTTTTTTTTTTTTTTTTTTTTTTTTTTTAACTGCCTGTAGATGGCAACAAGCGCCTATGTAGTCTAAACCGGGGATCCCTGTGGCAGCAGGTTTTCATATTAACTAGTTCTGCAGCAAAATCAAGGCTGCTCAGTATAAGTGAATCCATGTAACTAGGTAGACCTATTTTTGTGTAGTCTATAAAGAGATAATTTAATTTCTTTAAAGACTAAAATGCACTCCTTATTAAAAGATGTGTGTATACTTCACATACATACAATATTTTGTGATTTGCATTTACCTATTTAAAATGTACCTGTAAGAATCTTCCTTTTGAATGAACATGCATACAGTAGCTGAAAAAGGGGTTGAGCTTTTTGGTTAAAAAAAAAAAAGCCAACAAACTTGAGATATGTAGATGTGACAAAGCTTATGTTGCATAAATTAGTGTTTGTGCAGAACATTTAATAGTGAAGTACACAGATCTATTGTAGGGATTTGAATATTAATACCTCATTTGAACTCTAAAAATGTAATAATGGAAAAATATAAGTGTTACAGTTATGTTCCAAACCTGCAGAGTGCAGCCACATGTCTTAGTTGTACTTAGTCTATTTTGATTTACTTGTTAGTTGCTTTAGATACATTACAGTTACATTAATTTGAAAATAATGTCATAGGAATGAAAGCTTACCCTTTTGTTAAAATAAATGGATAAGCTTATTATTTTAAAAGGCTCATAACATTCATAGTAGACAGCATTACGCATACATTTCCAAAGAGCCACCTGATACAAGACTATATCATGATGGGTTGTTCTTTGGATGGATAGTTCCATTTGCTGAAAATGATTTTGTTATGTTTTCTACTTTCTACATTAACTCTAAGTCATTATATCTTGATTAATAATTTTGTGAAGAGGTTTGAAAATTATTGCTTTAACATCAGTAAATGCATTCTGGCACATTAATACAGCACTCCAACCTTCAACCTGGACAATAACATAATAGCCATTAAGAGGGCACTCTATCAGTACAACTTCAAATACTACAAAACTCACCACATTGAGCTTAGCATAGTTAAACATTTTAGTTGAACTGGCATTGGTAGAGAAGCACTTCAAAGTCAATAGTAGTGTAATGTTTTCAGGTCAGAGACTAGGGCATCTGTGAGCCATACACTGCAAATATGCTTGAAGGTTTCTGTTCAACAAATGGTTAAAACTAAAGACAATGCCAATTTGGCAATGCACCTTAATAAAAGGATAAGTGTCTGTATGTTTGTATAACTATGTCGAACCAGCTGTTATATCTTTGTCATACAAACAGATGGTACATCACAAAACTTCGTAGTAATGCACTACAAAATACATTTCAATAAATGGTGCACTGCAAAGGTTAACGTGGCGGTCTACTTTGATTGCTTTAGATTTCAACCTGTCTGAGATGGGTAGAACAAGGATAGTAGGTTTTCAAAATGATCCAATCAAGATTTTTTTTGAGCAGATTTTTTTTCTTTACAACATAAAAAAAATATTTTACACTAAACTCCTGCATAACAGAACATGTAGAACAAGTAAACTGTAGAAACTGTGTTAACTATTCATATACAGGGAACAGTACAATGTACTTCTGCACAAAGTATACCAAGTGTTTGATATAGAAGCAATGCTTTCACTATATGAAGTGCAAAGCCAGCATAAGTTTTACATGGGGAAAGGAGCATACAAGATGGTACATTGTGGACAAAGCAATCTGCGAATGAATGCAGCTCACCATACAATGTTTTCACAGATACAGCAGACATGACAATGCATGGAAACACAAGAAAAACTGTCGGTTTTCTTTGCACTTGTATGCATTTAGACCCAAATCATATATGTGATTTAATATGTGCAATTGTGCATGTATGTAATTCAATACAAATGCCAGCATATGAATATAGGTACTCAAATCAAACTATTTTCTTCTAAAAGGTGCATCATTTACGGTTAAGTACCATAAGTGCATTGATCCTGCTATTTTCATGAACAAAGCACACCATTTACAGTATTCTGTCATTTGCATTCATTGTTGGGTCTGCCATGTCTGTGAAAACTATGTGAGGAAGCCGCCATCCACCATTGCACTCTTCACTCACGGCTTGATTGCATCATCCACTTTATGCCACTCCAAGTGCTCTCCCTTCTCTACATCAAATTTATGCTGGCTTTGTGCTTCATCGTCCAGTGTGTAAAAAACATTGCAATGCCAATCTAAGTTCACAGTAGTTTTTTTTAGGGCTGCTGATTAATCACCATCAACAGGTGAAATTTCTGTGATTACATTTTTAAGGCAATGCCTGAATGCGTTAATTTAATCCAGTTAATTTGATGGTGAATTACATGTTGTTAATGAAGCAGTATCAAATGGATCCAAGTCTATTAATAGCATTAATAAATCAAAGGGTCACTTTCACTTGATCGCTCAGTGTCTACAACGATCTGTGTAAATTTAGGATGACAGGAAATGCGAGCAAGAAATGCCGTACACAACTAAAACAGAAAAGTTTTTCATGTTATAGTAATAATTGATAAAATGTTGACATGAAGTGTATTAAATGTGAAGACTGAAATCCAAATATCAAATAAACACTTTCACAAAAGGCATAACAAAACAAGAATATAACCGAAGAAACAGTTCAATTTAAATGCCATTAGCAATGTGCAAAAACTTTAGCCTAACTATCAATCGACACAAGGTAAACATGTCCGCTTGGCTGGTGCAGAGGTAAGGACTACTTCTTCATAATCAAGAGATTGCGGATTCGATCCCGGGTTCTTCCATTTTGAGTAGTGAGTTGCTATCATTGTTGCTATTATATAATAAAAGCATATTGAGTCTGTAACAGTCTGTGTAAATTTATGGTACGTAAAAGTGGGATAAAAGCAAAGCACACAAACGCAGCTCAGTCATTTCCTCTTGATGTCTTGTTAACCAAACAGAAACCGCAGTGTCAATGGTGGATGTTACTTTTTCTCGCGCACAGACATTCACATCAACATGTCATTTAAACAATTTTTATTGAAGAATCCAAATAAAAAAAATGAATTAAAAGGACATGTTGATATGAATGTCCATTTGAGAGGAAAAGTAACATCTTTTCCAAATACCATAAATTTCCACAAGATGTTACAGACTCGCGTCAAAAGTATATTTTTGTTATATGATAATAATAATAATAGCAGCTAACTACTCAGAGCGCTAAATACAGAGAAGATGCAGAATATGAAAACGTATTACCTTACCACTGCTAAACAGTAGTTTATCTACTATGCCATCCACGAATATCAGTGACAGAGCAGCGTTACCGCTGTGACAACTGGTTGAAACTGAAACGCGCAAACACACACATATGCAAATGTCTTATTTTGTACCGACTGATAATTTGGCTTCAGCAACATGTCATTTGAGCAATTTCTTTTTCTTTGGTTTATTTCTTCGATAAAAGCATATGTATTTTGTTACACATTTTGTGAAAGTGTTTCTTGGACATTTGGGCTTTAGTCGTCAGACATCCGACACTTCACATCAAAATTATGTTGTTAATAATATCACATATGAAAACATTTTCTGTTTTAGCTGTGTGTTCAGCATTTTTTGCCTCACATTTCCTCTGTCATTCTATATTTACACAGATCATTGTAGACACAGAACACACATGAAATATATGTATTTCAAATCACAGTATTTAATTACCTATATAATTCTTTATAAACACATCGCCAGATAAACACTTCAACACAGCCTTCAGCTGTGAGGATTGCAGCAGCGCAATGCCTTCATCTGACTGAATGGGGGGTGGGAGTGTAGCAGAATGTGTTCTGCTAAACCACACATTTCCAAAACAAAAGCAGGGTTTTGGCACAGTGATAAGGAGCTACGAGTTTCTTGGTGTATATCAGGAAAATTTAAGGAGGTCAGGGACAACGAAAAAAATCATAAACTTAAGGGATACTGGTGTTAAAGCAGAGCTTAAGCATGTTTGTATCATGCAATCAAGTGAAAAAGACTGAACAAAAGTTACAGGAATGCATTTAATCCTACCTGTGCTGAGGAGTAAATTTAATCTACCCAGTTTAGGGTCACAGTGAGCCCATGATCATCGCAGCAGCACTTGGTTGGGACAAGAATCAAATATGTTAAAAGGTACACCACAGCTTTTTCTTTGCAAGTCTTAACTGCACAGTCAACCAGAAAGAAGTGTGCTGCTTTCAATATAGTAACAGAAATCTATTAAAAATGTGACAGCTTAGTTTAAATCTAGCTATATTCTATGCTCAAACAATGTGATCGGGTGGCTCAGAAGCTAGTGTTCATATTGAATCTTCAGGGGCTTGGGTTAAAGGTAGAAAATGAGGATGAAGGTTATTTACTTAACAGCACAAACAAACATTTTTTTTCTAAATTTGTAAGTAGTTCCCCACTATATCTGAAACTGTACCATGCATAAGTACAGTACAAGGGGTCCTCGGGTTACAAAGTCTCGACATACAACGCTCACTCCCATAAAAGCTCAAAAAAATTGAGACGTGAGAAGGAATAAAGGTAAGGATTTTTTTTTTTACACTCATTTTTTCGGTTCCTACAATACAGTATATTTATGTCCTTTTCCTTTTTTCTGTGGCTTAGTTGTATTTTTATGTTCTAGATTATGATTTTGCAAATGTTTTAGGATAGGTAAGTGACTTAGGATAGGGTGTTTTTCGACTTACACCAAAATTCGGGCTACATCACTGTTGTAGGAACGGAACTGTGTCGTAACCCGAGGACCCCCTGTACTGACTTTCTTGGTACTACCACTATTGTAAAACAGTAAGTTCTGTTTCGTTAATAAAAATTTGGTGCCAAGTTGTTATTGAAAAACCGGTTTTTGTAACATTCCTAATTAAGGATATTCCAGCTTGAATAACAACTGATCTTGTCTAATATCAGAAGCCTATGCTAATTCGTACCTGTGCGGTCCAAGGTCTCGTTCCTCATCTCATTTTGAAGATCCATGACAGGATGGAGAATACCTGGGGAGGACGCACAATGACAACAGACTTATGCGAAAGATTGCATCATAATAGGCAAGTACTCTTAACACAAGCATCTCTGAAGCCTACGAAATACTTGGAATCCCGGGCCACCTTAAATTCCTTCACACCTCTGAACGTCTTCTGTTATGAAAATATGTTGATCAGCACAAGCAGCAATCAGCCTGCTGTCCAATCCCCCAACCGCAGCAGTCAACTCAGGCAAAAAGTTCTCCCAGCTGATGTCTTGTTTATGTGGTTGTGAGGTTCCTGGAGTTGTATAGGGCAAATAATTTGTTTTCTGGAACACATTCATTTCATGTGTGCTTCATGTCTACAACAATCTATATAAATATAGGATGAGAGTAAATGTTGAACATGTACCTAAAACAAAATTTTTTTATGTTATAGTACCAAAAACAAAATTTTGACATGAAGTGTATAATGTGTGAAGACTGAAGTCCAAATATCAAATAAACACTTTCACAAAAGGTACACGTATAACAAGTGCGCTTTTATTCAAAAATATAACCAAAGAAAAAGAAATCAGGTTAGGTTAAATCATTACATCTTGCCTGAAGAAGGGGCCCAAGTTGCCCCGAAAGCTTGCATATTGTAATATTTTTAATTAGCCAATAAAAGGTGCCATTTTGCTTTACTTCTCACAACTTCCTACATGTAATACTTTACATTTACTTGCATTAAATTTCATCTGCAATAAATTTGCCCTAGCCTGCTTACTGTTCAAGTCCCTCTGTAATGACACAACGGATTCTAAAATCATCTGCCAGTCCACCTATTTTAGTTATCATCTGCAAACCTAAACAGTTTGTTATTTACATTCCAATCTAAAGTACAGTACAGTTAGAAGAGATGGCCATGAATCACCAATTAAGAATCATTCTTTCACTTACCTCGCCAGTGTTGTTAGGAAGGACAGCAGAAATGGAAAACACAATAAATAGCTGGCTCCACAACAAAAGGAATTTTAGCAAGTACAGAGTGTAGAAGACAGTACAGTACAAGGTATACACAAATATGCAGATTTACCAGATCCACAGCTTCTTTTGAGGAAAAATAAAGTATAAGAGCACTTGGTGTTCATATGTTACTACTGCATACAAGAACATGCAAACAAATGATGCAAATGTTCCCAATTGCTAACCAATTTATAAGGCAAAAAAAAACTGGAAGTAGTAATCCTTTATTTGAAGATGCAATGCAGAGACCTCTCTTGTTGTCCTCTACAATTTATGTAGCTTACCTTCTTTTTTTTAAACCAAGAAAAAGTGCCCTCAAAATGTTGTGCCAT
This sequence comes from Polypterus bichir lapradei, assembly GCA_026402145.1. Classification (NCBI taxonomy): domain Eukaryota; kingdom Metazoa; phylum Chordata; class Cladistia; order Polypteriformes; family Polypteridae; genus Polypterus; species Polypterus bichir. Next base: position 4,803,689 of record JANRMT010062791.1, read on the forward strand.
ATAAACAACAGTGGGGATTACCAAAATGGCAGAAGCAAACACTTGTATTCAGAAAACATTGTTGATGGGTGGACATGTATACTCTTTTCCTATCAAGTAATGAAGTGGAATTAATACCCTGTGAATTTTTTGATGAGTATGGACTCAATATTCAGTAAACTACACAAAGTTTAACATATTCAGTTTCTTATTTTTATCATTTTCAAAATCTTATTCTTAGAGGTGCATTTGCTCTCTTAAAACCTCTTAGTTTTAAGACTAAAGCACTCTGAGCTTGTCAGTTCTCGTCAGTGGATAATATGCTTTTATAACCTTATTCATCTAGACTTAACTGCAACTTAATAAAGCTTTAGTCAAATCTATATCCATGTAGAAGACTGACCCTTTTAATGGACAATTGGTCTTAGGTTCCTAATTTCTTACTTAACCCAAGTTTGGCCTGATTTTCTAAACTGCATAGATGAAAACCTTCTCTCTTGATCTATCTCTGAAGAACATAGGTGGATGGGTTATGGATTAGGAATCTAGCATATACTCTATACTATAAGATTAAGCCCTTTTTCATTTCTCCATTGCTAGTTGAAAACATTTGCGCATGTAATTTTGTTGACCTTAAAGGGGCAGATTGATAAACTAAGAGTTTCATCTCTTTTGCCTGGAAATGTTTTATTGGTGCATTCAGACTGTGACATCCAGCTGACTTTAATGCAGGTAATGTAGAAGGAAAAATTTTAATATTAGCATAAAAATAGCAAATTAACATAAAGAGCCATAAAAAGTAATTAAAAGCTTCTAAAACATTAGATTAAGCATAAATTAGAATGTTTAGCAAATAAGATAGGTCAAGTAAATAGTTAACTAAAAATCAGTCATTTTGCATTGTTTTTTAAGCTTGAAGCAGGATTGCTAGTATGGGAAAAGAACAAAAAATATGTGTAAAAACCAGCTTAGAACAGGATAAGGAGATTGAGAACACCTGTGTTCAAGGCTGAGAAGCTAAAGGAACGGTAGGCATGTAAAGAAACCAGCTGGATTGATGAATCAGCAGAAAGGCAACAAAAAGCTTTTGCTGAAAGCAAGGTCACACTGATGTAATGCATAAAAGAAACACTAGTATATTCAGGCATCAGCAATAAATATAGAAGAATATATTAGAAATTAACTTTAGCGTAGAAATTAAGGCAAGTCAAGCATGCCAAGCTAATGATTTAATGAAAGCATATACTGTACCATATTTCTTTTTAATCTAAGCTTAGCTTTAGGTCACCATTATAAGATAGCTTGAAAGGTTTAGAGAAGGAAGTGACACCATGAAAGACCAAATATGGAATAAGGAACATCTGCCCAGTCGAAGAACCAATCAAAAAATAAGCAAAACAGAAACTAGAGTGAACAATAGACAGTATAGACAGGTGCAGAACGAGCTAATTGAATAAGGTCAAAGTGATAAGAAATTGTTATATAACTTCGATTGCTGAACCGTTTGGGGCTCAGCTCAATTTGGCCGTGTTGGGTTGAGTCCGTGTTGTTATTTGTGTTGATTTATTGCAATAAAGCTTTAAAACTCTGTCTGTCCATCTCGAGTCCTAATAGCCTTCATTTTCAGGTAGAAAGCCTTCTGGTGACTAATTTTTCGCCACGACATATTGACGACCCCAACGTGAGGAAATAACAGCTCACCTGCGTGAATCCAGCGGCAGGGACGATGCTCTACGAAACGAACACAGATGGTGGCCACCTAAAAGGTAAGCGATATTTTCGCCAAACTAATTTGTGTAAAGTTTCAAAGAGCATCCACCCCTCCAACGGAGACGAGCAGCATTTGGCCTTTCTAAAACGAACAGGTAGGAATAAGGAATGAGCAGATAGACTTAAATGGAATGTGTGAAGACTGTACAGCTAATATGAATGTGTGTGTATGAATGGGAGTGCAGTAAATAGGACGCTCCGATCCCAGGCAAGTTCGGAGGGCTGCACGGTGCAGTACTAAGACGCTCCAGCCCAGTCGAGTCGGGAGCGCTCTGACCCAGGCGAGTCAGGGGCTGCATTGTAACGGGTAGTGTTGGAAATCCTGTCAAATACTAAGGTTGCCGTGACGACGGTGAACCGTGTATAGATGGGTGTGGAATTCCTGAATTGGCACCATTTGCTGTGGCTGTATGTTCCCCAGTGAGAAGAGCGAGATGTTGTAAAATTCCCACTGTCTTGAGAGGGAGTCAATCTTTGGGAAAAGCTAACGGCAGTTCCTTCTGGTTGTGCCTCAGTAAAAGAGTTAATTCAGGTGCGATTGGAGGCCTATCATTACCGCCCCAGAGTAGAGATGGGGGTCTGACATGTAGGCAAAAATTCCTGTTTAGGTACCGCTTCCAGCTTGTCAATAGGGAGAGCAAGTGGAAGGTCTGCTCGGTGGAACAGGTGGATTGAGTGTGCTAGTATTAAGGGACAGATAAGGGAATAGAACTTTGTTTATTGTTTTATCATTTTTATTTCATCTTTTTTTACCTTTGGATAGGTTAGGGAGGCACACAAGTGCTGTATGTATGAAGCGCTTTTAAAAAGCGTCGTGGCAATTGTAGAAGCCCATACAGGTGAGCAGAATGCTTGGAGCGCTTTAAAAAAGCGACGCTGCACGTGAAGCACACAGGTGCAGATTGGAGAAGAATGTATGGTACAGAGGTACAAAACTAGTACAGGGCAAAAATAGGGCACTAGGGATTAGCACACTAGGTGTTAAAAAGTGTGATTGAGTACGAGTGTGGATTTTAGGGTGTATAACTTTTTATACACAAAATAAACTATATTGATTTAGAGAATATATAAAACACCTGTGTATGAAATAACTAAAAATAAATTTCACCTGGTGGGAGGAGCAGTAGAGTTGAGACTTGGTCTCGTCCGTTGCAAGAGATGGACGTCTGAAGCGGAGCTCCGCTAGCAGCGGTGTTATTTTTCATGTTATCTGCTTATTATCCTGAGATATCCTGTATTTATCCAACCTGAGGGGCACTACTACAGTAAATGCAAGCATATATAAACATGGCCAACAAGAAAGGGGTTCAGAAAGAAACGAAAACTAAAGCTACATCCAAGCTCAGATCAGCAAGCCCAAGATCAAGATACGGCCTTTCAGAGACTGACCTGGATCAGATGGGCAAAAGCCCAGACTCCTTGGGACCACGGTCCGCTGCATCATCTCTGGTTGAGAGCGAAATGGGGAGCGAATGTACGAGTGTGAGTGACGTAGGTCACGATATCTCGCCGATTGGAGAAGATCATCTGAAACTGGAAAAGGCCTTGCAGTCCGCGTGAGCCAGGAACACCAGCTGCAATAGTGCCCACAGCCTCGGCTACGGTGCACGAAAGCAGAAATGATCTGTCTGAACTGAAGGTGATGATCGCAGAGCTCAAGCAAGAGATAAAGATATAAAGAAAAGGGAGAAGGCAAGTGAAAAAGCAAATGAGAAGCTGCGACAGGAGCAGCAACAGGAGCTGCGACAGACATGGCAGCAGGATAATAAAGACTTGGAGGAACGCATATGTATTCGCTTTGAGGCAGTCTTTAAAGATATGGTGGGTAAAATTGAAGAGCACATTCAGGAAACCTCGTCTAAACTGAGCACACTTGCTGATCAACTGGAGGATGTCGAGGAGACATTCACGACTCAGATTGAATCAGCCGAAAATCTAGCTGCCAGTGCTGAAGAAAAAGCAACAACTGCCAGCTCCGAATGCAAAAAACTCGGAGACAGACTTGCTGCTTTGGAAGATGGAAGCAGAAGGAACAATATTAGAATTGAAGGTCTACCTGAGAATCGAGAAAGTCCAAAGCCAGTGAAATTCGCAGCTAAACTATTTTCTAAAATAATTGAAGAGGACTTTAACGCAGATTCTGAGATAGCAGCGGCTTATCGCGTACGCAGATCAAATACTGTTAGACCTAGATCTTTTATTATTCGCTTCGAGAGATTACTATTTAAGCTAGAGGTGATGGCACACCTCAGGCACAAGCAACAGATAATATATGAAAATAACCACATTTGTATCTTCTCTGATTTCTCTCCAGCAACAGCTACTAAACGGGCAGCATTCTACAACATTAAACAGCAGTTATGGCAAGCCAATATCAAATACAGCCTCTTGTATCCTGCCAAACTGAAAGTGGAATTGCACGGTCAATTCTATGTCTTCGCCAGCAAGGAAGAATCAGAAAAGGAATTAAGAAAGCTGATCCCGGCACTATTCAGAAACACAATAGTGAGTCATAGCCTGTCATGATATGGCAAAGATAAATAACCTACTGTCTGATCTATTTGTTAAGATACGGGTTTTTATAATTATATATCCTCATTATTACTCGGATGCTATCTGCTTATGTTTTAATTACAGTTATAGACATTTGTGCTTAATTCCTTTTTTTTTATCTTATTTTTTTTCTCTACACTAAACGAGACTGTTTAACATCATACCCTTGGTTTATTGTTATTGCTATTATTGCATTAAGACTTACTATACTTATTCTGGACCACTTTCTAACACCGTTCCCCGGGTTTATTATCCGGGTTTATTATCTTAATACATTAATATTGCTGAAGATTATATATATATTTTAAGTTCATAGTTTGTTAATGATTATAATTTTAGGCATATAGTATTTAGACTATATTGGTAATAGATATCTCTATTTTTTAATCCTAAAACGCCGCTGCGTGGGTGCTCGTTTTGCTTTGGACGTGCTCTGTCTCTGGGTATGTCAGAGGACCGGGACTGTGTGAAGTGGGGTCTAGCCTCATGTGGGGAGGCAAAATGGGAGGGTGGAGGGTTAAGAGGGGGAGAGAAAGAAAGCAGGCTATACCTATACCTAATCTATCCTTTTAATCTTTATAATTATAACTACCAACGTAACAATAGGCTGCATGGCAATAACTCTTGGGGAAATAGGAAATTAAGGTTAAAGCTGTCTCACTTCCAGTTAAGACTATAAAATGACATCAAAAATTCAGAATCAATGTCTCCATGATGGGACAGTTAATTTTGTGAGCTGGAATGTTAAAGGCCTGAATCACTAATTAAAGAGAAAGAAAGTAGTCTCTCACCTAATGGGTTTAAATGCTAAAATACTATTTTTACAGGAGACCCACTTACTAAGCAAGGATCAGTTCCGGCTGCAAAAGGGCTGGACTGGCCAAATGTCCCATTTTAGCTTTACAAAGAAAACTAGAGGTGTGGGAATTCTCATACATAGAACAGTCTCATTTGTAGCATCAGATGTAGTATTGGATCCTGAAGGGAGATATGTGATGGTCATGGGCAACTTATCTAACTGTAAAATGATTCTGATAAATGCTTATGCACCTAATGTTGACGATAAGGAATTTATACAAAATTTATTTGCATCCATTCCCAATCTGAACACTCACAAAATTATAATGGCTGGGGACTTTTATTGTGTTTTAAATCCACTCTTAGATAGGACTTCTATGACAGTGGGGACAACATCTAACACTGCAAAGATAATTACAAAGTTTATAACTGATCACAACTTATCAGACCCCTGGAGGTTTTTAAACCCAAACTCAAGAACATATTGTTTCTACTCACCAGTATATCATCGCTACTCAAGAATTGATTATTTCTTTATAGATAATAATTTCTTGCCTAGGATTAAATCTTGCAAATACGATGCTATTGTTATTTCTGACCATGCACCTCTGATCTTGGAGCTAAAGTTACTATGCCCCACACACTCACCTCACAGATGGCGTCTCAACCCGCTTCTATTACCAGACGAGAATTGTCCAGAATTTATATCCAAACAAATCAGTTTCATCCTAGAGACAAATACATCCTCAGAGATTTCTGCAGGAATACTCTGGGAAACTCTTAAGGCCTTCTTAAGAGGACAGATTATCTCATATCTTTCCCACAGAAATAAATTAGAAACCAAGAAAGTAGCGGAGATAAAAAGCTAAATTACTAGAATAGATGAAGGGACATGCCAGGCTTCCAAGCGAGGCTCTACATAGGAAAAGGCAGGCTCTGCATTCGGAACTAAACCTCTTGACAACTAAAGAAACTGAACAATTAATGTATAAATCCAGACATCATTACTATGAACACAGACAGAAAGCTAATAAGCTTTTAGCTCAACAAATTCACAAGCAAGAAGTTTGCAACGCAATCCCAGTAATCACCAACGCGAACGGAGACAAAATCATCGACCACAAAAATATAATGCACACTTTCAGAGACTACTATAAATCTTTATATTCTACTGAGGTTAAAGAAGACAGTACACAATCTAATGCATTTCTGGATACATTACAGATACCACAAATAGACATTTTTAATGCAGAGGAACTCGATAAACCTCTGGCGTTATCAGAATTACTAGATGCTATAAAGACACTTCAAGGCAGGAAAGCAGCAGGCCCTGATTGCTACCCTGCAGAATATTATAAGAAATTCTCCGCTCAGCTAGCTCCCCCTCCTATTACCAACATTTACAGTAGCCAGAGACAATCAAACTCTTCCTCAAACTTTTCGCCAAGCATTAATCACCGTTTTCCCTAAACAAAATAAGGACTTATTACAATGTGCATCATACAGACCAATTTCACTTTTGAATAATGGCGTTAAAATACTCTCAAAAATCATAGCTAGAAGGATGGAGAAAGTGCTCCCTTCGGTAACATCACAAGATCAAACTGGATTTATCAAGGGTCGACACTTCTCTTCAAATCGTCGACGCCTGTTTAATGTAATATACTCACCAAATAAGTCAAACACTCCAGAAATATTATTATCATTGGATGCAGAAAAAGCATTTGACATGATTGAATGGAAATACTTTTTTACTACATTGGAGAAATTTGGGTTTGGCCCGAACATTTGTGCATGGATCAAACTACTGTATACCAATCCAGAAGCTTCAATTTGTATCAACAACATTTGCTCAGACTACTTTAAACTAGAACATGGTACCAGACAAGGATGCCCCTGGTCACCACTACTGTTTGCAATCGCCATTGAACCACTGGCAATACAGTAATCCCTTGCTATATCGCGCTTCGACTTTTGCAGATTCACTCTATCGCGGATTTTAAATGTAAGCATATCTAAATATATAGCACGGATTTTTCGCTGGTTCGCGGATTTCTGCGGACACTGGGTCTTTTAATTTATGGTACATGCTTCCTCAGTTTGTTTGCCCTGTTGATTTCATACAAGGGACGCTATTGGCGGATCGCTTAGAAGCTACCCAATCAGAGCATGTATTACATATTAACTAAAACTCAATGACATAAGATATGCATCCCGCGTGGTGCTTGATTGTTTGCTTGTCTCTGCCTCTATCTCACCCTCTCTGACATTCTCTGCGCCTGACGGAGGGGGTGTGAGCAGAGGGGCTGTTTGCACAGAGGCTGTTTGCCTAGTGAATACGGACGCTCCTCTAAGAAATGCCGCTTTATCGCGGTGCTTCGGCATATTTAAAAGCACAAAAGCACACGTATTGATTTTTTGATTGTTTGCTTTAATCTCGCGCTCTCTCTCTCTCTCTGATGTTCTCTGCGCCTGATGGAGGAGATGTGAGCAGAGGGGCTGTTTGCACAGAGGCTGTTTGCTTAGAAGATACTGACGCCCCTCTAAAAAATGCCGCTTTACTGCGGTGCTTCGGAATAAAAGCACACGTATTGATTTTTTGATTGTTTGCTTTTCTTTGCGAGCGCGCTCTCTCTCTCTCTCTCTCACTCTGAAATTCTCTGCTCCTTATGCGGGCACTCCTTTGAAGAGAAGATATATTTGCATTCTTTTAATTGTGAGAAAGAAGAAAGAAGATCTCTGTCTTGTCATGGAGCACAGTTTAAACTTTTGCCTAAAGGGTGTTATTTCATGTCTAGAGGGCTCTAATAATGTTAACAGTGTGGCAGAGTTTATAAGGGCTTAAAATATATAAAAATAACCATACAAACATATGGTTTCTACTTCGCAGATTTTCATCTATCGCAGGGGGTTCTGGAACGCAACCCGCGCGATCGAGTAGGGATTACTGTACACTGTCGAAATGCTGATCAGATAAAGGGGATTATCAGAAAAGGACTGGAACAGAAAATTTCTCTATATGCAGATGATATGGTACAGTATATATCAGACCCACAAAATTCTGTGCCTGCAGTCTTAACAGCACTCACAGAATTTCAAAAGATCTCTGGTCTCAGAATTAATCTGAACAAAAGTGTACTCTTTCCAGTGAATTCTCAAGCATATATTAGATTAGACACCCTACCTTTTATCATTGCAGAACAGTTTAAATACCTAGGGGTAAACATCACAAGTAAACAAAGTTCTTTATCAACAAAATTTTGCCGTCTACATGGAACAAATTAAGCAAGACTTGCATAGATGGTCAACCCTTCATCTCACTCTAGCTGGAAGAATTAACACTGTTAATATTCTTCCTAAGCTCCTTTTTTATTTCAAAACATTCCAATATACATCAATAAATCATTTTTTAAGCAATTAGATTCAACAATAACCTAATTTATTTGGAACTCAAAATATCCACATATCCAAAGAGCGACCCTACAAAGACAAAAGGCAGAAGGTGGCATGGCTCTACCTAACTTCCAGTTTTATTCCTGGGCAGCAAACATACAAGTTATAAAAACCTGGACACAAATAGATGAATATACACAGGCTTGGTCCACAATAGAAGTAAAATCCTGCAGTACTTCTTTATATTCCCTGCTCTGTGCCCCAATAAATGCAAGTTATCAGCAATATACTAATAACCCAATTGTACTTCACTCACTCAGAATATGGAACCAATGTAGAAAGAATTTTAAGATGGAGAAGCTTTTATCTGTGGCACCTCTGCAAGAGAACCACCTCTTTCAACCTTCGCAAACATATGCAGTTTTTAATATCTGGAAAAAATTTGAGATTAACTTGCTTAGAGATCTTTATATAGACAACGTCTTTGCATCCTATGAACAATTACATTCCAAATTTAACATTCCAGCTACACATTTCTTTCACTATCTTCAAATTAGGAACTTTGTTAAACAGAACCTTCCTGATTTTCCTCATCTTGCACCCTCATCCATGCTGGAAAAAATATTGCTCAATTTCAAGGACTCCGACACCATCTCTGCAATATATAAAATTATTTTACAGTCCCTCCCTTTCAAAGATCCAAGAGGACACTGGGAAAAAGATCTCTCAATTAATATATCAGAAAAGGAGTGGAAAATAGCAATGCAGAGAATTCACTCAAATTCCATATGCGCAAATCATACAATTATTCAACTCAAAATTATATATCGAGCACATCTGTCTCACCTAAAACTCTATAAAGTGTTTCCAGGGCAAGATCCAACCTGCGAACTCTGCAATCAAGTCCCAGCCTCACTGGGTCACATGTTTTGGGCCTGCACCAAATTAACATCATTCTGGACCAAAATTTTTAATTACCTTTCAGACAGCCTTGGTCTCACAATCCCTCCTAACCCATTAACAGCTGTGTTTGGGGTTCATCCAAATGGGTTTAAAGTGGAGAAGGACAAACAAACTGTGATTGCAATTACTACACTTTTGGCACGCAGACTTACAGTATTTTGCTAGACTGGAAGAATCCTAACTCTCCTCTTTTAAGTCAGTGGGAAACCGATGTTTTATACTATTTGAAACTGGAAAAAATCAAATACTCAGAGGATCTGTACAGATATTTTTCAAAACATGGTAGGATCTAATCAGTAATATTTTAGAATAAGCTCTTAAAGCACAGAGGAAGCAATTATTTCTGTATTTCTTTTTCTTCTCCATTAATCTCTATTGGCTTATCAAACTTATCAATTTAGGTATGTTTACAAGCCTTAAGTTTTACTCCATTGGCCTTGCTCTCTCTCTCTCAGGGGTGGGGGTCGACTTGTTCTCAATTCTACCTTTTGTAAAAATTGATTGATTTGTATGGAATGATTGCAATAAAATTAATAAAATTTCAAAAAAAAAAAAAACGAATGCTTGAAGCGCTTTAAAAAGCTACGCGGCACGTGAAGCACACAGGTATAGATTGGAGAAGAATGCATGGTACAGAGGTAAAAAACTAGTACAGAGCAAAAATAGGGCACTAGGGATTAGCACACTAGGTGCTAAAAAGTGTGATTGAGTACGAGTGTGGATTTTAGGGTGTATAACTTTTTATGTGCAAAATAAACTATATTGATTTAGAAAATATAGAAAAACACCTGCATGTGAAATAACTAAAAATAAATTTCACCTGGAGGGAGGAGCAGTAGAGCAGGAAAAAGGGCTATTATTAAGACCCATAATTGTGACTTTATACACTGTTCAGAGATTCGTATAGGAAGTTGAGGGGTAAAAAAGAGAGAATACGATAGAACATTTTTACAACGTGTATTCAAAGGAGAATAAAAGAACAGTGCTAAATTTAGATAAATATTTACATAAGGGTAGAGGAGAAATAAAAACATTACAGATTATTAAGGAGAAACAAGAAAAAATAGCAGGAGATGTAGATCAAATTACAGGAAGAGTCCTGTGCAAATACTGGAAGATTAAGACTCAAAAGAAAAATAGTACAGATTTATTACTGTGGTTGTAAGTTGTGGAAAAGTTAGGCAGCAAAATTTATGGCACAAGAAAAGATCCTGCAAATAACTCATGGTGTGCATACTCATTATTGGAGCGAAGATTTTTACATAAACGCAGCAGGACAACCGCACAAATTAACTAGGAAGATACATGCTGCCAGCAGTCACAGTAAGGAAGGTCCTGTGTAAGAGCAAACCTAAATTAATTAGAGATTCAAAATTAAGATTGGCAATAGGAAGCCCACGGCTGCAGGGAGTTAAAATAAGTACGAGCAAGTTGTCTGTGGATATACTGGGGCATAATGATCCCCTCCACAAAGAACTCATTGAAAAATTCTCAAAAATGGCACAAGAGAACAAAAGCTTTTAAAAACCGCTGGCCGCGAAAAGGTTTATTTAATGTGGAACTGTGCAAAGAAATGATAGAGCACATAAAAATTATAAAACAGAAGATGTTAGCGAAAAAAGAGAAAATAAGAGGAAAGCGGAAGTAAAACATAATGCAAATGTTTATGAGGGAAGCAATGAGAAGAAGCACAACACTAGAAAGAATGAATCGGTGCTTTACTGACAGAGAGGTAGAGAATAAAATACCGCCAGCATCGTCGGGCATATTACATGAGTTCCCACCGATAGAAGGAAAAAGAAAGTTTAAAGGGCAAATACAATTGAAAAATGAGGAGGAAGAATTAAGAGAAAAGACAAGAAACAGGACGAACTAAAAAAGCGAGAGCTCAAATCAGCTCAAAGGTGGCGCCAGACACGGAGCAGTGGAATAAATTGGGAGTGCCACCCCCAATCAAAGGAAATGGTGGACCGAGCAAATGGGATCATAAAAAATATGATGGTTAAAACCTGCGCAGACACTGGTCTTAGTTGGGGAAAATGCTATGCCAATTGCTTTAATGTTTTATCGTTCGCAGACTAACAGAGTGACGTATTTAGCGCCACATGAAATGCTTATTGGTCGACCAATGCCTACACCCGTTTGGAAGAAACTCCGTAAAGGTTCCCCTTTAGAGCAGCTTGAGCATGAAATACAGCCCTAGATGAGGCAACTAAGTATAAATTGCAAAGTATGTATGTATATAAAGAAAAAGAAAAAATAACATTTGAATAAAGTGGATGAAACTGATTTTGTGGTCAAATTTGAATAGTAAAAATAAAAGAGCAGTACAGTAATTAGGTTTCCACCATTAAATAATAAAAAAGCAGCTAGGTGAAGTGTAGGCAGACGCACACACATGTTTTAATTGCCCCATCCCCGAATAAGAAATGATTGAGTGAGTGATTGCATGAGCTCCGTTATCTCTTAGTGGTAGTAAAAATGAGCCACAGGTGCGGAGACAAGTGTGAGTGTGAATGCGCTCCGGACCCAAATAGTGGGAAACGAGAGACACAAAGTAATCAAGCACATAACGAGTGTGAGATTTTGTAATCAAAGCATTTCTTTCATAGAGATACATTAAGAGATTTTTATCTAGACGGTGTCACTGTTAGGAGTTACAGCAAATAAATTATGAAAGCCAAAGTAGTTTAAGATGAATATAAATTTATGATCAGAGACATAATATATTATAAAAATATATTCGGAAAAGCATTAACATAGTTCACTTGACATGATTTCTTAAAAATAAATTTAATACCATGCTTTAAATACTTTCAGTTGGCATAAGTTTCATTCCTTGCAACAGTAGGAATACGTAAAATTATCAAGAAGCATAATTAAGGTAAGCACAAAAAATTTCGGAGAAATGCGAACATTTGGGAGATTGGAAAGGTATTATAATTAGAATTTGGACATTAAAATGTGAAGTTTTGAAAAAGTTAAATTTATTCAAATACTTGTGCCTCATGTTACTCATTGTTAAAAACAATTCGAGTCGTATTTACAGTCTGATAAGTAAAGCAGCCTTCAGAGAAATGTAGGAGGAAAGCACCACAAGAAAAAGCGATAGAAAAATGTGAGAGTATATAGATTATGTGTGTATATATTTGTACATATATTTGTGGGGAAAGAATTATATGCGCTAAAAAGAAATGTGCACTGTATTTAACTTTAAAGGTACCTGGCGCTCGCTGATGTCTGTATGTGAGTATATCTGATCTGAATGTGTGTGTGTGTTTGGGAGTAAGAAAGCGAACCATGGAGACCTCTGGGTAATGTAGTTCAAATATGATTTGCTGAAACTGCCTTGTGCATCTAAATTTCCAGAGTTCTGAGTAAATATGGGTTAAAATGAATTTGAGTATGTGTAACATTTGATAAAATTAAAGGGTGTCCAATTTTAATTATACAAATGTGTATAAATATGCAAGGCATCTTTCCTTCGGACCCTGATCAAGTCTTATGGAAAAATGTTCTTTTGATAACTATAACATAAGGTAAATAATGTCTTTCAATTTCCTTCTGTCCGTTTCTTTTTCTTGTGATCTGTATATGTGAAATTGTGCATTATGAGGGTCCTTACAGTGGAGTGTGTGGTGGCGCAGTAGTTAGCACTTATGCTAAGATTCAAGCTTATATGCGATTTGTGTTAAAGCTTACTTGTTATTTGAGTTAATATTCTCAGTGACAGTTTAGTCTTTTTTCTGGGAGTGCCATCTTGCTGTGGTATCGAACCGCGTGATTTCTCAATAGTTGGATTTGCCCTTATTGCCGCAGGAGTGGATGACCACGGAAACAATTCCTCGTTGTTGCCGAGTCATTTCGCAAATGGAGTCTCCTTGATCTAGAAACCTGCGCCATTTAGAGCTGAGCAGGATTGTGTTATGTTTCCTAGGGTTAACACCAGCTAACGTCAACAAAGGCTGTTTTATGTTCTTTTGTCCTGATTGGTAATGTTTAGTGAGAATGGAACTTGCTCTTCTTCAGAGTTCATTTTCTTTCTGATTCCTTTGCTGCATTGTTTCCAAATATAGTGTGTACAAATAAATAATAAGAATACATACTGGGGTAAGGTTGAGTGTGACACAATGGTTTGGGTGATTTTATGTATATTATACAGTGTATTAAAGGGATCCCTGTGAGTGCATGATAAACAAGTTCAAGTGTGTTTGAGAGTGGTTGTGCGAAACATGTGGTGTTGTTTGAAAGAATGAAATGATTGATATTGTGTATGAGAATATAAATGTTTGTTGAAATTAAAAGAGCTCTTAATTCAAAATAAAAAAAAAAAGATATGAACATGTGGTGTAAAAAGTCTCCAGATTAGGCATGATATTATATGAGCACCCCTTTCATTGAAGTACTGGCCAGAATCTGATGCAAGGAGGATTTGAATTACAAAGAGTAAAAATTCAAATAAAGGAGACATTCTTTAAAATAGTAATGAAGCTGAAGAAAAACAATTGCTTCCAGTCCAGGTAGTGTTCCATACTTAGATATGCTATAAAAAGGAGGGAATAAGGGGGGTTAACTAAGAGGAAAAACAGACTGTGCTCTTTGGAGTCAACATTCTGAAAAACATGTAATAAACATCTGAAAGATAATAATGAAAGAATGTGCAAGAGCAACTGTCTTTGGCAGAAGGTTATGGGGAGAAGAAGTCAGTGTATGTAAATGTAATAGAGTTAGAGTATTTTCTTAGTTTGGAATTCTGGAAAGATTAAAAGAGAAGCGGATTCTTAATTCTAATTATGGGTGGGAATGTGCTAATCTCAAAGAGGGCACCTTAATACAGAAATAAAAGGCACATTTTGCATTATAGGGTATTTTGATATATTGATTTCTTTCCTCATCCCCTTTTTTGGGTAATAAGTAACTTGCATATTTTAAATATGAAATAGACAGGAATACTGGTATCACAACTAAGCTATTGAAAGGTTCACTTTTTATAATTTGATGCTTTAATGAAACATTGAATGAGACATTTTAAGTTTCTAAAATCTAAGATCCAAATGTATGTGATACTTTAATTAATACAATTTTAGTAATGCCAGAAAGAAAGAAATACTTGGGATACATGTATAGAAACTTTAAGCTTTTAGAGAACAAGTTATAAGGGGTTAGAGATGGAGTCCAAGATTATTTTTGCTGCTAAATAACCTTTGAAATAATTTAGGGGATTTTGAGTTGGAAGTGATAAAATATTTTACTTCACTGACCTTGTTAATCCTAGATATGGTCCAAATATACTCAAAAATGAACATCTTGTGTAAAAAGAAAAATGTTCTTAGGACTTTGCACATTTGAATATTGTTTTATAACTAGATACATGGAGAGGAAATGTGGAGCCTAACTGTTTTTGTTATATTTAATGTCAAAAAGAAAAAATAATTAAGAATTTACCCGTCCAGATTGTGGATTTCTTTCTTGACTCTGCTTGCTATGATAACTATGAGATGTTCTCCGGAGGTTGCTGATATACATTGACTTTGATTTAAGGGAGGGGTACAATGAACACTAAGACAAATTTAAAATAATGGGCTGAAGTCTTCTTGCTTTTTACAACCACCTCCACGGAACATGGCTCTTTAACTAATAAATACTCGACCTTCTCTTTCCTTTTGTTTGTTCTCTATCCCTGGACGTATTTGTCTTCCCTGTAAGAGAGCTATAAAATTTGGCTATTATTAAATTATTATTATATTAATGGGATCAGTTTCAGATACCCTCTTGCTCCACATTCCTCTAATTGTAAAAATAATAACAGCAATATTGACACGAGTGTCAATAAGGGGGAAGGGTTGGTATAAGTAAATGTTCAATTTTGGTTAATTTTTGAAGCTATTTTCAATTATTATGGAACAAGTGCAGATGATTTGAATAATATGCTAATATTATTGGGACCAATATATGTAATGATTTATGATTGAGTATATTTTCCCTGATATATATATTAAGATTGACTTTATTTTTATAATAACTTGGGACATGTTTTTAATTGAGTAGAAATTGCAACCGCAGCCAAACTGGAAACTGCTATAAAGGAAGGCTTGAACATTGTGCTTATTAATTTCAAAATTTTACTTTTAACTGTTTAAAGGCAAATTGACTTAGACAAGCACAGACTGTATTGAAATGACCGTTTGTTTTACTGCTAGCAATATTTTTAATAGAGTTACCCCCAATGAAACAGATCTGACATCTTATGACATATTTTTTGGATCCATAAGTAGCTATAAATGAAGAATTAACATGCTGACTATTTAAAATGAGTGTTTTTTAAGCCTTTACATCTGCAGGTGAAAGCAGTTTTTTCCTAGTACATCGTAGATGACAGCACTTGAAGTTGAACCAGAGATTGGGATGTGATAAAGGGCTGCAGATAAGCTAATCATCCAACTTCAAGGAGAACCCAGCCATACCGGAGATGGAATCAGGTCGTGAATCAGGCCATCAACCAACTGATTACTGGACAACGCACTTCAATTCCAGTCCAGGCATCGTGGATCCCTGCTGCCAAGAGCTCAACTGTGCTGGTGATGTTTGAGCCCAAAAGATCATCGTGAATTGCCTGCTTTGGTCCAAGACTTCTAGACATGGTCCTTTTCACCTTGGGATATTGGACTCCAATATCTGCTTTTATCCTTATTACAGAAGAAAATTTGTCACACTTTTACTCTGCAGGGCTCAATGTTTGTTGCCGGAGCCTACTTTAACTGTCCACTTGTTTGACAACTGGCAACATCTTTCTGAACCATAAACTTCTGAAAGGTATAGAAGGGAAAGCGAATTATCTGCAAGTAAAGCAGAATATAGGGACTCCTAAATAATGTGTTAAATGAATGTTTGCATTAATGGGAATACTACACGATTATTATGAATTCAAAATGGTTAAGAATAGATATTTTTAGATAAGTGTTTTTATATGCCTTCTGATATTTAGTACGAGATAATAAATTACCTTTAAGAACCAATGATTTATGTAATCTGAAGTTAATCAGAATCTAATCTAATATAACATAAGAGATCTATTAGATATTATTAAGTGATTGTCATTGCAGGGGCATTCCACCATTGCTAGTTAGGGTCAGTCCACTTTAGATATTCTAGGTTATTGATTGTAGTACTATAACAAATAATGTAGAGCTAAACATTTAGGTACATTTAATTAATTGAAAAGAATAATGGTTATCTCATGGGGTAGCACACATAACTAGTATTTTGGAAATAAGGGACACTTACTATAGGTCAGAACATCCATAACCTATAGAATAGAACGATACAGTTTAGGGTGGCATGTTGATGGTGATACAGGTCAAATGATTAACATTATGGCTTGTTAAGTATATGTATTATAAAAATTTAGTGAAATTAAGTATTAATTTGGCCCATAGGAGATGGAGTGCCTTATACAATGCAGTGGTGAATGTGCAGTCTGTGAATTAAAAAGCCCAGTTGAAGTTTGAAGATCTCTGAAGATTTGAACCCTTAAATGAGAAGCTTGGTTATAACCCTTGAAATTGAAATAAATGTGACCTTGGAGATATCCCAGTGACTTGCACTTTGGAAAGTAGTGCTGACATCTTCTAAAGGGAGGATTGACACCTGCTGTCCACAAAATAGCTGCATTAATGTGATGAAGGTGGTTCAAGATTGAAACCACAGCTGGGTGTATATTTGGGCAACTTTATGAATGAGTGTGTTAGGATGTGAGCATGGTGAGGTGTATAAGGACTTTATCTCTGATTATCATTGTATACAGCGGTGGCAACCTAAAATTGGGAACTTTTGAGTTTCTAAGATAGATATTTATGCCATCTGTATTGCCACCAACAATATTATTAACAGGTCTGATTGTACATGAACACAGGGAGCTAGATATATATATTAAATAGTTATTTCACCATATTTAGGAATTGGGACAGTTCTGACATTATCTGTAAATCCATCTTAGAAAGAAAAGGTAAAACCAATATACTTAGTATTAGCTTTATTTGAACCTGGGAAACACTGGGGGTCATATTAGTGAAGCAGGAATTACTCTCTTGAATGGTATTTTACTGCTTATTGCCAGTTTTCTAATCAAATATTACTAGAGTGGCTGTCAAACAAGTGTACATCCAAGTTCTTGAACCATGGACATCTTCAGCTACAGATTTTAATTCTCTTCTTGATGACAATGTGGATAATGAAATACTAAACCAGAAGGAACTCCTTGGGTGAAGCGCTAGTAACCGCTCCCCAGGGAGGTGACCTTCTACGGTGCGCAAAGTACCTGGGTTAAAGAAAAAAAAAAATGTAATTTCACTGGAAATATATCTCTCCAAGCAAAGGAAAAGCCCTTATTATGGACAATTGTTTTATTATTTTAAGCCTTCTGTATTATTTTGTAACCATCATGTTCTATTCCCTTGTTGTTCAATTTTATTTGTACTTATGATTTATTATGCATACTTTTTGACTGTTAGGGTAGGGCCAGGAAGTCCTTCACTCCTCTCTGTTGATTGATGGGGGAGATGTTTGGCTCCTGCGCCATCAGAGGAGGGGAATGGGTGTTGAAGATTGAGAAGAACTGTGAGGGATCCGTATTGGGTCAATTCTTCCTTGGAGCCCAACATCCCCTACCTTTCTTTTGGAATCAGGTTAGGTGGTGAGGCTTAAATGAGCCTCAAAGGGAGGAATGTAGAAGGAAAATTTTATTATATTAGCATAAAAATAGAAAATTAACAAAGAGCCATAAAAAGTAAGTAAAAGCTTCTAAAGCATTAGATTATGCATAAATTAGAATGTTTAGCAAATAAGATAGGTCAAGTAAATAGTTAACTAAAAATTAGTCATTTTGCATTATTTTTTAAGCTTGAAGCAGGATTGCTAGTATGGGAAAAGAACAAAAATGACATGTAGAAACCAGCTTAGAACAGGATAAGGAGATTGAGAACAACTGTGTTCAAGGCTGAGAAGCTAAAGGAACGGTAGGCACGTTAAGAAACCAGCTGGATTGATGAATCAGCAGAAAGGCAACAAAAAGCTTTTGCTGAAAGCAAGGTCACACTGATGTAAATGCATGAAAAAAACACTAGTATTTTCAGGCATCAGCAATAAATACAGAAGAATATATTAGAAATTAATTTTAGCGTAGAAATTAAGGCAAGTCAAGCATGCCAAGCAAATGATTTAATGAAAGCATATACCATATTTCTTTTTAATCAAAGCTTAGCTTTAGGCCACCATTATAACATAGCTTGAAAGGTTTAGAGAAGGAAGTGACACCATGAAAGACCAAATATGGAATAAGGAACATCTGCCCAGTCGAAGAACCAATCAAAAATAAGCAAAACAGAAACTAGAGTGAACAATAGACAGTATAGACAGGTGCAGAATGAACTAATTGAACGAGGTCAAAGTGATAAGAAATTGTTATATAAACTTCGATTGCTGAACTGTTCGGGGCTCAGCTCAATTTGGCTGTATTGGGTTTAGTCCGTGTTGTTATTTGTGTTGTTTTATTGCAATAAAGCTTTAAAACTCTGTCTGTCCACCTCGAGTCCTAATAGCCTTCATTTTTAGGTAAAAAGCCTTCTGGTGAAGAATTTTGCGCCATGACAGTAACATGAGAATTAGCAACTCCAAAAATCTATGGTCATGGTCTTCTCCCTAAAAAGAATGGTTTGTCCCCTGTAGATAAAGGACACTCCAAGTGAATGAGTTTAAGTACCTGTAACTCTTGCTCACATGTGAGGTTAGTAGCAATCAACCAATTGACAAATGAATCTGTGCAGCACAAGATCTTTACTAACATTGTATGAGACCATGGTAGTAAAGCTGAAGATGAAGGAAGCTGTCAGTATACAGGTCAGTATGTACATTCTCATTGTACCTATAGTTACAACGTTTAAGCAGTGACTGCAAGAATGCAATTGTATGTCTTAAAAATAGTGTGAGGGCATCAGTATACAATATCTGCTTTATTTTATTGAGAAGAGCCACTTGGGCATGTAGTTAGGATATCCTCAGGTGCTTCCTACAAGCAGTGTATTAAATGTGGCCCATTATGAGAAGATCGAGGGGCAGATTTGGAATATGCTGGAGAGAGTATACCTTCCAACTGTCCAGGGAGAGTCTGGGTATTTCCTAGGAAGTACTGAAAAAGCTGCTGGAGATAGGGAGATAAGGCCAGCCAAACTCGGCATGTTGCTATCACAACCTACACAAGGAAAATTGGAATGAAAATGATTATGATGATGACACAATCAGTAAAGCAAAATATATCATACTCAATGGTATTAACAGCAATTAAAGTGAAATATGAAAAATTATACATTTATTTTTAGGGATAGAAGTATGGGCTACTCACCTCAGTGCCCATCTATTTCTGTTATCTTCTAATAAAGAGGAAGCAAATGTTCTACAGACACTGTATACATAAACAATGCTTCGACATGGGGAGCTAGTACACTTCTAAGCAACACCAAGGCACAAAGCAGGACACAACTTGGAAAGGGTGCCAGTCTATCACAGCTCCCTCTCATATGCACACAAATCATAGGAAAACAGAGGGAACATGCAAACTCCATTCCAAGTACTGGATCTAAACCCTGGATATTGGATCCATGAGGCAATAGCAATAACCACTGTATCTTACACATGAAAAAAAATGATTGTGAAGAGCTGCTATGATTTATCAAAACTTCAGGAAAACAAATGTTCCTGTTTTAGGAAAGACTATATCATAGTGAAGTCCACAGTGGTGAAATGGCCACTAATTTTCTATACTAACCACATAAAGACATCTTATCACATGGTAGAAGTAACAGCTTTGTTAAGGCGAGAGTGGTGCACACTGCCAGAACAGGATATAATGGAAAAAAAACAAAATGTATAGATAATGATAGCCCATACTTATGCTATGTAATGGAATTGGGAGACTACATCTCAATAATCTGTGATATATTAAATTCTACTCAGATTAAAAAAGTAAAAATAAAAACCAAAGAATGCCTGATGAAATGTGTACTTAAAATTAGTTGTCTGTTGGTTCATAACGACATTGTTTCATTTTCATCATTTACGATACATGGAAAAAACTGGAAAAGTGACTGAAAGTAAATTACACATAAGAATTAACTAAACGGTTTGACTTCTGCCACAGCCTAAACCTAGGCCAAAGATTTAAAACCGTGAAAGAAGTCAAAGAACATCCTGATCATAATTCTGTAAAAACGGAATGTCTGTTTTCTGTCTGTCTGGGTGACAACATGCTTGATAATTCTCAAAGCAGACAGACTAGATTAAATCCAATAGGATGTTTGTTATGCTCATGTGCAGAGCTCATTAGATTCTGAGAACTTCTGGTTTCTTCCTTTGAGTACATGCCATTTAAGATAAATGAAAACAAGAATAATCCAAGCTTTTTCCCCTCAATTACAACACATGAAACCGATACACTAATTAGTATATACATTTGTCTGGTTTATCTTCTTCTTCTAGCTGCTCCCATTAGGGATTGCCACAGCAGATCATCTTGTTCCATACCTTCCTGTCTTCTGCATCTTGCTCTGTTATACCCATCACCTGCATGCCCTCTCTCACCACATACATAAACCTTCAATTAGGCCTTCCTTTTTTCCTGGGAGTTCAATCTTT
>JANRMT010062791.1:4834829-4853652 GCA_026402145.1 Polypterus bichir lapradei
TTCCAGTTATGACCATTACGCGTAGAATTTCGAAATGAAACCTGCCCAACTTTTGTAAGGAAGCTGTAAGGAATAAGCCTGCCAAATTTCAGCCTTCTACCTACACGGGAAGTTGGAGAAATAGTGATGAGTCAGTCAGTCAGTCAGTGAGTGAGGGCTTTTGCCTTTTATTAGTATAGATCAAACCTCCAGCAGCATCACTTTGCATTTTTTCTAGACTGTTGCTGCATTATAGTCAGTAATGTGCTCCCTTATCCAATATACTCCTCTGTGCTGCTGTTTTTAGTCAGCTTGTTGTTTCTCAGATAAGACTGGCTTTCCATTGTGCTGAAATACCCTAAGGACAAATTTCTAGATATTAAACATTTTGTGCACAGCAAAGAGTAACACTAGAATGCCCTGTTGCAGACCGTCCGAAGTATTTACACAGTGGTTTGGGACAGTGTCATCATCAGACTGCGACTGTGAAGTTCATCAGCATTT
Source organism: Polypterus bichir lapradei (assembly GCA_026402145.1). Lineage (NCBI taxonomy): Eukaryota > Metazoa > Chordata > Cladistia > Polypteriformes > Polypteridae > Polypterus > Polypterus bichir. The sequence continues at coordinate 4,835,313 of JANRMT010062791.1, forward strand.
GTTCTGGAATACACCATCTTACTCAGGGTTTAAGGAATAAGGGTGCCAAGGTGTCAAATTTGTGCTATAATGAAATCAACTCTGGATGTGGATCTGTGCATAATAAACTCTGAGCTGCTTACATTGCCTTGCTTAAAACAAAGTACAATCAATAGTGAAACACTCGCAAAGTCAGAATTCATTATGAACTGCAACCTTGATACATTATACTTAACTGAAATGTGTCACAAACCTGAGAAGTTTGTTTCTCTAAATGAGGTGAATCCATATTATTATATCTACTTTGCAGTGGCATGGAGCTCTGGTCAGAGTGGAGGGCTTACTGAAACATCAAAAAACCACCAATTGAATGTTCATTGTCCTTTGTGTATTTGGCTCTGAAATGGATAAAGAAAACTGGTCCTATCCCATCATTCTCTATTAATCTCCAAAATACAATGGATTGTTTGCAACTGATCTAACTGAACTGCTAACCCAGTTAATTTTTCTTTCCTACACAATCATTCTTGGAGGCGATTTTAACATCACTGACATTCCTATATGTAAACTGACAAATTAATTCCTATCCCTATTAGACCGTTTTGACTTAGTGCAGTTGATTTTCTTACTCTATGTGGTGATCACATATTAGACTTGGTTTGCACACCTAGCTTATATTTTAGCAATACTTACAGAGCTGATTTGGGCCTCTGGTCATAAAGTATAGCTTTTCAATGTCTGAATGCCTCTTCCTGCTTTTAACTGTAAATGTCATTTAAAGAGTGACTGCAAGTAGATTTTTTACTTCAGAAAGCATATTAATACATGATAAAACTGTGACCAAAAGCTAAATATGAAATGGTTTATTGTGCTAAAGCTGTGCATTAAAACATTTCAAAAAGAAAACCAGTAAAACACCAGTTATGGAGTCAGCTCAGAAACAGATGTGTGTGCTGTAACAGATGGGACATCACTGATAAGATGGGAGATGTAATTTTTTTTGTTAACTTCTAGATAGAGAAATAGCCTAATACCCTGTATTACATTGACCCTATGAAGGATTGCAGGCTTTGCATTCATTCTATAGATATTTGTCTGCACATTCATCTTTTTTATAAGAGGCATCAGGGTCAAGCATACACAACCCTGGAATATGGGAGGAAACTGCACAGTGGCAGTGCCAATAACAGCTGTATCAAGTAAAAATCGAGTTACAAATGATACAGCTATTTGATTTGTCTACACTGAAGTAATGAACTGCTCTATTTTTTTAATACCAAAATAAAATTAACTGTTTTGATGCACGTCTGTCTAGTTAAAAAAACATGTATCGAGTTAACTAAAATGCATTGCAAAAACATGTGGTTATAGCAATATGGACAATACAGCATACTGAATATGAATCTACAAGCACTAAATTTGAATCAGATGTTTGACCATAAAAGGCACACTTTGGTTCATTAGTATACCCCCTAACATGTGATGAACATTGTAAAAGCACATCCACTATATCATGTATTTGAATGATAAATTTATAAATTGTCATGTAGTCTCTCGGTTACACTTAATTGAATACAAGTAATGCCAGTGCAGTAAATGTTCTAATTTTGGATTTGTACACAGGAAAACAATAACAAAGTCTGATCACTTATATAACATGCTTTGAAAACAGATCAAAAGGGTCCTTTAACAAAAGTTCTTGAATAATAGATTAACATAAAACTGACAAGTCTGATTTTAAACAGAAAACCTTGAAGTTGGGACAAACGATTTTTGCCATTAAAGCTGCAGGAATCTATGACATTCAAAATTTAAATTAATTTGACTCATCCATTAACTACTACGCCTTAGCAATTTCTTTTAACAGCAAATGATGCAGATATAAATTTTACGATAACAAACGTTAGAGACTTAACAGTAGGACTCTTCGACAAACCAGATTTTAAAGCCATGTTGTTAAAATTACAGCTTTAAAGAGTTTGTTAAAATGAAAATACCATGAATTATTTTGGTATTCACAAATTCAACAGTACATATATGTTTAAATTTTTATTTTATTACTGATTTTTAAGCAATATTTTTCAGTTATAGGTGATAAAATGTCAGAATAAAAACAGAATATATACAAGGCAAGATAAATCAAGTTGTCGATTATGATACCATTCTTTTTATACTTAATGCTGAAATTCCCCTACAATAAATAAACTTACTGTTACACAAGAAGAATCCCCATGTCTATCACAAATTAAATTCTTGCATTGTGATTTGATACTTATGAATGCCAGCTCTACTTTACTTAAATGATAGCTAACAATTTGATTCATATACCACTATTTTAAATTTGCTGTTAGTATTAGTATTTGTGTATTTTATATTCTATGACAAGGCATAATGTTGTACACTTTAAATAATGGAGTTACCGTGGATTTTTATTTTTGTTGTAATACTGAATTGGTATAAAGTATTGTGAAATTTCACCGGTACGGGTACTGAATACAAGGATTCTGGTATCATATAATCCCTAGTATTGTTACTAACAATCTAAACAATGTTCAGCCTCTCTTTCAATTATCTTTTTGTCTAAAGTTCTTCAGCATGTTATGGTCTTCCAACTTACTAGTTACTTAACTGATGCAACCCTTTCAGCCTGGTTTCACAGCACAGTTCAGATATGAAACTGCTTTGCTTCAGGTAAAGACTTGTTTATGGCAGTAGTCTCTGGGAAAACCAGTATACTAATTCTGTTAGACCTTAGTCCAGCATTTGATATTGACAAGCATGATAGTCTACTGTCCAAAAGGTAGAGTAGCAGTTGGGAGCATTTGATGATAGCTCGTTGCTGAACCTACTATACAACTAACCACCTGGATTAGAACCCAGATTCAGTGGGTAACACCTCAGCACCACATTGGAACAGTGGGAGTTTTTTTTTTTTTTGTTTTTTTTTTAAATAAATGGAGGCTGAAGTATCAATCCTGCCACCAACCGTTAAGTTTTCCCAGTAAATTGGAGGACCTGCTTGCAGGGCTGGATGCAGTTTAAATCCTATATGACTGACAGGCAACATTGTTTTAGCAAAAGCATGTCTAGCTCAATGACAATCACACAAGGTGTTCCAAGGATTTTTCCTTGGCCCTCTGCTGTTCCGTATCTGCCATATTTATAGTATTTTTATGTAGATGATAATTAGATCTATTTCAGTTTTAAAAGTTAAAGTTCCTTGGAGCTGTCTCAGATCACAACTTACTTCAGTTAAATTAAAACTCCAGTGGAATATAAAACTCTTAAAAATTAAAAGGCAAAAAAGCTGAAGTCTCCTTCAGTAGGTGCACCATCTAATCAGTTATCATATCTCCAGTTGGTTCAAAACTATGTTGCGAAAGTCTTCACACAGAACCAACACTGGGAATACATAACATCAGTTCTGCTCCATCCTCACTGTCTCAGTCTTACAGGATTGAATATAAAATTCTATTACTAAACTATAAAGCTTTAAATGATCTTGCAGAGGACTACATCAGTGACTCCTTAGTCACTATATTCCTGTTCATCCACTAAGATCCAGAGATTCTGGCAATCTTTCTCTGCCCCAAACTAACCTGTGTTCTATGGGTGGCAGAGCCTTCAGCTCCTTGCACCTAAAATTTTAATGATATCAGCCAACTCAATTCATTCTTTTGAAAAACAAATTCAGACTCATCTTTCACATATTTTTTTCACTTGCAGATGGAGAGATTAATAATCCAGCCACAGAGGAGGCATAGTGCATTTCTTCATGCCAATCCCAAGCCCGGATAAATGGGGAGGGTAACGTCAGGAAGGGCATCCGGTGTAAAATTTTGCCAGATCAATATGCAGACAACAATACCAATTTCCATACCAGATCAGTCGAGCCCCGGGTTAACAACGGCCACCACCTGTACTGTTAGCCAACAGGATGCTGGCAGAAATTAGGCTACTGTTGGCTGAAGAAGGAGAAGAAGAAGGGGAGATGTGTCCAGCAGAAAAAGGAGAGGAGGATGATAAAGAGTGTATTCTGAAGGAACAGTATGTCAAGAGTGTTTCGGAAGTGAAAAGAGTGTCAGACAGTGTAATGATTATGAAGCTGGAAACTGGAGGTGTGATGATGAATGTTGTTAGTGCATATGCCCAGCAAGTTGGGTGTCTGATGGATGAGAAAGATTTTATGGAGTGAGTTGGAGGAAGTGAAGGACAGTGTACTCAAGGGGAAGAAAGTGGTAATTGGAGCGGATTTCAATGGACATGTTGGTGAAAAGAACAGAGGAGACGAGAAGGTGATGGGTAGATATGGTGTCAAGGGGAGGTATGAAAAATGTCAGATGATAATGGATTTTACGAAAAGGATGGGCATGGCTGTGGTGAATATGTATTTTAAATAAGAGGGAGTAACATAGGGTACAAGAGTGAAGGAAGATAAACATAGGTAGATTATATCCTATGCAGAAAAGTCAATCTGAAGGAGATTAAAGACTGTAAAGTGGTAGCAGGGGAAATTGAAGTTAGACAGCATAGGATGGTGGTCTGTAGGATGACGGAGATCAAAAAGAGGACAGTGAGGGCAAAGCCAAGGATCAAATGGTGGAAGTTGAAAAATGAAGACTACAAGGTTGAGTTTAGGGAGAAGGTAGGACAGGAACTGGGTGACAATGAAAAGTTGCCAGACAGTTGGGCAGCTACAACAGAAGTAGTAAGGGTGACAGCCAGAAGGGTGTTTGGCAAGACATCTGGACAGAGGAAGAAGAAAAAGGAAACCTGGTGGTAGAACAGGGAAGTACAGGAGAGTATACAGAGGAAATGAATGACGAAGAAGTGGGATAGTCAGAGAGATGCAGAAAGTAGCAAGAGTACAAGGAGATAAGGTGCAAGGTGAAGAGAGAGGTGGAAAAGGCTAAAGAAAAGGCGTACGATGAGTTGTATGATAGACTGGACAATAAGAAGGGAGAAAAGGACCTGTACAGATTGGGACTGGCTAGACAGAGGGACCAAGCTGGGAAAGATGTGCAGCAGGTTAGGGTGATAAAGGATGAAGATGGAAACATGCAAGCGAGGGGAATGTGTTGAGCAGTTGGAAAGAGTACTTTGAGAGGCTGATGAATGAAGAGAATGAGAGAGAGAGAGACAGAAGATTGGATGATGTGGAGATAGTGAATCAGGAAGTGCAACGGATTAGCAAAGAGGAAGTAAGGACAGCTATGAAGAGGATGAAGAATGGAAAAGCTGTTGGTCCAGATGACATACCTGTGGAAGCATGGAGGTATTTAGGAGATATGGCAGTGAGGTTTTTAACAAGATTGTTTAATGGAATCTGGAAAGTGAGAGGGTGCCTGAGGAGTGGAGAAAAAAAAGTCTGCTGGTATTAATTTTTAAGAATAAGGGGGATGTGCAGAGCTGTAGTAATAACAGGGGGATAAAATTGATGAGCCACAGCATGAAGTTATGCAAAAGAGTAGGTTAAGAAGGGAGGTGATGATTAGTGAACAGCAGTATGGTTTAATGCCTAAAAAGAGCTCCACAGAAGCCACGTTTGCTCTGAGGGTGTTGATGGAAAAGTATAGAGAAGGCCAGAAGGAGTTGCATTGTGTCTCTGGACCTGGAGAAAGCATATGACAGGGTGCCTCGAAAGGAGTTGTGGTACTGTATGAGGAAGTCAGGAGTGGCAGAAAAGTACGTAAGAGTCATACAGGATATGTACGAGGGAAGTGCGACAGTGGCAAAGTCTGCGGTAGGAGTGACAGATGCATTTAACATTGAGGTGAGATTACATCAGGGATCGGCTCTGAGCCCTTTCTTATTTGCAATGGTGAAGGACAGGTTGACAGATGAGATTAGAAAGGACTCCCATCGGACTATGATGTTTGCTGATGACATTGTGATATGTAGCGAGAGTAAGGGAGCAGGTTGAGGAGATCCTGGAGAGGTGGAGATATGCTCTAGAGAGGAGAGGAATGAAGGTCAGTAGGAACAAGAAAGAATACATGTGTGTAAATGAGGAGGTCGTCGGTGAAATGGTGAGGATTCAGGGAGTAGAGTTGGCGAAGGTGGATGAGTTTAAATACTTCCGATCAACAGTACAGAGTAATGAGGATTGTGGAAGAGAGGTGAAAAAGAGAGTGCAGGCAGGGTGGAATGGGTGGAGAAGAGTGTCAGGAGTAATTTGTGACAGACTGTTATCAGGAAGAGTGAAAGGGAAGGTCTACAGGACGGTAGTGAGACCAGCTTTGTTATATGGATTGGAGACAGAGGCACTGACCAGAAAGCAGGAGACAAGAGCTGGAGGCAGCAGAGTTAAAGATGCTAAGATTTGCTTTGGGTGTGACGAGGATAGATAGGATTAGAAATGAGTACATTAAAGGGTCAGCTCAAGTAGGACAGTTGGGAGACAAGTCAGAGAGGCGAGATTGTTTTGGTTTGGACATCTGCAGCTGGATATATTTGGAAAAGTCGTATAAGTGGAATGCAGAAAACTCAAGCTATTGGTACAACAGATTAAGATATTGAGAGAGTAACCGTGGAGCACACGGCCTTTTTTTTCCTATGTGCTGTATCAGCACGTGCTCCAAAGCTCACTCTCTCTCTCGTGCTCGAATACCTGAACTATTCCGAAGCAAAGTTTGCACGGATTTGTGTTTTTTGTATCGCACACCCTCATACACCTTTATCGTAAGAGCATCCCTTATCTACAACAGAGCATTCGATCAGAAGAATATATGAAGCTGGTTTTAAATTAAACGTCATTTAAGTAGCGAAAGAAATTGGTAACTGTGCTGCTGTCAACAAAATTTGATACGTCTGAGAAACTGATGTGAGATTGAAGCAGGCAAGATGATGTTTAAAAAAAAAAAACTCACATATTTGAACGGGTGTATAAGTCGGGGTCTGATTTTATGATCGATTTTTCGGGTTTCAAGACCCAACTTATATGTAAGCTTACAGAGTAATATCTTCTTTTAATGCATCCTCTCTTTCCAGATACTGAAGATGATTTTCAATTGTATCAGAAATTATTATTTGTTGAGGGTAGTACTGTGTGTTTTTGGTTTACGGTCTCTTATTCTAAATCAAAGCTTTGTTTCTCCTGTATTTATGTGGATATTATTAGTTTCCAATGTATATGTTCCATTGTTCATTTTAAATTTCTGTAAAGAACGTTGAGTATGGGAAAGGTGCTATGTAAATAAAACGTACTATTAAGATGCTATATGTACTTTGCCCACTCAGGCGCATGCTCCTAACCTCTCCCTCGTGTCTTTTTTTTTTTTTTTTTAATAGATAAAATACATTGATAAATGTGGACTAAATAAGCAACTTAGACATCATCGAAAAGTATAATTTTGTTTTGCATTCAAATGAACTAAAAGCAATAACTATACATAAAAATATTGCTGTCAGATTTCGTATGGCTTCATAATTCTTCTGCAAAACACCATTCCATACATTGCCTGAAGTATGTGCTACATTTCTAATTGGTAAGATAGCGTAAGAATTTTAATGAGAATATCCCAGTATGGCTACGGCAAAACAGCAGAAGAGCCGAGATTCCAAAATTGAAAATATTTCAGAAATTACTGTACTCCAAACCACCGTTTCAATAAAGCCGTGGTGTTATTTCTTTAAACATAACCTTATTACCATTACAACTTGGCTAAACCTATACCAAATACTAATAATTATGAATGAAGTGCTTGCCATACCTACACAAGGTTACATAATGCAGAGGTACTTTTACTTTAGGTTATACGCTTACCTTCAAGACATCCTCACAGATTTCCATGACACATGGAGGAATATCTGATAGGTTATGCTTTTTAGAAATAATCCATGGAGACTGCTGTGTTGGAAGAAGATAAGAATGAATTCCTCTTTCTAGTAAATTTCGGACTTCTTCAGAGATTGGTAGTCTGGCCATTTCTTTGATTCTGTCACTTGAGCACAAACATTCTGAAATATATCGTGCCACTGCTAACACTGTATCACTTCGTTGTGGCAACATATTTTGCTTTCGCTGATACAATGCCATACATTTTTTACGAAGACTTTGTAAAGAATTCACTGACACAATGTCATTACCAAGAATGCAGGCCAATAGCGGGAGGTCACATTTATTAAGTCCCAGAGAACGACAGAGATTTTCTCTTGAGTAAAGAACAGTTGTCATACTGAGAAGCTGCAGCTTATTAATGGATAGGTATGGTGCAGTATCATATATAATGTAGTCCGAATCTTGTCCAAGAATACCCATGCAGTTATTAAGTAGTCCGTATTTGGCAATTTCATAATCTGCCTCTTGCAATGAACACCATGTTTCAACACCAAGTGACTTCAAAGCAAATCGAGAGAATGTAGCAAGACCAGAGGGAATGAAGAACATTTCTTTTGGTGGTTGTTGTCCAGAAGTCTTAATCTGCTGAAAAATTTTATCGATTTCTCTGTTGTTCTCCAATCTACGTCTCACCCACTCTGTCCTTTTGTTCTGTTCCACAACTCCATCAAAGAAAAATACCAATTTAATGCCAACAGATGTAAAAGCTTCTATGAAGCTTTCTATGCTGTGAAGATATTCTTTCCATTGCCCACCATGTACCCAAGCATCAGCAGTGTACCAATACTTTAAACAAGACATAGCATCAACCACAATTGTTGGAGTGCGCTCTGGATGCTCCCGGTGAATCTGCTTGGCTATTTCTTTTAGGTTCACTTCTACACAGACTTCTGGCCGTACATTTTCTATAAACCACTGAAGGCCTTTCACTCCCATCGCAGCACCTGGTAAGAAGACATTACATTACATTACATAGACGCACACATCAAGAATAGGGCAGTTAAATATTGTAACTGTTTTTAAAGAAATTCATAATCTGGCTTTTTTGAAAATTTATCAATAACACAAAAGGACAAAAAGGAAACATTTTCTGGGCAGTGTTATGTAAAATAACATTACAAAAGTAGGTAGGAATTTTTAAGTGCTTTAATCTCTGTGAAGTGTCTGACCAATACTAAGTTACTCAGGTTATCTAAAGTGTACCCAGTTCAAGACCCTAATGATTGACAATGTCATCTGCACCAACCTTGCTTAGTCACATGTTTTGGAATTGTCCCGCACTCACAGCATATTGAATAAAACTGTTTACCTGTCAGACGGTATTAGAATCACTGGAATAGTAATATAGTCTAACTACAGCAGTGTTCAGAATGGTAATTGATGTGATAATATTGTGTAATTAAAAATCTGTTGTGCTATCTTTGATATCGGAGAAAGTAGGGTGAAATGACACCTTTTATTGGCTAACTAAATAGATTACAAATGCAAGCTTTTGAGGCAGCTAAGGCCCCTTAATCAGCTGCCACTGTAAAGTATTAATTGTTTTGTCCTTTAGCCACTCCAACTTACTATGGCTTGATGCTTCGTACCACTGTCCAGCTGAGAGATTAACTTTCACTCTAGAACAGTGGTTCCCAAACTCGATCCTGGGGACCCACTGTGGCTGCAGGATTTTGTTCCAGCCAACTTCGGTTTTTCATTGGACTCTTAGCCTAATTAAGTGAGAGTCATTATTTCCCATTTTCGGTGTTTTTGAGTCAATGTAGAAATTACAAACCAAGTCTGGTAGGTTTTTATTAAAATGTAATAAGCAGTTATATGGGGAATATACATATTTTACAAGTTGTTAACCACATTTTCAACCTAATATTTGTTCTGTTTTTCCTGGTGTTCTGGTTATTTAATTGATTATTTACTAAATAGCAGGTCTGACACTGAAGTTGTTGCTGCTTTCATCATCCCGGGTGTCTGCTGTGCTGGTTGTTAATTGTCACTATTAGGGATAAATGAAGGGAGCAAACTACACAAGAAAAGGGTAAATAGGAAAGCAACAAAAAAAAGTTATTTCTACTTATTTATTTATTTCTACTTAAATCGCACAGAAATATTTCTAAATGTCTTATAAATGTAAAAACCGTGCTGTTGTATTTTTCTGAATGCAAAATAAGTGAAGAGTAAAAAAGACCAGCTAATTAAATGGGATCAGTTTCTATCGATTATCATCACTGATTATAAATCTGGTTGGAACAAAAACCGATCGAGTTTGCTCTAGAAGATTTAAACACATTCTGTTTAGGTATTTAATTGTATTTTCCACCATCCATCCTTAGTTCCTTCTTTCTATTTTAAGTAGTTGTCCAGTACCTAGTATAATGCTAGAGCCACCATACTTCATTACTATTTTAATGGTAGGTGGAGGTGCCATTACATTTTTTTTTTTTTTTTTTTTTTTTTAACTTGGCCTACAAAAGCATATCTATGTTTCATCTGACCACAAAACCTCTTCCCTGACTACCATTGGGCCACTCTTGTGCTTTTAGTTGCACTGAAAAAAAGAGTTCTTTTTGATTAATGTTTTTTTTTTTTTTTTGGCGATACCCTCTCATATAAAGGCAGAGCTCTTAATATGGTTTACTGGTGCACCTTTATTCCAGTCCCAGCTACTGAACTACATATTTCCTTCATTTTGATTATGGTCATCTATGTGGTTTCTCTCATAGGTTTTGAGTGATGAACGTTTCATCACAAAATCTCAGTGGTTCCAAGTTGAATCAACTATGCCTGCTGATGAATCCAAAACTTGGAAAATGTTTTCATTTTTTTACTGATTTTATTAATAATTTCTCTGGAACACCCTTATGTCTTCAATTTCACCGGTGCATTTCATATTCAAAAACGTAAAATGATCCCTTAATTGAAAGGTTTTACCCACAAACTGTTGCGGTTATTTTAATTGTTCAGTGATTTTAGCCAGTAATAAGACAATGTTTGTCATCTGTATAAAGTTACAGCATTCAAAATCATGGGGACTAAATACTTATGCAAATGGGCATTGCTCTTTAAGATTTTTTAGAACACAAAAAACAATGTAACTTTAAAAAAATAAATTTTGGGTTTCAGAGTTATGAAATATAAAAACATCAGAGAGAACAAAATTTCAGTGTATGAGGTCAGTAAAATTTGAGAATTGAACAACAGACTGAATACAAGGTAGTGTATTTTGAAGGATGGTTAGTATTTTTTGATCACAGAGGAAACATTCAGAGTTCAAATCCAATGGCTGCTCATTCTCAGAGAAAAGAGTTCTTCCCATGTTTGCATGGGTTTTTCTTACTTAATCCTATTAAAGTGTGTGCAAATGGGCCCTGTGGGCAAGGGTTCTAGTCCCATGTGACCTTGAAGTATATTAAGCTGGTTTGACAATGTTATGGTCAGTTTAATTCAACAAGTGTATAATGTTTGGATGTTTATCACTGCCATACTAGAAGACTAACAGTAGGCTTTGTTTCACATTTGACATTATACTTACACAAATCTATCGTCAAACCTTTGATAAGTCATGTATTTTATTACATAAATTTTCAATGACTGCATTCAAAAAGCTACAGTTTCTGTAATTCACTAACTCACTGGCAACAACTGAGAGGTTTTCTTTTTCCAACACATCACCTTTCCCCTTTGACAGTACTTTTGGTAGTACTGTTAACACATTTCCTAGAGAACTGGCTTTGGTTGGTCATTGCAAAGCGCCATTTTACAGAAAAGTATTCTTTTGAAGTGAAATGGGGAAGCAGTAAGAATAATGTGAAATATGAAAATATTTTATTGGATGTTAACAGTTTTCAATTGTTTACCCCATTCACTCAGGTACTGTATTTGTTTTCAAATTTTTCATCACTTGAAAATAGTCTAAAGTCAGAAAATCTTTACGCATATTGTTGCATTTGGGCTGTTGAGTTGCAGAAAAAGACAGGAGAGAACTGGGCAAAGAGTCTTTTATTCTGGAACATTAAGGAACAGTATTGGAGCTTTATTCGGTATTAATCTGAAACATACAAGCAGTTACTGATTCAAATCAAAGCCCTATTTCATAGTCTAAATTTTGTCTCACTGGCTAGGCCCCTTTCAAGTTTAACAAAAAAAAAAAAAAGTTTCGTAAAAGCCTGCCCCAAAGATCTCAATCTGAACATGTTCATACCAGAAAAGCTGTGTATAAATATATACACTATACATTATATATAGTTCAGATTAATTTTGCCAATATAATGGTAAGACGTATAAGAACAACTTCAGAAAATTTTCAAATAAATACCTGAGCTAGACTGACTGCCCCAATGCCAAACCCAAAAATGGTGTAGTAATTTTATGCTATTCTCCCAAATGTTGATTTTCTGAGATACTAACAGTACTAGGGTGTTGTACCATGTTAGCCATTATGGATATAATGGGAAGTCAAGCAAATGGACACATTTTATTGGCTAACTAAAAATATTACAATATGCAGCTTTTAAGGCAACTCTGGCCCCTTCTTCATTGCATCTTGCCTGAAGAAGGGGCACAACTTACCCTGAAAGCTTTCATATTGTAATTATTGTAATCTTTTTAGTTAGCCAAAAAAAAAAAGAGTCATTTTGCATAATTTCCCATGAGATACTAACACAAAGTTTACTAAACACTTTTATGGTGGGCGTGAGACCTTCTTAGAAACATTATGAAGAAACTGTTAGGGTTTCACGCAGTGGGCAAGAGTACTGCTATGCTATTTTAATCAGTTACACTTCTTCTCCAGACTATAACCCCCAGAAATGAGTGTTATTACAGGGCACTACAAAGTAGAATACCTACTTTAGTGCCTGAACAGAAAACTTTTTTTCTTTTTTCAAATATGAATAAGCACATTAGCAGTTTGCTTTTTTGCTAAAGTGAACAACAACCACCTGAAGTATTACTTTTGGATAGAAGGCTCATTTTTGTCCCCCTTTTGTAGTAGAACATACAGTGAGTCCGGAAAGTATTCACAGCGCATCACTTTTTCCACATTATGTTATGTTACAGCCTTATTCCAAAATGGATTCAATTCATTTTTTTCATCAGAATTCTACACACAACACCCGATAATGACAATGTGAAAAAAGTTTACTTAAGGTTTTTGCAAATTTATTAAAAATAAAAAAACTGAGAAATCACATGTACATAAGTATTCACAGCCTTTGCCATGAAGTTCAAAATTGAGCTCAGGTGAATCCTGTTTCCCCTGATCATCCTTGAGATGTTTCTGCAGTTTAACTGGAGTCCACCTGTGGTAAATTCAGTTGATTGGACATGATTTGGAAAGGCACACACCTGTCTATATAAGGTCCCACAGTTGACAGTTCATGTCAGAGCACAAACCAAGCATGAAGTCAAAGGAATTGTTTGTAGACCTCCGAGACAGGACTGTCTCGAGGCACAAATCTGGGGAAGGTTAAAGAAAAATTTCTGCTGCTTTGAAGATCCCAATGAGCACAGTGGCCTCCATCATCCGTAAGTGGAAGAAGTTCGAAACCACCAGGACTCTTCCTAGAGCTGGCCGGCCATCTAAACTGAGCGATCGGGGGAAAAGGGCCTTAGTCAGGGAGGTGACCAAGAACACGAGCTCCAGAGGTCCTCTGTGGAGAGAGGAGAACCGTCCAGAAGGACAACCATCTCTGCAGCAATCCACCAATCAGGCCTGTATGGTAGAGTGGCCAGACGGCAGCCCACCTAGAGTTTGCCAAAAGGCACCAGAAGGACTCTCAGACCATGAGAAATAAAATTCTCTGGTCTGATGAGTCTAAGATTGAACTCTTTGGTGTGAATGCCAGGCATCACGTTTGGAGGAAACCAGGCCCCGCTCATCACCTGGCCAATACCATCCCTACAGTGAAGCATGGTGGTGGCAGCATCATGCTGTGGGGATGTTTTTCAGCGGCAGGAACTGGGAGACTAGTCAGGATAAAGGGAAAGATGACTGCAGCAATGTACAGAGACATCCTGGATGAAAACCTGCTCCAGAGCGCTCTTGACCTCAGACTGGGGCAACGGTTCATCTTTCAGCAGGACAACAACCCTAAGCACACAGCCAAGATATCAAAAGGAGTGGCTTCAGGACAACTCTATGAATGTCCTTGAGTGGCCCAGCCAGAGCCCTGACTTGAATCCGATTGAACATCTCTTGAGAGATCTTAAAATGGCTGTGCACCGACGCTTCCCATCCAACCTGATGGAGCTTGAGAGGTGCTGCAAAGAGGAATGGGCAAAACTGGCCAGGGATAGGTGTGCCAAGCTTGTGGCATCATATTGAAAACGACTTGAAGCTGTAATTGCTGCCAAAGGTGCATCGACAAAGTATTGAGCAAAGGCTGTGAATACTTACATACATGTGATTTGTCAGTTTTTTTATTTTTTAGTAAATTTTTAAAAACCTCAAGTAAACTTTTTTCACATTGTCATTATGGGGTGTTGTGTGTAGAATTCTGAGGAAAAAAATTAATTTAATCCATTTTGGAATAAGGTTGTAACATAACAAGATGTGGAAAAAGTGATGCGCTGTGAATACTTTCCAGATGCACTGTAGGTAACAGCTGAGCGATGATATAGCTACATGAATTTCAATCATTTAAGTTTCATTTGGTCAACCAATGAAGACTGCATCTTAGTACTACTAATGATTTGTCTTATATACAAGGTCTTACAAAAGATATCACATCATCTGCTAAACCAAAGTCATAGATACAACTTCCCATTAAAGGGGGAGAATTTGCATGTGGAAAAAGTGGTTAGAATTGTTCTTGCTAAGCTGCCTAGGCAATATAAATTTTATTCATAACATTTTCAAACTTGCTTAATCTAATGCAGGGTCATATCCTGACAGGACTGGGTACATGGTAATAAATAACCCTGGACAGGGTACTAGGCTACTACAGGATCTACCCACACAAGCTCACTTTCACATACAAGGCCAAACTGAAACCAGCAACCATGATATCCAGTACATCTTTCTTTGTGAGGAGTTGGTGCCTTCATCTTCAGTGAAGGAGTGGTGGGGTTTGAACCCAGGATGCTAGATCTATACAGCATGGTAGCATAGCAAAATTTTACTTTTTGTGATATAAACTATTACAAATTAATGTAATAAACTATTTTTATAATGGAGCATACGCTGCAAAAATGTTGTAGCTAAATCAAGTACAGTTTAAAAGTAACCTTTTAAAATAAAAAATGATTGTTCAAATGAACAAAAGTGCCTTTTTTTGGATAGTGATTTACAGTGACCTCTCAAAAATTAAATTTAGACTGTTACATAAATAAAATGACATCTACTTTTCTGCATTCAGTGACTAGTACTTTATCAAGTACACATCACAGCAAATTGAGATCTTAATGTATATCACTCTTGTGTGATAGCAACCAGATTGGTTTCTTTTTCATTCATTTTTATAAAATTACAATACCGTATGTATGATACAGGACAATTAAGCATACAAGTAAGAGCATGCTTCACATTAAATTAACTTCAACACCATCCCTAACTCATCTAGACAATATGAAGTAATATCTTAAACACATGAAACCATAGCCCCGAGCCACCCCCTCCACCACCTCAAACAAAAAACATCCTGTACTGCATTAGAGTGTGTGTGTGTGTTGCTGTGCGAGAACTGTTTTTTTTTTTTTTTTTTAACCTTCTAAATAGCTAGCCTATTTTTTCCTAGCTATTATAGTATTTTCTGCTTCATGGTCCCTATAATAATCATTTTGAAACTTGTAGTAAAGGGCTATTCAACTTTATTTCTTAACGGGTCACATTTACACACTAAATTGGCCTGGGAAGCCTTTTTTTTTTATATAAAAGTGACAAGGCAGTGGGGAAGGGGGGTGGGGACTGGATGGTGGGCATCTGGCATTGAATCTTGAAAACTGAAGCAGGAAAAGAGCTGTATAAACAATTAAACAGACTGATCTGAGAAAGAAATGTGCCGTTTCAGAGATATGAACTGGTAAATATTGTTTAAAAGGTTAACTGAATTTTACACTGTTATATCAATAAATGAATAATCAACCGCTTAAACAAAAAACACATATAGCTAGTAAACACCTAAATTTATACACACACACACACATGCATCTAATATATAAAGCAGAGTTGATGTATGTGTGCATGTTTGTTTGTCTGCTATACAAATCTGCACCGGGTGTCCAATCGCCACCAAACTGGGGATGGGGCTTCTTTGTGACCAGGAGTAGGTCATGGGGTATGTTCGGTTAGGAAAAATGTTCATGGTGAAGCACAGGACACCTTTTCAATAACACAACGTTCAGCACACGTCCCCATACTTATCATCGACAAGATGGCCACACATTGCAACAGACGTTCACGGTGGCACCATCTAGCGGCAGCTTTGCTCCCTGTGCATCACTCTTTACCCATGTTACTTTAAAATTGCCAACAGATGGCGGAAGTGTCCAACTATGAGAAGGCCGACTGCGTTGATCGGGTGAAGGGGAACTGCCGTATGGATGTAAAACGTGAACGACCCAGTGTACGTGACTGCTCACACACCCGCATTTCCGCGGGTCACACTCCCACACGCACCAATACTGCTGTATTTCATTCACCAACGTCCGTTATATGGCAGCACGTTTAAACAGAGACTCGCCTTAAAAAGACAGCATCCTTCCCCCGCCATTTTCCCCACACACGGCAGTGGTTGTGCGTCACTTCTCGCTGTAGTTACCATTGCAAAAGTCTGTTAAATGGCAGCACAGTACGGTTTCAGTGCTACTCTTTCTCACTGGATTTCCGTATTTGTGGTGCTATTTGCTCACTTTCTGACTCAAAGTACGATTTCAGTGTTGCTCTGACTGACTGGTGCCATTTGTTCGCTTTCCGACGTATTGTAAATAACGTAAATTCATATCACTGTAGTGCTTATTCTGTACGTAATACCATGTAACACATTATAATTGTCCTGCTTTTCGCTAATATACCCATGCCACCAAAAAAAAAAGACGTAGAATTGGAAGGTTCACTTCAGATGCCAGAAGAAAGTCTATTTCAATGGCATCTGAAACGCCACACCAGACAAAATCCACATTGGAGGAACTTACAATAAAACGTGAAACAGAAAACAGTTTGTTCTATTTCTATGTTCTGTTTCTTGATTACCAGGCAACGCCGGGTACTCCTGCTATATTTTATATTATATATATATAATATATAGTAAATATTATAATTATATTTATTGTGGTGGGGCTGTGCCCAGCCGTGACACCTGGACGGACCAGGAGAAGGACTGTGCCTCCCCTGGACCATGAGAAGGCAGCCGCCCTGGTGGTTATGGAGGCCATCGGGATGGAGCATGGAAGGAGCCAGAAGGTGTCCTGGACGTCAGTACTTCCGCCACACCCGGAGGTGCTGGTGGAAGAAATACCAGGGACACCCGGAGTGCTTCCGGGTGCTCATGCAGCACTTTCGCCACACCAGGAAGTGCCGCAGGAAGCTCATCGGGGGCACCTGGAGCACATCCGGGTGGAAATAAAAGAGGCCGTCTCCCTCCAGTCGACAGAAGGAGAGGGTGAAGAAAGGCGAATTGAAAGGCCCGGACTTGAGTGTGATTGGTGGAAGGACACTGGGTTGTGTGCGGGACTGTGTAAGTTGTGTGTAAATAAATGTGTGTGTTTGGGAATTGTTGGTGTCTGCCCGTTGGTGTTCGGGATAGAGTATGTATGTGTATAGATAGAGAGAGAGAGAGAGAGAGAGATCCTTATATATAAAATTTGATACTATCCATATGTATGGTGTTCGTGTCAATACCCCGTATGTATGGTGTTTGCATCAATACCTCGACTCAATGCAAGTTAGAACCATGCAATGGAACTCTGCCTCTGTAGTTAGAACATAACGTGGCAAACGCGGGCGCAGTATTGCATGATTGGCTAAAAATGTTCGAATGCACTAGTGACACCACTGGACGGCCGAGTAAGTCAGTGTTGGTTGGAGCAGATAACAGCAAGTTCGGTTGGTTTTTGGAAGGTTGGTTTGGTGGGACGTTCTTTCCAGGACTAACATCGTCGACTGACTTAAACCCTTTGACAGCTCCAGAACCGTAAGTAATTTAGAACGTATTGCCATTTGCTTGGTACGTTGAAATCTATCTTTGGGCAGTTTGGTTTTGGCATCCGTCCTTCTGACATCTACTGGCAAACTGAGTAATGATGGCTGGGTATTAACAACGGTCATTGTTTAAATTTTAGCCGATCTCAGATCTAAAATGACCACGGCAACATAACTATTACTCTGACTCTGATTAGAGTCGTAAAATAAGGTTTGTTTTGAAAATGTGTTTGCCGGAAAAAATCAGATGAGGTCCGCCGAAGAGCTGAGTTCACGTCTTGCAACCCCGTTTAAACAGGAAGCTCTTCATTAAATCGGCCGAAAAGGTCTATTTTAAGCACAAATCATTGCCATGATAACATAATCATTTCAAGGAATTAAGAAAA
>JANRMT010062791.1:4868652-4887022 GCA_026402145.1 Polypterus bichir lapradei
TGTAAGAGCAATTTCATAGTTACATAAGATTCATAAATAAATCTAAATGACAATGCATAATCTAAGAGAGATTCCTATAAACCCCATAAGTTGAGTAGAATTTGTATATTCTAGCTATTTCTATCTGCTTTGACTAAACATTATTCTTCAGTTAGTGACCAGCCTTTCCATGTGTAGGATGTAGAGAGCATATGGTTTAAAACAGTGCCCATGCCTACTTGCCTACAGGCCTTTTGAGTGTGTTAAGTAACTTAAGAAAACAAGATTATTTAAGCACAGAGCCATACGCTTAAGGCATGCAGAAGAAGAAAGTAAGAACTTTTAAGTACAGTGGAACCTTGGGTCACAACCATAATTTGTTCCAAAACTCTGGTCGCAACCCAATTTGGTTGTGACCCAAAGTAATTTCCCCCATAGGATTGTATGTAAATACAATTAATCCATTCCAGACCGTACAAGCTGTATGTAAATATATATTTTTTTTAATATTTTTAAGCACAAAAATAGTTAATTATACCATAGTATGCACAGTGTAATAGTAAACTAAATGTAAAAACATTGAATAACACTGAGAAAACCTTGAAGAGAGAAAACTAACATTGCAAGAGTTCACGCTATAGTCTTATGAACCGCTCTCTGTAAACACTTTTTTTAATGAGTTTTAAGCACAGGGAAAAAAATGAACATTTGAAAAATATGTAATTTATACAAAAACTAACCATAAACAACCAAGAAAACTAACCTTGCATGAGTCGAGTTCTGACATGAAGGAAGTGAGGAGGAACTGGATGGAGAGGAGGAATCAGTTTTGAGGTAAAGTCTGCGACGATGTGGGTTCGCTGCATGCTCCCATCTCGCTTCTGGGAGCCCTTAAACCCATCACCGTCGGTAATGTTACTGATGAGCACGACAGTGAAGCACTACAATGGAGCAATCGGATGGTGTAAAAAGTGCCAAGTGCTTTTATTAAAATCAACAAAACAACAATCAAAAACAAAGTCCAAATTAAGTAAAGTGCAGTGCTTTCAGAATCCTTCAATAAATAAATGATCCCATAAAAACAGAAGTGAAGCGGAGGTTAAAATCCAATAGAAAAAAGTCTTCATTAAATAGAACGAGATTAAAACAATGCTCGAAGCAGTCTCTATAAAAACAAGCCCGGTGCATTCTTTAACTGCCTTCTCAGCCTTACTGCCTTCTTTTACTGCCTTCTCTCTCTCTCTCTCTCTCACTCGCTCGCTGCACAGGGAGATACTGAACACGTGCGGAAATCATCGGCACATACGAACCAGATGGGAAACTGGCTTGTTCGTCACCCGAGTGTGTGGTCGTGAACAGATGCAAAAGTTTGCTTAATTTTTTGGTCGTAACCCAATTTGTACGAGGTCCGAGAGGTTCGTGACCCAAGGTTTCACTGTATAGAAGAAGTTAAGAATCTTTAAGAATGGAAGAAGTAAAGAACTCTTAAGTACAAAGCAAAAAAAAGCAAAGTTTAAAGAAGATACATTTTTTCTTTTTCTTTTTGCCTTTTATTCTACGTGTGTAACTACATTTTTTTTATTCATGTGTTGATTATTTGCTTTTAACTTTCACTAAATATTTTTAAAACGAACCTTTGGACTGAGAGATTTCTTTCGGCATGCGTTTTACCCGTGCTTGATCTCGCCTTATACTTCGGCAGCTACAGTATCTTTTCCTTTGTATAGATTCAAACTGTTTTAAATCACTGGGAAATGAACCCAGAAATAAACAGACAAAAATATGCTGTATATATCCTCAGTACAAATTCAAGCTGCTTTAAAATATAAACAAAAGGAGAACTCAACACAATTGACATATTCACTCAATTGTGGTAAACTTATACTCCAAAACAAAAAAAGGCACAAGAATGCCCCATTTAGTGCAGCATTTGTTTGGGTCTGGAACTGTAAAGTCTTGCATTGTGTATGCTCTACAGGATGGCACTGCTTCAGATGGTACAAAACATTAGTGGCATTACCTGTCTTTGAAACATGCTTTCAACGCAATTTGTAGTGCACACTACTCTGCTCATTGTCAGACTTTAAATAACGAAAACATCACCACACAACCGAATTTCTCTGATTTCTTTTCATCAAAACCCTCATCTTTTTGAGCCTTGGGCTGTGTCTGCTGGGGTGTCTGCTTTGGCAACTGTAACAAGAATGTAAGTTTAATGTCACTGTGCTCTGTACAAAAATTATTCTATAAATCCACTTACATGTACAGGCCAGACCAAAGTTAGTACACAGGGGCGGTCAACACTTAGAAACTGCTAGTCTAAGCATTTGGAGAGTGAAAGGGACAACTGCAAAAATAGGCATTGTACTATTCCTGTATGTTAGAGATGAAATTGAATCCTTTCCTTGTTTGGAAACCAAAGAAAGGCCTACACTTGGAGAAGACAGTATATAAAGACTTGGACAGCAGCCAAACACTTTGAAGTGTTTGAAGTTTGATATCGTCATTCGTCCCGGAAATCCTTTCAGCACAGCGATGCAAAATGGCAGACTGTATACATCAAGATCCCACCTTGGTATTGTCTGCTATGGCTTCCTCTGTTTGTAATGCTGCGTAAATCGTCAGTAAAGAAAGCTAAATTATTTTCTCTTAAGTGATTTGTACCACCATATCACTATGGGAGGGATATCGCCTTTTAATATCATATCTCTATATCTTTCGGTTACTTAAAACGCCGCAATTTAAAAGAACTTATTCCAACTAGGGAGCTATATCTCCCCCTAAAGGAAACCGCAACGCTAATTTTAAGCTGTTGTTAACATTTTCTGTCATTATTTTTTTCATCTTGCTTCCGCTCCTGATGTACAGGTGTTTATGGCTGTAGTCCAAACATTAACATGTGTGCTGCGGCATTTGCGCTCACTGCTGTGTGCGTCAACCTAATGGCTGGTTCGGCATGGGGCTATTCTCATCATAACTGGCTTTCCGTGATGTCAATGAAAACATGGATGGGATGAGTTCTTTCCACTTGTATAGACTATGTCTTTTATTTCTATTGAGGAAAAGTTATTTTGAAATAATTATCATTGTATTGCCCAGCCATAATTCTAACTAATGCAATAAAACTAATAAATTTAACCTAGTGAAAAGGTAACATTTAAAGATGTTGCACGTTAGAAAGAAATGGACTAATCAGAACAAATATTTATTCAGTGTCAGTTAATATAGCCTAATTTACAATCATATTAGCACAATCAAAGGACTATTCAAATAAAAATGTAAGTTTTGTCCTTGGTCTAGTACTGACATTATAGATGAGGGGCTGACTATGCACGGTTTGGTTCATACCAACAATTTGAGTCTTGCAATTCCGAGTTCTACCTGGAGTTTAATACCACATCGGTAATACCTATGGTCCACTCTTTCCTGGGGATTTTTACAAAACAGCTGTCATGCAGTGATGTCTCTCACGTGAAGGAGTAATTTTTATCATTATTAAAAAACGGAAAAGATGCAACTGTTCTCCTTTAAAAAATTAAAAAGGATGAACGGGTAAATGTAATTTGGAAAGAATTCTTTCAGAAAAAGTCTACAAGAAATATATGTGGTTAAGAAGAAGAAAAAAAAAAAAAAAAAAAACACAGTATAGACACTCTTATACTCAGATGTAGGGATGGATATTTGAGGAGTAAGCTGCAAGACAATAAATTATACTTTTTATATCATATACATTAAAGAACCATCAACAACAAATCAAACTAATAATATACTGAACAAATTATCTCCTCCTCGAGCCACCACCTTATCGTGGTGGAGGGGTTTGTGTGTCCCAATGATCCTAGGAGCTCTGTTGTCGGGGGGATTTATGCCCCTGGTAGGGTCACCCAAGACAAACTGGTCCTAGGTGAGGGACGAGACAAACAGCGGTTCAGAAAACCTCCTATGATGATTAAGAAATTAGGATGGAGTTTTCCCTCATCCGGACGTGGGTCACTGGGAGCCCCCCTCTGGAGCCAGGCCTGGAGGTGGGGCTCGATGGAGAATGCCTGGTGGCCAGGCCTGCACCCATGGGGCTCAGCCAGGCACAGCCCGAAGAGGCAATGTGGGCCCTCCTTCTCATGGGCTCACCACCTGTAGGAGGGGCCAAGGAGGTTGGGTACAGTGTGAGTCAGGTGGTGACCTTGGTAGTCCGATCCTTGGCTACAGAAGCTGGCTCTTGGGACGTGGAATGTCACCTCTCTGAAGGGGAAGGAGCCTGAGCTATTGCGAGAGGTCAAGAGGTTCTGGATAGATATAGTCAGGCTCACCTTGACGCACAGTGTGGACTCTGGAACCAATCTCCTTGAGAGGGACTGGACTCTCTACCACTCTGGAGTTGCCCCCAGTAAGAGGCGCCGAGCGGGTGTGAGCATACTTATTGCCCCCCTGACTTGGAGCCTGTTCATTGGGGTTCACTTTGGTAGACAAGAGGGTAGCCTCCCTCCACCTTCAGGTGGGGGGGGGGGGGGGGGGGGGATGGGTCCTAACTGTTGTTTGCACGTATGCGTTGAACAGCAGTCTGGAGTACCCACCCTTTATGGAGTCCCTGGAGTGGGTGCTAGAGGGCCCACCTGCTGGGGACTCCCTCGTTCTGCTGGGAGACTTCAATGCTCATAGGGCAAAGACAGTGAGACCTGGAAGGGCGCAATTGGGAGGAATGGCCCCCGCGATCTGAACCAGAGTGGTGTTTTGTTATTAGACTTCTGTGCTCATCACGGATTGTCCATAACGAACATGTTCAGGCATAGGGGTGTTCATATGTGCACCTGGCACCAGGACACCCTAGGCCTCAGTTCGATGATCGACTTCATGGTCGTTTTGTCAGAGTTACGGCCACATGTCTTGGACACTCAGGCGAAGAGAGGGGCAGAGCTGTCAACTGATCACCACCTGGTGGTGAGTTGGCTTCGATGGCCGGGGAGGATGCCAGTCAGGCTGGTAGGCCCTAATGTATTGTAAGGGCCTGCTGGTAATGTCTAGCAGAGTCCCCTGTCAAAAGTAGCTTCTTCTCCCACGACCGGCAGAACTTGGACCACGTCCCGAGGGAGGTGGGGGACATTGAGTTCAAATGGGCTATGTTCCATGCCTCTATTGTTGAGGCAGCTGACCGGAACTGTGGCCATAAGGTGGTCTGTGCCTGTCGTGGAGGCAATCCCTGAACCAGCTGGTGGACACCGGCGGTGAGGGATGCCGTCAAGCTGAAGAAGGACTCCTACAGGACCCTTCCGGAGGCAGCTAATAGGTACCAGCAGGCCAAGCGAAATGCGGCTTCGGTGGTTGCGGAGGCAAAAATTCAGGTGTGGGAGGAGTTTGGGGAGGCAATGGAAAACTTCCAGACAGCTTTGAGGAGATTCTGGTCCACCATCCGGAGTCTCAGAAGGGGGAAGTGCTGCTGACCTTGACCTGGGACAATGTGGGTCAGTGGGAAGAGTACTTTGAAGACCTCCTCAATCCCACATGCCTTCCAATGAGGAAGCAGAGCCTGGGGATTCAGAGGTGGGCTCTTCCATCTCTGGGACTAAGGTCACCGAGTTCCTCAAGGCTTTGGATGTTGTAGAACTGTCTTTGTTTGACACACCTCTGCAACATCATATGGACATCAGGGACAGTGCCTCTGGATTGGCAGACCAGGGTGGTGGTCCCCCTTTTTAAGAAGGGGGACCAGAGGGTGTGTTCCAACTACAGAGTGATCACACTCCTCAGCCTCCCTGGAAAAGTCTATTCGGGGGTCCTGGAGAGGAGGGTCCGTCAGATAGTCGAACCTCGGATTCAGGAGGAACAGTGTGGTTTTCGTTCTAGTCACGGAACAGTGGACCAGCTCTACACCCTTGGCAGGGTCCTGGAAGGCGCATGGGATTTTGCCCAACCAGTCTACATGTTTTTTGTTGACTTGGAAAAGGTGTTCGACCGTGTCCCTCAGGGAAACCTGTGGAGGGTGTTCTGGGAGTATGGGGTACTGGACCCCCTGATAAGGGCTGTTCAGTACATGTACAACCGGTGTCAGAGCTTGGTCCGCATCGCTGGCATTAAGTCGAACCCGTTTCCGGTGAGAGTTGGACTCCGCCGGGGGTGCCATTTATCACCGATTCTGTACATAACATTTATTTCCTTCTCAGCCACTTTTTGCTTATGTTTTAATTACAATTAAACAATTAAATGCATGTGTGTATGTGTATTATGTAATATATATATATTTTCCCCCTTAGAGGATTGTTTAAAATCATACCCTTGGTTTATTGTAGGAGGGCTTACTATCAAAAGTTACCTGCTTATCCAGTGCTACTGTTAAGAACAGTCTGTTCTCTCTCAAGACTGTTTAAGAGAATACTTTGTGTTTATAATACTTGAACTGTACTGTCAACAGAGATCTCTATTTTAATCCTTAAACACCACTGCTGGAGGGGCTTGTTTTGTTTTGGACGTGCTTTGTCTCTAGGTATGTCAGAGGACTCGGACATTATGACATGTGGTCTAGCCTCACGTGGGGAGGGAAAATGGGGGGGGGGGGGGTAGAAAAAGAGCAAGCTATTTCTAATATATTCTTTTAATCCTTAGAATTGTAAGAACTAACATCATAATAGACTTTATGGCAATATATCCTGGAAAAATTGGAAATTAAGGCCAAAGCTATCTTAGATTAAAATAAAAAAGGTCAACAAAAGTTCAGAAGCAATGTCTCCATGACCAAACAGTTAACTTTGTGAGCTGGAATGATAAAGGTCTGAATCACAAATTAAAAGAGAAAGAAAATATTCTCTCGTCTAATAGGTCTAAATGCTAAAAACAGTATTTTTTCAGGAGACCCACTTCTTAAGCAAGGATCATATTCGGCTGCACAGAGACTGAATTGGCCAAATACTCCACTCCAGCTTTACAAATAAAACTAGAGGTGTGGAAATTCTTATACATAGAACAATCTCATTTGCAGTATCAGAAGTAGTATCTGATTCCAAAGCGCAATATGTGATCATCATGGATTACAGGTGGTCCTCGGGTTACAACGTCTCGACATACAACGTTTCAAGTTTACAATGCTCACTCCCATAAATACTTAAAAAAAAAATTGAGACGTGAGAAGGAATAAAGGTGAGGATTTTTTTTTCACACTCATTTTTTCTGTTACTACAGTACAATGTACAGTACAGTATATGTCCTTTTCCTTTTTCTGTGGCTTAGTTGTGTTTTTATGTTCTAGATTATGATTTTGCAAATGTGTTAGGACAGGGAAGTGACTTAGGCTAGGGTGTGTTTCGACTTACACCAAAATTCGGGTTACATCACTGTTGTAGGAACGGAACTGTGTCGTAACCCGAGGACCCCCTGTATTTATTTAACTGTAAAGTAATTTTGATAAATATCTATGCACTCAATGTAGATGATAGGGACTTCATCCAAAATTTATTTGCATCCATTTCCAATGTAAACACTAATCAAATTACATTGGCTGGTGACTTTAATTGGGTTTTAAATCCAGAACTAGATAGGTCTTCTGCCATAAGGACGATGACAACCAACACTGCATAAAACAATTACACAGTTTGTAAAGGATCACAACTTATCAGACCCTTGGAGATTTCTAAATCCAAACTCAAAAACATAATCCTTCTACTCCCTAGTGCATCACTGTTACTCAATAATTGATTATTTCCTTATAGATAATTTCTTGCCTACGATTAAATCTTTTAAGTACGACGCTATTGTTGTCTCTGACCAGGCCCCTTTGATAATGGATCTTAAACCACTATGCCCCACATACTCATCTCACAGCTGGCATCTTAACCCACTTGTATGAAGAGATGTGAACGGTACCGATTTTATATCCAAGCAAACTGTCTCTTTAAAAAAAAAAAAAAAACAAAAAAAAAAAAACTAATACATCCTCAGAGTTCTCTGCAGGAATACACTGGGAAACTCTGAAGGCTTTCTTAAGAGGGCAGATTATTTCATTATCTTTCCCACAAAAATAAATTGGAAACAAGAATGTATCATAACTAATCCGTGAAATTACCAGAATAGATCAAGAACATGCCAGGTGTCCAAATGAGGCACTTCACAAGAAAAGACAGGCTTTACATACAGAACTCAACCTCTTGACAGCTAAAAAAAAACAAAGCAAATAATTTTTAAATCGACATCATTACTAGGAACACGGAGAGAAAGCTAATAAAATTTTAGCTCAACAAATCTACAAACAGGAAGTCTGTAATGCAATACCAGTAATTACCAACAAAGACGGAGACAAAATAAGTCACGATAAAAACATAATGCATACATTTAGGAGACTAATACAAGTCCTTATACTCTACTCAGTTTAAAGAAAACAATACACAACCTAATGCAATTTTGATGCATTACAGTTACCATAATTAGATACTCAGTGCAGAGGAATTGGTTAAACCTCTGGCACTATTAGAATGACTAGATGCTATAAACTCACTCAGGATGGGAAAGCAGCAAGCCCTGATGGCTACCCTGCTGAATTTTATATATAAAAAAAAAAGTCTCAAGTTAGTTCCCCTCATTAGCAGCATTTACAGAAGCTAGAGACAATAAAATTCTACCTTAAACTTTGTCAAGCATTAATTACCATCTTGCCAAAGCAAAATTAGGACTTAATACAATGTGCATCACACACACCAATCTCACTTTTGAATAATGATGTTAAGATACTCTACAAAGTCTGAGCTAGAAAGATTGAGAAAATGCTTTCTTCAGTAATATCAAAAGGCCAAACTGAATTTATTAAAGGCAGACTTTTAGCTTCCAATCTTTGATGCCCATTTAATGTAATATATTCAGCCACAAAGTCCAACACCACGGAAATGATATTATTGTTGGATGCAGGAAAAGCATTTGATATTGTTGAATTCAACTACTTTTTCACTACATTGGAGAAATTTGGGTTTGGCCCAAACATATGTGCATAAATCATACTACTATATACCAACCCAGAAGCTTCAATTTATACTAATAACATTATTTCAAACTACATGAAAATAGAACATGATACTATACAAGGATGCCCCTTATCACCTCTGCTTTTTGCAATTGCCATTCAGCCACTGGCAGTTCACTATCAAAATGCTTATGAGATACAGGGGATTATCAGAGAAGGGCCTGAACAGAAAATTTCACTATACGCAGATGATATGGTACTATATACAGGTAGTCCCCCAAGTTACGGACATCCAACCTACGACTTACAAATGGGGCCGCAGCTGCGACGTATGCGCCTCAGTAACTGCCACTCCGTCATCTTCGGCCTGGGGACACTGCAATCGGTGGCTGGATGGAGGCTGGAGGGGAGGTGACTTTGCCGCTTGCGCAATGTAGTGTCCCTCGGGCGGATCCCGGCGGTGACATGTGGTCCATAGTCACCGGGGCAACAGCTATCGCTCGTGTGCAGGACGGAGGCTTGATGGGGTGGTTCGTTGCCCGCCCACCATTCCACCGCAGCTACTGCTCCTGACTGGACGCAGGCTGGATGGAGTTGGAGCCTTTCTCTGCCCATCCACCACACACGGCTGCCCTGTTCATTCTCGGTGGGCGGCTGGTAATGCTGCAAGTGGTGACCCGGTTGTGGCTGAACGGAGGCCACTGAGGGTGAACGGGGCGGCAAGGGCGATCCACTACCTGCCTTTGGCTGCACCGTGTTCGTTCTTGGTGGGCTGACGCTGCAGGCAGCATACTGTAGTGGAGGTGACTGAGCGGGCAGGTGGTGAACCACACCTCGCCGGCCCCATTCATTCTCATAGCAAGCCTGCTTGTACTGTTACGCACATAGCAGGAAGTTGTCTCTTGTCAGTACATCAGACGTGTTGACGATGGGTGCCTTCCTGCTGTGATAGTGTGTACAGTGCTGTGCAGAAGAGCTCATCTTAACCTTTTTTTTTTTTCCTTTTTATTAATTACATCTTAACCTTTTGTCTTTGCCCTTCAAGAATGTCTCTGAAACACAAATCTGATGCAAGTGCTAATGATACAGTAAAGAAGAGAAAAACCATCACCATTAAAAATAAAGTAGAAATAATAAAAAGGTCAGAGAGAGGTGAAACTCCACCATTCATTGGCAGAGCACTTTGTTATAGTCGGTCAACAATAGCATTTATTAAAATAATGTACCTGTTCCGACTTGCATACAAACCTACAGTTCCTATCTCGTACGTAACCCAGGGACTGCCTGTATACAAGATCCACAAAATATTATGCCTGCAGTTCTAACAGAATTTCAAAAGATTTCTGATCTCAGAATGAATTTGAATAAAAGTTTGCTCTTTCCAGTGAATACTAGATTGGACACCTTCCCTTTAATAATCGCAGATCCGTTTAAAATACCTAGGGGTAAACATCACAATTAAACATAAAACTCTTTATCAACACAAATTTGCTGTCTGCATGGAAAAACTTAAGCAAGACTTTCATAGATGTTCTACCCTTTCTCTCACTTTATCTGGAAGCATTAACACTGTCAAGATGAATATCCTTCCCAAGCTTTTTTTCCCTATTTCAAAGCATTTCAAAATACATCAATCATTTTTTAAGAAGTTAGATTCAATTATAACTTCATTTATTTGTAATTCAAAACATCCACACATCCAAGGGTGACCCTACAAAGACCTAAGGCAGAAGGTGGTATGGCTCTACCTAACTTTCAGTTTCAATTTACTGGGTGGCAAATATAGAAGCTATAAAAACCTGGACATTGTCACAAATAGATGAACATACAGAGGCTTGGTCCACAACATAAATAAAATCCTGCAGTACTTCTTATACTTGCTTTGTGCCAGAGAAACATACAAGTTATCACCAATATACAGTACTAACAACCCATTTTTGCTTCATTCACTCAGAATATGGAATCAATGTAGGAAGTACTTTAAGATAGAGAAGCTTTTATCTGTGGCATATCTGCATGATAACCACCTCTTAAACATACACAGTTTTAATGTTTGGAAAACATTCAGGATCAAGTTACTTACAGATTTGTACATAGACAACGTCTTCGCATCCTATGAACAATTACACTCCACATTTAACTATCCAGCAACACATTTCTTTCACTACCTCCAAATTAGAAACTTTGCTAAACAAAATTTGTCAAATTTTCCTACCCTCCAACCTACTTCTATTCCAGAAAAAATACTGATCAGTCTTGAGGACCCAGACTGCATTTCTGTAGTACATAAAAACATTTTAAAGTCCCTCCCTTTCAAAGACCCCAGAGTACAGTGGGAAAAGAATCTCTCACTGAACATCTCGAAAAAGGAGGTGAATTTAGCAATGCACAGAATCCACTCGCGCTCCATATGCGCAAAGCATACAGTAATTCAACTTAAAATTATATATTGAGCGCATCGGTCTCGTTTAAAATTGTCCAAAATGTTTCCAGGGCAAAATCCAACCTGCAAATGTTGCAATCAAATTTTAGCCTCATTGAGCCTTATAGTTTGGGCGTGCACCAAATTAACATCATTTTGGATGAAAATCTTTAAATGCCTCTCAGATAGCCTTGGTGTTACCATCTCATAATCTATTAACAGTTGTTTGGTGTACTTCCAGATAAGCTTAAAGTGGAGAAGGACAAACAAACTGTAACTGCATTTACTTCATTACTGGCATGTAGACTTATCTTGCTTATCTATCTGGAAGAATCCTAACCCACCTCTTTTAAGTCAATGGGTAACTGATGTTATATATTTTTGAAACTGGAAAAACATCTAATTCTCACTTGGAGGATCTATGCAGAACTTATTTAAAACCTGTCAGGATCTAACCAATAACATTTTAGAATAAGCATTTAAATTGAGGAAGTGGATTCTCTGACATTCAACAGGGTTTGAAGAACTTCTGCAGAAATTTCTCCATAGATTACACACACAGTGTGCAGTCAGAAGTTGAACTTAGTAGTGGTGGCAATGTTTTCTCTGCCTACGTCTCCGTATCAGGAGGATTTTTAACACAAGGAGGTCAAGGTTTAGGTCTAATAAAGCCAACTGATCCATATTTCATGAATCCAATCAAGGATGCACCTCAAACACCACAGGTTAAAAACACTATGGACTGCCTGATAACTCACCCCCACAGGTAAACGCACAAAAGTACAATCTGGGCTGCAGAGGCAAACAAACACAAATGTAACATCATACTGAAATCAATTAAGTGCCATTACAAAACGCAACTTAAACACCTAGGTCACTCAGATCACATTCTTTATCCAAGATACGAATGTATGTCTGGACAGGGCCTTAACCAGAAGAAGAGACAGGAACAGGCAGGGTTTAAAAGAGGAAGGGAATATATCGATCAGATCTTTGCTCCGAGTAACATTGTTGAACAGTGCACAGAGCAGAACACACCCTTATATATCAATTTCATCAACTTCCAGAAAGCCTTTGATAGCCTGCACCATGACACCCTATGGAAGATCTTAGTCTTACAGAGTTCCTCCAAAGATGGTCACACTTATGGGGATGTTCTACCATCAATTTCGGTGTAGCGTCATAATTGACAGAACTCTGCCAGAGTGGTTTCCTGTAGAGTCCAGTGTGCGACAGGGATGCATCATCTGCCCAGTTCTCTTTCTGCTTGCCACTGATTTGATCATGCGGAGGATAACAGCAGACAAAGTTAGATGCATCCAGTGGACCCTATTTTATCAGCTTGAAGGTCTTGACTTGCCAATAACTTAGCTACCCTCTCCTCAAAATTATACCATTTGCAGGAGAAGACTGATTGACTCAACACCTTTGCCAAGTAAACAGGCCTCAACATCATTGCCTCTGAAACACAAGTGATGTGCATAAATGCCAACCCTAGAGCACCTATGACAGTAAACAATGATCCAATTGAGTATTCTGAGGAGTTTACATATTTTACCAGTTATATTTGTAAGGACAGTGCAGCACAAAATGACATCAGAGCAAGACTTGGGAAAGCGGTGCAATCGCAAGACTTCAGCCCATCAGGAAGTCCAAACAGTACAGCCTGACAGCAAAGGTCAGACTTTATAACAGCAATGTCAAACCTGTTCTTCTGTATAGTTCTGATTGCTGGCATGTTATAAAGAGGATCATGAATAAGTAACTATTTTTCAACAAGTATAAATGAAAATAATGAAGGAAATCAAAGAGTTTCATTTTCAACTATTGATCCAGCTCAACCAATGGAATGTTTCCTGAAAACTGCAAGCTAAACTTGAAGCTTTGGCAGTATTTTTTTTTTTTTTTTTTTAAAACACAAAAGAAATATCATTAGATGTAATACAATACTTTACTCCAAAGTAGAAACTCAGCTTCCTCAACTCAGTGCATTAAATTTCTTGATTAAACTAAGCTTAAATGAACTCAGCTGAAATCTGCCAGATGTTTCATATCATCAGTCCATGCAATATTTTGCTAATAAAAAAAAACAAAAAAAAAAAAATGATAAACACAAAAGACCTAATTCTTCATGTATGATCTTAACTTTGGTGTCACTTTTAAAGACTGTTGTAACCACATTCTAAAACCATGTTGACATGTCAGGGCTGCTTGCTAGGGCAGCACAGCAAAAATGACGTCAGACACAGCAACATACGCTGGATTTTCGTTGCAAGCTGTGAACAGTTTTTTGTAACTACATGGTGATATAGGTAGAGTGCCATGTACCCTAAATGGTGAATTTTTAAGAAAGGCTGATGTGTGTGAGAAGGATAAAGGGCTGAATATAGAGCTACATGATCATCAAGTGCAAGGAAAACATGCAAAAATATCTAAAGTGCATCTCTTCATAGGTCACTCATGAGAATATTGCACTCACCTTCCTTTCACCATTTTTGGTTAATGGGTATTCTCGCACTCACTCACTCTCACACACACACACACACACACACAATATAAACAAAACTATGCAGCAAGTCTATAAAGCAAGTAAAAGAAACTGTTATATCTTATTATCCTATGCAAATGTGACCAAAAATAGGATTTAGACTATTCCTACTTAGTTCACCAATGGAGAATGAAATCATTGAAAGATCTACACTAATTATACATTAACAAATGTAAAAGCCTTTTTTTTTTATTATTTATTTATTGAGTGGATGTGCCATTAACATAAGTGTTGGTACGGTGGGGAGATTCCCTCTTGGAGATTTTTGAACTGCATTCTAGTAAAGGCTGGATAATACTTGAAGGGACATGAAGACAAATTTTCCGAAGTGTGCAGTGCAACTGACATGACGGTCATATATCCAAAATGGTGAATTTCCAGAAGAGGCTGGTGCCAAAACGATGAAACAATAAGCAACAAGTCATCAAAATGCAAAGAATACATGAAAAACATTAGAAATGCATTTGCCCATCATGTAGGTCCCCTGTTATGAAGATATCTGTGCCCTGTTGAATTCAGTGCCCCCGTTTGAATTCATGCAAGTACACTAAAATCCGTTTTTTTTCATGTTTTCACACATCTTTGCACACCGTTTCGCTTTTGATTTAAAAGATGTACAATGTGCTGTCCTGTCTGTCAGTAAACATGCATGCTTAGCCAACTGCCCACTGTTTCCTAAGCACAGCGGTTTCATGAAGTCTGTGTTCTAAGGCTGCAGGTGTATTACATGTTACTGCTCCGTGATTTGATGGTGGACAATAAGCTTTGTTAAAATTGTATTTAAAAATGCCACATATCAGCTGTTTCTTCAATTGTTTTGGCATCTGCACTATGTTTTTATTACCAATAAATTCTTCAACAGGAACTCAACAAAACATAGAAACACAGATTTAGTAAAATATTAATAGTAATAATTGTAATTAATAATTACTTGACACCCAATAATTCTGTACAAAGACATTTAAAAGACAAACGTAATAAAATAAATGTATATTAGCCACTTCCATGTGATACGGGGTCCTTTTCTCTTTAGCATTTACTCAGGTAGCTTTTTTCAGAGGAAAAACAAGTTCCACGGGAAAGACACTGTTGTGAAACTCAAATTTCACCCAGGTCATATGAATGATTAAAACCATGGGAATGATATAGTTTTAAGTTATACAAGAAAAAAAATGCCTTGCCTGTCATGACCATCCCTTTAAATTGGGGAAGGATGTCATTTTAAAAGCAGATACAGTGGATATAAAAAGCATATACACCCCTGCCAAAATTGCACATTTAAAAATAAAAAATAAAAAAGCCAAGATAAATCCTGTCACAACCTATTCACATTTAAAACAAAATCAGAAGCTGTTTAGTGAAAAATGGAGAAAGAAAATCGTACAAAAACCTGGCTGCACTGGTGTGTGCAAAACCCCTGAACTAAAACTTAGTTGAAGCACCTTTTGATTGTATTACTGCACTCAATCTTTTTGAGAAGAGTCCAACAGTTTGGCACATGTGCACATGGTGATTTTTGCCACTCATTGAGGGTATTCTCTATGAAAACAGAACAAGACAATACCATTCACGACGATTCAGTTCACCCTTTCATCCCAGGGTGGTATTGCTTACCAAGGATGAGCCAAGATGTTAATCTCAGACATGCATGTGTGAAAATATATATAATATAGATAGAATTATTTATCAGACATATGAAAATTACCATCAATGCTAAATTTTTACTTATGACAGCATTTTTGCCTTTAGCTTACTTTTTAATAAACCATGATATCACAAAATTGAAAGTGTAAAATATTTCAAAACAATTGCCTCAAAATCGTATCTGATGTAGAGAATTTTATAGGCTGTATACAGTACATATTTTGAAATAGTTATTTTAAGAATTTGATGCATGAGAATAAGTTGTTTTATACATCTCAAATTTTACTCTTGAGATGCTTCTCTGTTATGCATTTTCAGATGACTTGTTAAAACAGTACTTTTCCACCATGTCAACATTAATACCTACTAGCTAAAGGCCACCGTGGCATACGCCGATGTAATAGGAACGGAAAACGGTGAGAAAGGAATTCAGAAATCAAGAAGAAATAAATACTTCTTGAAAGACGCAGTTGTGAATAGGTGTTTTGGTGGTGACGACAGATAAGGAGTCGAAAGATCTAACCCTAGAAAAAGCCACGTACAACTGACCGTGGCTGAAGACTGGTTGTTAGAATTATTGTGAAGAGTAAACAGCATGTGGGTATGAGGAAGGCCGCGCTTCTGAAATTCGATTACGTAAATATAATCAATAACAACCTCAAAAAGATGTTGTTGTAGAATGTCTCTAAGCAATTCCTGCAGCTTAATCCAAAAGACTCGTACTACAATATCAGGTCTGTTCTCCGGACTTTGGGTATCCGACAGTGCTTGTAGAAATTCCGGCCAAGCAGGATTACATGTGAAAGTGAAAAATAAATGAGGCTGTCCAAATTTACATACTATGGCCATGGCATCCTGATAGTTTTGTTGCATGTATCTTGGACTTCCTGGAAATGTAGACGGTAATATGATCATTTTATCTACACGTACATTATTTTCAGCGTTTGCTTGCAGTGCGTCTGACAGTCCTTTGTATTGTTCCATGCGCAAATCTTGTTGATCTAATCTGAGATAGATGAGACACGCGCCTCCTGTTTCTACGACGTACTGTTGGAATAGTTCGCCGCTGGAGTGCAAAATACTACATGTATTCCTCATTGCTAATCTGTACGCGTAAAATTGGCATTGAGTAAGCCTTCTTCGCTTGCCGGTTCTTTTATCGGGAACATGCTGTAAATCTTTGTGTCAGCCAATGTCTCCGTAAGGGAATAAAAGTGGGTAAACCACAGGATCGCAATTCAAATTCAGCATGGAAATCTGTTTACAGGAGTTGCCTATGGGACAGATGCAAATGTCCCTTTCGGCAGGCGATTCGCCGTCTTCTCCGACGAAAATCGCTGCAACATTGGTGTGACATGTCGGGGCATTGTATCGTCGTAAATCCTGCCTAGGGTTTTCCTTGAAAAGCATTCGTACAGATGCTGTTGCATTGGACTGAGCGATTTCATGCATGTGTTTGTATGATTTAGCGAAGGGTTATGGACGTGGAAGGAGGATTAGAGATGGCGAGCGGGGCTCTGTTGTGCATACCCCATGGTCGGGCAACTTGGTCGATATAATATATATATATATATATATATATATATATATATATATATATAGAAAAGCAGCCGGAATCGAAAAGAACAATGAAAAGTCAACGTGGCTCAGAGGTTCATATGGACTGTAGCAGAGACTATAGCGACTGAGGCTGTGTTTGGTGAGGTGTTCCATGCGGGCACATAAGCAAGCAGTACGCATGCCTCGAGAGCGAGAGTGGACGCGGAAGGAGGATTAGAGTTGGTGGGTGGGGCTCTGTCATGCATATGCCATGATGCGGGAGGAGGGTTAGAGTTGGCAGGCGGGGCTCTGTTGTGCGTATCCCATGGGCGGTCAACTTAGTGAATTACAGTGGAACCTCAGTTCACGTACAACTCGGTTTACAACCAAAAAGTTCGCCAAACTTTTGCCTCGGTTCACGACCACACACTCGGTATACGAACAAGCCAGTTTCCCTTTAGGTTTGTACATGTTCAGTATCTCCCTGTGCATTTCCTGTGCAGCGAGCAAGCAAGAGAGAGCGTGACACACACTCACAGGCGCGCGCGCGCACGCAAGACAGAGACACACAGGCGCGCGAGACAGAGACACACAGGTGCTCCAGGCTTGCAAAAGAGACACACGCACACACGAAAAAGTGAGAGCGAGCGAGAGAAGGCTGGATGCATAAGGTAGTAAAAGCTTGTTTTTGTTTTCAGTTCTGTTTACAGCAATCGGTTCATAGCGTACATTGTGGCAATACAGTAATCCCTCGCTATATCGCGCTTCGACTTTCGCGGCTTCACTCTATCGCGGATTTTAATATGAAAGCATAACTAAATATATAACGTGGATTTTTCGCTGCTTCGCGGGTTCTGCGGACAATGTGTCTTTTTACTTCCTGTATATGCTTCCTCAGTTGGTTTGCCCAGTTGATTTCATACAAGGGACGCTATTGGCGGATGGCTGAGAAGCTAACCAATCAGAGCACGCTGTTAAGTTCTCCTGACTGAGAAGCTAACCAATCAGAATGCTGAATGCTGAACACTGCTGAATGCAGTGTTAACCAGGAAGTCTCGTCTCACTCATTCAGCATCAACTTGTTTCGCTGTGTAAAGAGTTGTGCTCTTTAGTGTTTATCTTTATGCATAGTCAAGCCCTTCATTATGGCTCCAAAACAATCTGCTACTGCTTCAGGGGCTGTGCCCAAGCGCAAGAAGAAGATGTTAACGATTACCGAAAAGGTAAACGTTTTGGATTTGTTGAAGGCTACGATTCTTTTTATTTAAAAAGTAGGAAAGGAATATAAGATCTACGGCTGCAG
>JANRMT010062791.1:4897022-4924220 GCA_026402145.1 Polypterus bichir lapradei
CTCTGAATACTCTTGACAGAAATCCCAATGAGGAGCGCATTACAGTAATCTAGCCTGGAGGAGACAAAGGCATGGACGAGCTTCTCTGCATCTGCCAGGGTGAGAGTTGGGCAGAGTTTAGCGATGTTCTTGAGGTGGTAGAAAGAAGACTTACAGAGGTGTTTGATGTGGGTGTCAAAGGTGAGTTGAGGGTGCATTTTAATACCCAAATTGGTGACAGATGTGGAAAGGGGAATGTTTTGGCCAGCGAAAGTGATACTGGTGATGGCAGAAGAGCGGAGATGGTGTGATGTGCCAACTAAGATGGCTTCTGTATTGGATCCGTTTAGCCAGGCAGGTAGTCAATGTAGATATTGGCAGAGGAGCAGTAGAGGAGGTGGGGGTAGTCCTGAGGTAAAGCGGAGTGTCATCAGCATAGCAATGAAAAGATAAACCATGTCTGCTAATGACATTTCCAAGAGGGAGCATGTAGATGGTGAAAAGGATGGGGCCTAGCACAGAGCCCTGTGGGACACCACAGGTGACGTTGTGGGTACGAGATTTTGCGCTGCCCAGGGCGACATGCTCAGTTCTGTCGGTCAGGTAAAATTTCCTGAGAGCCCAATGGTGCAATTTCAGGCAGTGAAGGAGAATGTTGTGGTCTATTGTGTCAAAAGCAGCTGTCAGGTCAAGAAGGATGAGTAAAGAAGGGGAACCAGTATCTGCTGTTATCAAAAGATCATTGGTGACCCTGACCAGGGCGGTTTCGGTGCTATGGCCAGGGCAGAAACCAGACTGAAACCTTTCAAACAGATTATTCAGTTTGAGGTGATCATGAAGTTGTGTTGCAACAGTTTTTTCCAGAACTTTAGAGAGAAATGGAAGATTGGAGATGGGCCTATAATTGGAGAGAACTTCAGGATCCAGGATGGGTTTTTTTCAGTTGAGGTCTGATGACAGCAGTTTTTAGTGAAGAAGGAATATGGCCAGCCAAGACGAACTGGTTTATGATCCTGGTGATAAGTGGAGAGACGGCAGAGACATTGGCCCGCAGCAAAGCTGAGGGGAAAGGGTCCAGGGAACTGGTAGACAGTTTCATTTTCCTGATGACGTCCTCCACCTCTTCCCGTGTGGCAACAGAGAAGGAGCAAAGGGGCTGGACAGTCTCAGACAGTAGGTTGACAGTATGGGGGTTAGGCGCAGGATATCCGTGGTGGAGAGGTGTAAGCGGATGTTATCAACTTTTTGTTTGAAGAAATTGATGTGCATATTGCACCTCTCATCGGTGGCCTCAGAGTGGGCAGGTAAAGGAGGTTTGAGAAGGTGATTTATAGTTGAAAAAAGTTTTTTGGGGTTCCTGGAGCTGTTGCTGACGATAGTGGAATAGAACCTGGGCCGTGCAACCTTCAGAGCTTCTGCATACGCCCTCTTGTGTTCCCTGTAAGCCTGTTTGTGGACAGTCAGCCCAGAGGCCTTGAGCCGCCGCTCAAGGACATGCCCAACCGCCTTCATTTTTCGCAGTTCGCAGGTGCACCAAGGTGCTGAGCACAAGAATGAGACGGACCTAGATGTTAAGGGGGCGTGGAAGTCCAGGAGACTGCTCAGGGACTGGTTGTAAAAATCCACAAAGTCATCAACAGAGAGGGGGCTGATTGGGTTAGAGGAGAGAAGTTTAAGGTCCAGGGCCAAGACATCCACATTAATATTCTTCATATTTCTGAAATGGATCTGTCATTTTAGTTTGGTATGGGGGGAAGAAAGGGCATCTCCATTGACACTACTTTGTGGTCTGAAAAACCAAGATCTTATACCTGTGGGTTACTGATTAAGGCAGAATTTTAAATGACCAGGTCAAGTATATGACCCCTGAAATGTGTGGGGACATCAACATGCTGTTTAGATTGAGAGAATCTAGTAGCTCAAGGAAATCAGCAGTGAGATAACCTTTGAGATTGTCAACATGAATATTTACAGTACATGCCAAAAGTTTGGACACACCTCCTCATTCAATGTGTTTTCTTTATTTTCATGACTGAAGGCATCAAAACTATGAATGAACACATGTGGAGTTATGTACTTAACAAAAAAAGGTGAAATAACTGAAAACATGTTTTATATTCTAGTTTCTTCAAAATAGCCACCCTTTGCTCTGATTACTGCTTTGCACACTCTTGGCATTCTCTCGATGAGCTTCAACAGGTAGTCACCTGAAATGGTTTTCACTTCACAGGTGTGCCTTATCAGGGTTATTTAGTGGAATTTCTTGCTTTATCAATGGGGTTGGGACCAGCAGTTGTGTTGTGCAGAAGTCAGGTTAGTTGGACGATCATTTATTTTTCAACAGGACAATGACCCCAAACACACCTCCAGGCTGTGTAAGGGCTATTTGACCAAGAAGGAGAGTGATGGAGTGCTGTAAATGGTCATGAAAATAAAGAAAACACATTGAATGAGGAGGTGTGTCCAAACTTTTGGCCTGTACTGTATATCTCCTAGGATTATGATGCAGGTATCAAGATACGGGACAACCCCAAATCCTGACGGTTGATGATAGCTAAGCCACCACCATGCCCAGTGCTGCGAGCTGCCTCCAAGTAACTGTAGCCAGGAGGACAGGCTTCATTTAGGGCAGAGTAAACCTCTGACTGGTGCCATGTTTCTGTCAGACACATAAAGTCAAGTCCTTTCTCCCTGATGTGTTCTTCAATCAGTGTGGCTTTATTGCAGAAGAATTGATAGATTATGCATGATATACAGTACATAAGTACATGTATTATCTTATTAGAATGGCAATGAATGAGTTTTTCTTGTAAATCTGTTCTGAGAACAGATTGAGATACAGTAAATACTGTATTATTATGTTTACGTCCAAATAGTCTAGTCCTAAAACCACTAAGGGCCCTTTCACACTTCATCATAAAATTTGCAGTGTTTGCTTGCCATTTTTCCAAGCTTTTTAATGGCATTTATCCAAGTGTTTCATAGGCATTCTTGGGTGTTTTCAGGCGGTTTTGAGGTATATTTAAAGCATTTTAAAGCATTTTCAAAGAAGCATTTTACAGGAAAAAAATGATTGACATCATTTCCTTTACCATTTTGGTGGTTGTGTGATGTTCTAGTGTTGAGACGTGGTTGTTGCGTCTCCAAAATGTCTTATAACACCTCAGTGCTTTTAACACAAGTATAGCTTTAAGTGGTAGTCCCTTCATTATATTTACAGAAGCTTATTCCCACAATCCAAAAAAAAAAAAAAATCCCATTATTTTGCAAAAATGATAAAAAAAAAAACTTTCTACTGTCAATGTAACATTGCACAAGTACATGATCTGGTCATCTAGTGATAGATGGTAAAGAAAAGGTTAAGCATGTTCAAATCATGCACACTTCGCCTCTCCCATAATAACGGTCACTAGACAATCAAAACATGTACAAAACCAGTTTATTTTTTTCTTTCTAACTTCATTGAGCTGCTTCACTCCTGGCTCATAACACAAGAACAGGCATTGACGTCCTTTAAAAACAGTGAAAAAACACCTCAAAAAACTTTTTTCCCAGCATTTATTTCAGCAGAACAAGCATTTTGCTGAAAACACTCGAAAACCTGCATGCAGGAGGTTTCTAAACCACTTGCTACTAAAATACTTACTGTAGATGTGAACAGTGTCACTTTAAATGCTGGCAAATAATATTAGAAATGGTTTAGGTGCATTTCAGTCTAGTGCTACAATACTATAAATACATTGAGGTGTAAATGAGCCCTAAGATTTCTGAAGCATACATCAAAGCACGACATTATCATTCACCATAATAATGTATATGAAAGCTAGAAATCTCACTGGAACTGCAAGCTGCTGTGATTGCAATTCTTTGAATTAAAGAGCCCACAATGTGCTTGTATTCAATAAGAAAGACAAGACACCAAAATCATTGTGAAATCAAAGTCACCACTGCTGTCCTGCAAAAGGAACAAAAACTACTGTATAAGCTACTTATCAAATAAAGGCATGAAGTATATCCAAAACACTGCTGTAAATGACAGACTATGACAAAGAAACCATCTTTTAAAATTCATGCTTAAATATACCAAAACTAAATTTTATCAGGCTCTGCGGTTAGAACACCTATCAGCCTATAGTACAATACACATGTACAGTATACATTATAATTTGGGTTTTGATATTGCTTTGTCTGTTTCTGTTATACTAGAAATAAGAAGTTAAAGAAAACCCAGACAATAAAACATCCATTCCAGCCTTTAAAATATCAGAATTAAGTCTGTTTAAAGAGAAATGCACTTGACCCCCCGAGACCATTTGTCACTTGATGGTAATGTCTTAAAGTAGTGGAAATATTTCATTTTTAATCTCCAGGTATAACTTCCTTTGCAGACCTTGCCAAAAGTTATCTATGTACCCTTGGCACGAGTGCACCTGCAGAATGTATAATTAGTACTGCAGGTGATAGTCAATTCACTGTTATCAGTGTCTATAAACCACCTGCTGTTCTTAAAGAAATTTTACAAAAAAAAAAAAAAAAAAAAACACACAATTCTTGAAACCCAGACAATGCATAACAAGAACAACAAAGTTGGGACATAAAAAAATTCTGTCAGTAAAGAGCAAACCTAATCAGGTATTTCTTACAGAACTGGGTGAATGTTTGAATTTGTTATACCAAGTATTTGTATTTAGGAAATGTTTGCTTTTGCAGTAACCAGGTAGCAGAGGCACTGCAGATTGGTGCTTAGCAATCAACAATGATACTGAGGTACAATGCATAGAATACCTTAAATAGTGGAAAAAAATTCTAAACTAGAAGCAAATGATGCTTTTGCTTAGTACCTTGGTCAAAATTTGGATGTCTGTATATCAGTACTATTTTAAACATAACAGTGTTTGTAACAGCAGGCAATAAGTAGGCAATAAAAATGTAATTCAAAATTTTGTATCTCTCTTTGATTACTGGATCATAGATAATTTTTTTTTTATTTATAGGATCAGCACATTACAAATTATGCCACAGAAAATATGGGGAAAAATTATTTGCATCATTTACCCGTTTAGCGATACTGTGTTGTATCATTTGCAAAACAAAGTCTTGTATGCACCATGAACATCACTATGATTTATAAGATTACAAAAAACAAGCAGCACTATATCCTGCCCGCTTGTCTAATATTAGCAAAAGGGTTCTTTCTTTTTTAAACAAAAAATGGTAAAGGTGATGTTGGGAGAGCTCTAGGCAGCCATAAAGTTTAATTACTGTTTATGGACCCCATGATCATCAGAGGTGACTGTGTGCAGAGGTTGCAGACCTATAAATATCTGGGAGTGCAGCTAGATGACAAATTGGACTGGACTGCCAAAACTGATGCTCTGTGTAAGAAAGGTCAGAGCCGACTATACTTTCTTAGAAGGTTGGCGTCCTTCAACATCTACTGTAAGATGCTGCAGATGTTCTACCAGACGGTTGTGGCGAGTGCCCTTTTCTACGCGGTGGTGTGCTGGGGAGGCAGCATAAAGATGAAAGATGCCTCACGCCTGGACAAACTTGTTAAGAAGGCAGGCTCTATTGTAGGCGTAAAGTCGGACAGTTTAACATCTGTGGCAGAGCGATGGGCATTAAGCAACCTCCTGTCAATCATGAAGAATCCACTGCATCCACTGAACAGTGTCATCTCAAGGCAGAGGAGTAGCTTCAGTGACAGACTTTTGTCACTGTCTTGCTCCACTGACAGACTGAGGAGATCGTTCCTCCCCCACACTATGCGACTCTTCAATTCCACCCAGGGGAGTACATGCTAACATTACTCAAAGTTATTGTCTGCTTTTACATGCATTTTTATTACTATTTAATTTAATACTGTTTTTTGTATCAGTATACTGCTGCTGGAATATGTGAATTTCCCCTTGGGATTAATAAAGTATCTATCTAATTCATCAGTATTGTCTTTGTATTCCGTAAGCTTTTTACTGATATAACCTGCCAAATGCTATTATGATGTACCCTTTCTGGTCATTTTTGAGCTCTGCAAGTACAAAAGCTGGTAAGGTCCTTGTTCATAGCAGAAAAGGGGGTAAAGCACCTAGTTTCAGTGTCTTCATTCCTTTGGAATTACAAGAGATTGTCTATTAAACACTCCACTGTGATCTGTGACAGTCCAAGGCCAGTCTGGAGTTAGATCTGCTGTCCACAGTATCTTCCTTCCTGGTTGCCTATGGAGACAAAATACATTTTCCCCCATTGTGCGACTTCATTTCCAGTTCTTTCTATTAAAAAAAGTCACTTTCTCTTACTGCTGGCCCCATTGTCTCTTATGCACTTCAGACATGAAGAAATGTTGATAAATTGGTGGGTCCACTGCCAAGATGGCACGTCCACACTCTAGAACAAACTTTAGTTTGTAATTCTGCCCTAAATATCAGAGGTCATCCAATTTCTTCCCCCCGGTGTCAGTCTGATATACAGTATCTGTGCTTGGAAATACATTTAATGAGTCAAGGCTGAATACATTCCTCTCTCTTTGATCCAGGCATCCTATCCCTTCCACTTCCTACTTTTTCTGTTTGCAGCCGAGCTCCGTGCTCAGGACATGTGGAGTCCCCGTCACTTCCCCTCTTCTAATGTATTTCCTGTACTCATTTGCTTTATCCCTTTCTCATAACTGCAACCGAGTATCTTGTCTCCATTCCCTTCTCCGTAAAGCTTCCGGCAAAACTCTCCCAATCATGTCTAATAGGCTAACAGATGTTTCTCCATCCTCTGCGTTGTGCTGAAATATTCTTTCAAAATATTAAAATTTGTTCCAAAAATCTGAATCACCAGCACATACAATTTAAATTTGTTCACAAACTGTACCCTACTCTCCAGAGACACCATCTAATGGGACTAGAATTAGATCCCCTATGTCAAGGATTTTCAAACTCGGTCTTTGGACCAACCAGCTTGTTTTCAATTGGACTTCTGGGCTAATTAAGTGAACTGTTATTTCCTAGATTCTGTGTTTT
This sequence comes from Polypterus bichir lapradei, assembly GCA_026402145.1. Classification (NCBI taxonomy): domain Eukaryota; kingdom Metazoa; phylum Chordata; class Cladistia; order Polypteriformes; family Polypteridae; genus Polypterus; species Polypterus bichir. The sequence continues at coordinate 4,904,009 of JANRMT010062791.1, forward strand.
GAGAACAACATAGGAAATTAGAAAACTAAGTTAGGTTAAAAAAAAAAATTAAAATGTAATAAGCAGTTATATAGAAATGTATTTTTTTGTTTAGAACAATATTTTTATTCTACTTTTCCAGGTGTTGTAATTGTTTAATTGATCCATTATTTACTGATTTGTGCATCTGATGCTAAAGTAGTTGCAGCCTTTCACAATTCAGTGTTGTTTGCCTGGGTATCTGCTCTGTTAGTTTTTAAATTGTCATTACAGGGGGTCCTTGGATTACAACGTTTCGAATTTACAACACTCACTCCCATAAAAACTTTAAAAAATTCAGACATGAGAAGGAATAAAGGATTTTTTCTTACACTCATTTTTTCTGTTACTATAGTACAGTGTTCAGTACAGTATATTTATGTCATTTTCCTTTTTCTGTGGCTTAGTTGTGTTTATATATTCTGGATTATGATTTTGCAAATGTTAGGATAGGTAAGTGACTTAGGCTAGGGTGTGTTTTGACTTGCACCAAAATTCGGGTTAAATCACTGTTGTAGAAACGGAACTGTGTCGTAACCCCAGGACCCCCTGTATTAAAATACAATGAAGGGAGCAAACTGCACAGAGAAAGGGCAAAACATAAATGAAATCAACAAAAGAGTGAACCACTTAAATCTGTACCAAAAAACAGAAAGATTACTAAATGTCTTATAAATACAAAAATCATGCTGCTGTGCTTTACTGAATGTAGTCTAAGAGAAACAAAATTACCAGCTAATTAACGGAGACAAGGTTTATAAGTTGTTGTCACCGATTATAAATCTGGCTGGAACAAAAACCTGCAGCCACAGTGGATTCCCAGGACTGACTTTGAAAATCCCTGCCCTTTGGTCACCTCTGACTTCTTAAAGTCCCTAGGACTTTTCTTCACATTTTCTTGGAATGGCCTTCAGCTGCAGCTCTCTGGAGATATGTAGTGGAATCCCTCTGTACGATTCTTTCTCCATTCCTTTGTCCCCTCTACTTCTCCTCCTAGACCTTCCTTCTGTCCTCCTCTTTCTCTCCAATACTGCCACGATTGAGATTTTGCATTTCAACAATTCCTTGGCTATGATTTCGTTTTGGCCAACATGGTGACCAATTTGTACTAGTGCTGGGCGGTATACTGGTTCATACCGAAAACCATTTTTTATTTTTGTTACGATATGAATTTTTCTTATACCATAACACCGGTTTAAATTGCCTAAATGACGTTCAGAACATGGCACAGCAGGAAACTGTTCAAGGGGGTACCTTTTTCACTGCTACACCGCTAATCACAACTAAAAACTGAAGCTGTAGCTGACGATAAAGTTGAACATGATGACACAGAAGAACTCTTGCTGAAAAAAAAAAAAAAGGAGTCATGTCTGTTGCCTGGAGATATTTTGGTTTTAAAAGGTCGGATGTGGACCATTATGTTCAAATGTCTGAATACTGTTTCTATACTACTGTATAATACTGCAAGGCAAGTTGTACTTGTTTTATTTTTTTTCAATACAGTGTAATGTACCCGAGTACTGTGTAATAGTGTGATGACATGTTGACTTTATTCTTGACATTTCCATTTTAATCTCGACGCTTATGACGAGAATAAAAGTAGACATGTTGTTTATGTTAAGATTAAAGTCGAACATCGTAAACTAAGCTTCATCGTAAAATGAATATGTAATTTACTAGATTTTCTACTCTGACAACATCAAGAAAGTGGATGGGACTTTTGTTAGATCACCCAAAGTATGCCTACAGAGGTAGAAACTTCTTCCAAGAATTATACAATCACAATCCACCTCAGGGACCATCAGCAGAGCCACTGCCCATCCATCCACCAGAGAATCCATTCCTCGATGGTGAACCAACGATTGATGAAATGAAAACCGCCATGCCATCATTGAAGAATGGAAAGGCACCTGGAACGGACTAAGACACCCCTGAAGCAATCAAGGCTGGGAATACCCTACTGCATTGATTACACACACTACCGGGAGTGAAGTGGCAGTCAGAACATTTCCAATTGCGTGGAAAAAAAGCCATCATTGTGCCAATTCTGGAGAAAGGGGACAATTGTGATTGCAAAAACTATCATGGCATCAGCCTCTTTCCACTTTCTGCAAAAACTTTATGAAGATCATACAATCCAGATTGCAGAAATATCAAGAACAAACCAGTCGAGAACAAAACTCAGGATTCAGGCCAAATTGAGGCTGCTGTGATCAAATCCTCACTTTTCGCCAACTGATGGATGAAAGAATCAGGTGTAGACGTTGAACAGTCATCGTCTTCAAGTCCGTGTTTGACTGAATCCACTGGCCAGCACTTTGCAAAGCATTAGAGTGTACCCCTCATAAGATCACCCAACTCCTACAAACTTAATATTACGGCTCAACCAGATGTGTGCAGATTCAAAATGAGCTGGAGAATTCTCCGTCCAAATTGGAGTCTGCGAATTGGATGTTGCGTCTCCCTTGCTCTTCAACACAGTGATCGATGCCATTATGAGAAATGCATTCAAGTGTAGTTGTGGGGTGCAGCACAACAAGTACAACTTTGTGACTGATTTGATAGTCACAGATGACAGCACCATTTTCACGGATACCGACACCAAGGTGACCAATATCCTCCACAACATCACCCATACCGACCAGTCGTATGGCCTAAAGATCAATGCATAGAAGACCAAAGCTCTGAAAACTGATGGATAACAGGCCAACGTTCACCTTGATGGGGTCCAAATTGAACAAGTACAAAAATTCAACTATTTGGGGGTCACTGATCCAAGAAAAGAAAGTGGCATCCACCACCAAAGTCCACAGCTGGATCAACAAGGCAACAATCACATTCACCTTGCTCAAGTGGTGTCTGTGGAGGAAGCCCAACATCTCCCTCAAGACTAAAATCCACCTCTTCCATACACTAATCCTGCTGATTCTCCTTTACTGTATGTATCCAAAACCTGGACCCTGCTCAAACAAGACCTGAACAACCTCAAGGCCTTCCAAACCCAATACCTGCAGCAGATCCTGGGCATCTCCTTCCTTCTTCAAAATGAAATCATACGGACAAGCTGCAACCACCAACCAACAGTTGAAGAGGAAATACAACTAAAAAGGCTGAGATGGTTCAGCCAAATCTAAGCTACTCTGGTAGAAACACCCTGAAGATTGGAAGGTTCAAAGAAAGGCACCTAAAAAGACAAGGTCCAAACAAATTGAGGAGGATCTGAGAAACCAGCAACTCAGCGATGCCAAAGCCACGGACCAAATAGTATTGTAAGGTGTTATACGCATAATCCAAAATCCCGAGGCACCTACAGCAGTGTATGGGCTCTGGAGGAACCCATCACCAGCCAAGGATGAGAGAGAGAGAGAGAGAGAGAGAGGCGGTTAATAACTATGACCATTGCCCTTGTCTCTCCTGCTATCTGCAAGTCTTCATTTTAAAATCTTGTCCTTCTTAAACTTTCTGCATGTACAACATTCCTCATTTTTGTTTTTCTCTTTTTGTTTACTAATTTTTGCCTTCCTGCGTGGTGTGCGTACCAGTTTATTATGAGACATTTTTCCCCCTTTTCAACATACCTCAAAAAGCATCTGCTGCCACTGTCTCTTAACTATATGTCAGCATTTATTCCTAGTCATATTGATTTAAATTTTCAGTTAACTATTATGGCCATGAAAGGATACATAGATAGATACATAGATAGATACATAGATAGATACATACATACATTTGAAGGCAAAATATCAAAATAAGGGCGCAGCAATGGGCACAGCTTTCAGTCCTAGCATTGCAAACCTGTACGTCTTCCATTCTAAGGAATCTTTCATTTTACACATACAAACAGTTTCTATGATTCATTTCTTTGTGGGTACATTTCATTGATAGTATCTTCCTAATCTGGTCAGGTACAACAGATGAACTTTGATGTTGCATACATTTATTTATTTTTTTTATTAATTTTATTGCAATCATTCCATTCAAACTGATCAATTTTTACAAAAAATAGGATTGAGAACAAGTCGACCCCCACCCCTGAGAGAGAGCGCATGGCCAACGGGGTAAAGCTTAAGGCTTGTAAACATACCTAAATTGACGAGTTTGATAGGCCAATAGAGATGAATGGAGAAGAAAAAGAAATGCGGAAATAATTGCTTCCTCTGTGCTTTGAGAGCTTATTCTAAAATATTATTGATTAGATCCTGCCATGTTTTGAAAAAAATCTGTACAGATCCTCTGAGTATTTGATTTTTTCCAATTTCAAATAGTATAACACATCGGTTTCCCACTAACTTAAAAGAGGAGGGTTAGGATTCTTTCAGTTTAGCAAAATAAGTCTGCATGCCAAGAGTGTAGTGAATGCAATCACAGTCTGTTTGTTCTTCTCCACTTTACACCCATCTGGAAGAACACCGAACACAGCTGTTAATGGGTTAGAAAGTATTGACACCAAGGCTGTCTGAAAGGTAATTAAAAATTTTGGTCCAGAATGATGTTAATTTGGTGCAGGCCCAAAACATGTGACCCAGTGAGGCTGGGACTTGATTGCAGCATTCACAGGTTGGATCCTGCCCTGGAAACATTTTGGAGCGTTTTAGGCGAAACTGTAAAATAATTTTATATATTGCAGGGATGGTGTCTAAGTCCTTGAAATTGAGCAATATTTTTTCCAGCATGGATGAGGGTGCAAGATGCGGAAAATCAGGCATACATTTAAAATGAAATGTGACAGTACCCTAAGATTCACACTTAAATACAATGATTCCACTATTCACTTTTTGAACATATCTGACTAAATTAGATAGGAAATTCTAATTTTCTTTATACTAGAAAACCGCAGACAGAGACACACTTTTGTCCGCTCTCTGATTAATAGCCTTCCAGTTACTCAATTATTTAATTTGCGTAGCGTCTGCTTGAATACTTATGACCATGTATTAAAATCTAAATTTTACAAAAAAGACTGAGTGACAGGAGCTATTAACATATTTGTATAAAAACTGAATATAAAAGACACTTACATATACACAGAGATTTTCTTTTACAGACTTTTCCTAAGAGAAGGTCAGACAAATTAATATGCATTCCCACTTACTCACACCTAGCAAACAAGATTAAGAGAAGTATTTTAAAGTACTGACATATTTTACAATTAGTACCTCGTTTTCAAGGACACACTTTATTTGCCTTTCCCTATAACAAAAACATACAGGACTGAGTAGTCAGAACATCAAGCTTTGATCGTGACTGGCAACTCACTGGACATCATGCTTCGAAAAAAACTGGATATTTTCCCTGTGTATAAACAGCACTTGCTGAAGTAATGCTTTTAAAGGCGACGGTCTTAACAACTGTAGTAGACACTTAACATTAACAAATTGCAAAATGAAAGGAGTAATTTACATTTCATTTTGCCCTTGCACATATTTTTGCATTGGTAAAAATCAACACTGCATATGGAGCAGGATCTTGGAACATAAAAGCAACATACACACACACTCTGAAAAGCACCCTAACACTTAAATGATAAAATGCACACCAAAGAACAGCTTAAGTACTTAGTTATTGAAATTGTTATACCGCATCCCAGAGGAGGAGATAATAATCTATTAGGAAGAGAAGTATACTGGATTTACAAATTGAGAAAAGTTACTCCAGGTGGGCTAATGACCTCTGAACTAAATTGTTATCTCTGACTCTTTGATAAAAGTAAACACAGCTCTTCTGAATCCATTTTTGGAGAAAGCAAGTGTTCTTGGTTTTCCGGTTATCTTTTGTTGTCTTCCTGTCTTAGTCAGACCCTGTATGTGTAGGAGCGTTATTCATTAAGATGCATTACAATTGTGTACTTTTCACTTATTTATTGTTTCTCATGATTTAGATTTTAATATAAAATTAATAATCTTTGCAGCAGTGATCTACGTTTAAAATGCTGGTTGGCACTACCTTGGTTGGTCACCTGTGTACACTTGATAAATTGTCATTTTGTGAGTTTTACTTTTACTGCACCAAGATATTAAAATTACATATTGTAACTTAGTAATACTGTATTGATGTTAATTACATGCAGCTATATCCTGAACAGGATTCTGAAGCCACTTAGAGCCCTGATGAAGGACTAACATTGTCCAAAACGTGCCAGCGAGGCAAAGCTCCAATGTTAATTTTGGGGACTATTTCAAGTATCTCCATCTGATCAAGACTACAAAGAGCGGATATGCTGCACCTCTGAAACTTCAGATATTGTCTGAGGGTTTTGGACTGCTGTCCCTTATTTTGTGTTTACATTTTTGTAATTGGTTTATATAACAAACTGTATAATGTATTAATTTAAAAAGGTTTTGGATTTCTGTCTATTTTACACAGTTTTTAACACCACTAAAATTGAACTGCTTGGGTGAATACAATTGGGAAATTTAAACACAAAATCAAGTTACAAGTATTATTGCCCAGCACATGGTTAGAGGTATGTAACAAAAGGGGAAAATGTTGGAAACACCAAATTTGAAAGTGTTTAAATTTTGTGTTCACCTTTTTTATCTGTTAATGTGGAAAATGGTACGAAGTAGACATCAGTCTGTACCTATATGTCCCGTCCCTTGGAGAAATATTACTGGTCAGTTTGACTTTGTTGATGGGACTGAAAGAGGAAGTGCAAGTAATAAACACACAAGAAGGAGAAACCACATAGGAGGCATGCCGAGAGTGGTGCCTTCAAAGACGGCAACTATAAATGTGGTCAAGAAGCGATAAAATTGCTTCGAAAATAATGACAGCCTGCAATGCAGGCTTTACAGAAACAAGCTCAAGAAAGTGAGACCAGTGAAATGAGGTTCAGATACTTGCAAATACAAAGATAGGCATGGACAGTACACGAAAGGGAAAAGATAGAAAATATTTTTGAATCATTCTATTACCTGTCCTTGACAGGTAGTGTGGCTAGTTTAACATAAAACTAATCAATAAAGTTATTTACATTAGCTGTTATAACCAGGAACATACTGAACATCATTATAGCAAACAATGCCTAGGTCAATTCTGTGCTGTTTTACAATAGCAACCATGAAAACTGCACCATCATGAAGGTAACATTCCACGCCCACCAAATATAAACAATGGGGTTACAAGCACTTGTATAAATGACTGAAGACTCAGTGTAAAGGAGGTCAAGGCATGGCTCAAGTTATTGTAGATGATTTGGTAAAAATAAAGAATCAAACACATTTTTCCACAAAACATAAAGCCTATAAGATGAACAGCAATTTTTCAATGGCTATCAGACTTCAGGAGAAGATGGATCATTGGCATACATGAAGCTAGCATATTAGAAATGTTAAAGAAAGAAACAAATAGAATGTCTTCTGTGTGCAATATGTCTTGCGCCAGTGAGAAGCTGAAAGCATACATACTTTTGTAGAAAGGTATGGAAGACATATTTTATGCCAGAAATTGACCACATATCACAGAGCAAACACTGCACAAATCTGTTAACAGGTAACATCCATCCATTTTCCAACCCGCTGAATCTGAACACAGGGTCACGGGGGTCTGCTGGAGCCAATCCCAGCCAACATAGGGCACAAGGGGCACAAGGCAGGAACCAATCCTGGGCAGGGTGCCAGACAACAGCAGGAGACACACAAACACATCCACACACCAAACACACACTAGGGCCAATATAGAATTGCCAATCCACCTAACCGGCATGTCTTTGAACTGTGGGAGGAAACCCACGCAGACACGGGGAGAACATGCAAACTCCACACAGGGAGGACCCGGGAAGCGAACCCGGGTCTCCTAACTGCGAGGCAGCAGCGCTACCACTGCGCCGCCCTAACAGGTAACATTAAGTGTCAAATGACAGACCATCAGCTAAACTGTGCAAAGTTAACCACCTGACCGGACTTCAAATGTGATTTTTCCCTCAGAAGAAATGGCATGCAGACACATACCTCTGCCATCACAAAGAAAAAAAAATTCTGAAACAACCACTAAGTAGCCATCCCATCAAGGTTCAGTGAACTGATTTCAATCCTACATGTATTTTACCACTCATGCAGCCATAACTGAGGCTAAGTTGACCGGGTACACTGAATATAAATGAAATTACATACCAAAGAAAGTTGTCCAAACACACTTACTGATTCAATGCCAAACTGCATTCAAGAGTTTCATTTACCTAGTGATAATTAGTATTAATTAATGAATGCTTATTATTACAATCGGAAAAACTATCAAGTATGTTCTAGTGCATTTGACACAAATTTTGAGGATACAGTGGGTCAAAAAAAATTAAGTTAAAAAAAAAAAAAAAATTTCTCCTGTGTAATGCATCCTTTCCATGTGCTGTCATGTCTGTCTTGATGATTTGGGTAACTTTCATACTATGTGCAGTAATTAAGAACTGTGTATTTTACTCAGGTTCTTAGCCAGTGCCACGGACCATCCAGAGTAACTTGGTCTTATTTTCTTCTTGACTGAAGTAAACTAGTGTTTGATACAGTTCTTGGAAAACTGCTCAACTGATGGACCTTCTGTGCCGATTGAAACTATACCCTGCAAGGTTGAAACACTGAATGAGTTTCGCACTTTTGATTTTATTCTTCTCTATACTGAAAAGCCATGTTTACAGTGAGCTGTTGAAATAGGCGGAACAAGCATGATCTCAGCAACATGTAGAATATTGTGTAAATCTGTGCAATAAAGCTCTTTTGTCAGCAAGACTTCCACAAACTTTTATATGACGTCTCAGAATTGACCTTTAATCAGAATTTTTAGTAATCTCCATTCCATTTGTACAGCCTTGACATCACATGCATTCTTCAACAAGTCTTCAACATACCAGTTAAAGAGTCAGTCTAATTTTCTCCAAAAAGTGATTAAATCATCTGGCCATGAATCAGGATAGAAGATTGAATAGCAACTAATGATCTCAGACCCATGTGAACTTCCCTGCTGTGTACTACCTCTCATATTGACTGTAACCTCCACTGTTTATGGCTAAAGATGGTGAGACTTGTGCCTTTGAATTGTATATTCTCAAAGGTAATACCTGTATTGATACTACTCACTGACTTTCGCTGCTTTTTAGTTTTCAGTCTTTCTGAGATCTGTTATACTGTTACACTAGTGGTTCTAGCCCAGTGTGCTGCAGAAACTCCTGCAACGTTCCAGTTCTTAATGGTCTGTCCACCCTTGACTGTGAGAACACAACTGCCAATAACTGCTACAAGTTTGAGACAAAAATCAAAGGCTGAAAGAGGCCATGCATTTCTACAGTTCTGTCCCAGCAGTAGAAATGAGTGTCCCCTGATGGATGAAACAGAAGGCCACAGTAGAAATGAAACTGATAAAGATGACTTTCTACTACCATTTAAAACACATTTTGAAGAATTTTAGCTGTGCATTGTTCAATTTGTAAGCGGCAGCAGACAAAGGGCACGGATTTTTACTGCTCTGCTGAAGCTGGCAAAATAAGTGTCCCTTCAGTGGATATGACAAAAAGGCACAGTACAGAAAGAAAAGTGACAAGAGACTTCCTAGATTCTTTTATATAGATTTAGCTCAATTTAGCTGTCCAGTATTCATTTTGTAAATAAATGAGCATTTCAACCCCAAAAGCTCAGCTGTGGAAAATGAGTGCCCCCTAAAGTGGAAAGGATGAAGAGGCATAGTAAATATGAAATTGGTCGTATCTTACTAATAGACACTTTCAGTGACTTTCAATTCCTACTTTTCATCTACTGCTTCTGTTAAATGTGGTGCTCCTTAGGGATCCACTTTGGGTCCTATTTAACTTCCTGTTTATCTTCATCCTATAGGAGCTATTTTTTGGAAGTTTAATATTTCTTTTCATTGTTATTCTGATGGCATGCTGGTCTATATTCCTGCGTGTAACTCTTCAATGAATCAGCTGCACAATTGTCTTGTAGAACTAAGATGCTGAAAGGCTGACAATTTTCTCGATTTTAATCAAAAAACAGGAAGTGCGGTTAGCTGGACTTCCTGACAAATTGGTTTTAAACTCCTTGACTCTTTCGCAGACTTTTGCAAACCTCATGTTCAGAATCTGGGGTTTATTTTTGATAGTAATGTCTCTTTTGAGAAACAGATGAATTCTGTTGTCAAGAGTTGCTTTTCCCAGCTTTGTGTTTTAGCCAAGGTTAAGCCTTTTTGATCTCCTAGGGATCTTGAGAAAGTTACTCATGCTTTTAACTATTCTCAGCATGATTAAAGCAGCTAGTTGTATTCAGGTATCAGCAAATCCCTGATATGCAGGCTGTAGTTGGTCCAGAATGCTGCTGCTCGTTTGTTGGTTGGGGCAAGAAAGTCTGATTCTGTATCTCCAATCTTAGTCTCTTTACACTGGCTACCTGTTAGTTTCAGAATTGAGTTTAAAATTTTGCTGCAGGTTTATAAATCAAATACATTTGTATACTCCCACCTATTTTACCTGAATTGTGTGTTATATATCATCCATCCAGAGAGCTTAGATCTAGCGGTCAGCTGGTTTTCGTACTAAGTGCAAAGCTAAGGGGGCTTTTGTAGCTTCTGCAATTCATCTGTGGAATTCTACCTAATTATATTAAGAAGTACTCGTAACCCTCAACTGAACTGTTGAAAAGTGGATTGAAGATGCACTTCTCTAGTCTTCAGTGACCATCAGTAATACTGACGGTTCCTTCATCATAGGCATTTGTTTTTTCAATTCACTGCTGGCTCGTACAGTGTTTTATTGTAATTATTTATGTTTATTGTATATTATATTGCAAAGCACTTTGGCTATACTATTACAGAGGTTTGAAGTGTGCTTTATAAATAAATTGACACTGATATGGAAGACTGTCTATAGTCTTTTAAAATACATTTTGAACAATTTTAGCTACACAGTGTTCATTTTGCAAGCAGCTTACAGGGGCATACATTTCTACAGCAAATGCCCAGCTATGGAAATGAGTGTCCCCTCTGGTGGAGGGACGCAGGGGCACAGTAGGTATGAATGTGCTATAGAAGACTGCTGGATAGGCTTCCACTGTGCCGCATTTTAACTACACAGCGTTCATAGGCTGATAAGTTTTAATCTGTCATGTTTAACTGTATATATAAATATATGGTAAAAGTTTTATAGGATAACGATGCCTTCTGTGAATATAAAATCCTCCCCCAATTTAAAGGGGTGGTCATGACAGGCAAGAGATTTTTTTTTTTTTTTGTTTTGACAGAACAAAGTATTTCATTCAACTTTTTTTTTTTTCTTTTCACTCATATGACAGGTGAAATTTGAATTCTACAACAAAGCCTTTACCGTGGTTATTAGACAAAAAAAGAAAAAAAAAAAACTACCCAAGTTACTGTTTAAGAGCAAGGCACCACATATGGTGTCAAAAGTGGATTGGTACATTTATATTAACAATTTGTCTTTAAAATGTCTTTGTACAGAGTTATTGGGTGTGAAGTACATTTACATTAACTTATTTGGCTGAAGCCTTTATAAGAGAACTTAACATTTGATACAATTGGTTACATTTCCTGGAGCACTGCCAGGTCAAATGACATACTCATTGTCACAGTTTCAGTAGCAGGAATTGAACCCACAACCTCAAGGCTTGAAGTCCAAAGACTTAACCACTACAACACACACTGCCTGAATTATTAATTATTACTAATTTTTTTTTAATAATTTGAGCTCCTGTTGAAGAATTTATTGTTAATAGAACATACAGTGCAAACACCAAAACAACTGAAGTAACAACTAACAAAGTGCCATTTATCAATACCATTTTAATAAGGTTTATTGTCCGACATCAATCGCAGGGCACCCCAATAAAACATTATATAATACACCTGCAACCTTAAAACGCAGACTGCATGACATCAGTGTACTTGAGGAAAAAGCAGGCAAGCGGTTGCATGTGCATCTTTACTGACAGAAAGGACAGCATATTGCATGGAGCATGCATTAAGTCAAAGGACAAACGCCATGCAAATATGCATGAACATGAGGAGATGCGTGACAATCACACCTTAGTGTGCCTGCATGAAATCAGAAGGGACAACTGAATTCCACAAGGCACATTTCTTCATAACAGGGGACCTACATGATGGGCAGATGAATTTCAAACATTTTGCATGCCTTCCTTGTATTTTGATGACTGGTTGCATGATAAAATCAGCCATTCATTAACTATTCAGATAAAAGCATAACCAGCTTTTTTGCTGAAATTCACCTTTTGAAATACACAGCCACGTACATAGAAATATTTTCACACACACACCTCCAAGTTTGACATTTCTGCCACACGTCCTTCACATGCAGTGTAGACGAGTGAAGTGTACAAAACAGACTTTAGAGGAATGCGGCTCACGTATATCCATGGGGGGAGCCCATACTGACACATATGTTAACGCCGCATCCGCTCAACAATTAAAAAAAAAAAAAAATGTCCTTTTGCATTTGCTACAATACAATTAGCTTAAAGTTTCAATGATTTTATTCACCACTGATGAAAAAAGTAAAAATGATAATCGTCAAAGGCCATTTTTGGTCGCATTTGTGATCATTTTAGTCACAGTCTGGACCCCTGCATCTGACAAACTGTACAGCATTCTGGAAAGGCTGTGTGTAAATAATCATTTATAAAAAAACTCAATTGCATATTATAGTAAGCGTGGTCTCTAATGCTCAATGTGATTTCCGTTATTGCAAAAATATCACATTTGAAAGCTGCAATATACAACTTAATACTACTACTAATTAATAATACTTGATAATACCATTGTAATAAATACAATTGATGCTATTACTGTTTCATCCTCATCAAAAGAGCATCAGATGTTCCGTCTTCGTCAGTTTCATGAAGTACATTTTTACTCCATTGATTACTTTGTTAATCCACAGACTTTAACAAGTATACCATGTCAGTGATTGCAAAAGACTGTTAATGGGGTGTATGAGTGATGAGAGGGAGAAGGTGCTATCAAATTTGAGCGAGAAGAACTAAGTTTAAGGATAAGTAAGGTTGTTAAAGAGGTTAAAGGAGTCTGAGCAAATGACAAAAAAAGGATGTAGAGAAGCAGAAACAAAATTAGAATGCAGGGTAAACTGAGTAGACCGCACACAGGATTTAAGTAGTAGAGCAAAGGCAATAAAGGTTACTGAATATATAAATTCAATATTTAGTTAATACTGTATACATAAGGGCAGACTAACATTCTTTTTTTTTTAAATATTTAAAAAAACCTTAGTGCTCTCACGTCGAGATTTTGATTAGATAATAGGTTTCAAAATGAAAATTGTCCTGTAGATAATTGAAAACGTTTGGTCTATTATCGTTTGACTGAAAGGTAACGTGTACTCTCACACGCTAACAAATACACTTTTGTGTAACTTGCCATTGTGCTCTGTACCAGTGGCACTCCGGTAATAGTAGTTAAGGCATGGAGTCTACTCCCTTTAACTGAAAGGATATTATTATTTTTTTTATTTTTAAATCTGTCCTTTTCACATACCACAACGCTAAGAGTTTAAAACAAGGGTTTTGAAATTAGGTTTTAATACAAGTAAAACAAACAAGTGCATATAAATACATGCAAAAAAATTTTCAAATTTCCTTTTTTAAGTCATCATTTGGAAACAGAAACAAAAAAAGTAATTAAAACTGAAAAGCAGCATGAGAAATACAAACAATATGACGTGATAGTTGAAGTTTCACACCGCTTTTTACATTATACTAACGACTATAACAACTTTAACATTATTTTTATTATTTTTTCTGAACTTTATTTTCTTTATGGATCATGTTGGAAGTGAAATCATATTACAGTTCTGTTAACTGTAATTTACATTCTAACCTGTGAAAATATTAATGTAGCATTTCTAAATCGGTGAAAAGGAAACAAAAAGAAATACACCTTCCAAATCACAACAACCATATGACACACAGGTACTTACTGTTATGATATTGTTTTAAAGAATGTCAAGGAGAAAGACTGCGGATAAATGACGATAGTGCAACTCCTGGTTTTGTAAACTCTCTTCGACTTCAGAACACCTGAAGACAGTGCTATATCAGAGCGTCAGTCTTTCTTACTTTCAAAAAAACTGACCCACGTGTATGAATAAATGCGTTATGTAAAAAAAAAAACAACAGACACTAATAGTAGTTGTAGATAAACAAATATATGTAAAAACGTTTCAGCAATTCTTAGTTATTTAAAAGATAAAGCAAACATTCAATTCTAGTTATTACGTTGTATCCGCTTCCGGGTTCACGCCTTCGTACGTCACCGTGTAACTCAGAAAGACGCAGTTTGGTGTTACAAACACGTGCTTCTGTTTTGGTAAATTGTTTCACTGCGTGACTGATGTAATCACGTTTAAAACCGATGCAGTTAATACAAAAATTGGATCAATGTGGTAATTCTGAAAGCGCAAAAACATGAAAGTATAGATCAATTAATTAAGTAAATATGAAGGTACAACTAACATTCGCAAACTTTATGCCCGTGATATGCTGCAAGAAATTTGTTTCGTAAAACTTCAATCAGGCGATTCGTAGACAATTTTTGTTCATCTTAATTACGTTGAACCAACCTGGAATCATATATACATTTTAAAAATATTAATGATCAGCCTTCCGATAAATTGTTTGAATTACTTAAGTCGTACCAATCTACCTTACAACTATAATTAGACCATATTTAATACCCCATAATGGATCAAACACAAAACCGAGCGGTCTCAGCGGGTCTGGCACCTGGACACAAGAAGGACACGTAACTGAGCGAACTAAAGGAACAATTTCTGCCGTTGCTTGGGTACTTGCAGTCTTTGCACCTGACAAGACTCACAAGTCGAACAGTGCCTCGATTGTAATAACAGAAAACTCTTGCCTTATTTGTTGTACGATGCTCACAGTTCTGTACTAGAAAAACCAAGAGAGTAAACTAAACTGAAGAACTATTATTAGCAGGTATTAATATATAGCCTTGACATAATCGTTACCATTATTTGATGGCAAAGCTTTGTCTGACTTCTACGCTGCTGACTTCAGCGCAGTCGAACAGCAAGAATTCCTCTCTTATTACAATGGAGGAGAGAGCTTGACTTGTTTAAATTGCTTCAGTCCTCATTCACAGCCTGGTGTCTGTGTGCATTGTGTTTTGCACAGCGGAACTAAAGGGCTCATTGTGGGATGAAAACAAAACAGGAAAAAGGAATATTAACCCTCTCTCAAAAAGATAAATGAAACTCTACATAAATCTTTCTGAATTAATTAATGTACGGAGAGTCGGTATCTGGGAGTCAGTATATATAATTAAATCATCTTTAAATTAAATTAAGTGCAGGCACTATGTATATTATACCGATCTGTTTATTTTGAACACAAAAATGTTAACAGAAGTGTCCACTCTAGAAATAAAATGTATAGGATTTACTTAATCCGGTTATATCAACAGGTTCCAAACAAATGATTTAAGCAATTTGTAAACGAGACTGTACAACGTAAATTCAATTAAACGTGCATGCTGGTGGACGTGATTTTTGAGCTCATTTGAATGCAAGATAGGTTACTAATATACATTTCCTGATCTTATTTTTAAGTTCTTGACAAATCTGTTATGTTGAAGGAATAAGTTCGCAAATAATACATTGCAGATGTTGTGAAATGTCTGGAGCTAAAGAACTTTGGGTTAACATTGAAATAGAAATTCAAACTTAAAAGGCGGATGCAGTTATTATTTAATGAAATATGTATAGTTTCCCCATCACCATCAAACACTGTAGTGTTTATGTTTGATTCGGTATTTTTTATATATTTATTTTCCTGAGGTAATAAATTCCCTCTTAATACTAATAACTATTATTGTCTATTAATTTAAAAAATCCTGAGGGAGTTTGGAGCTTATTAAGTAGTGTGGTTTTTCATATGCATAGGTATTTCTGGTGTATAATTTTCATCTGTTTTTTTTTTTTTTTTTTTCTTTTCGAAAAAATAGATGGGAAAGTTTTATCCGCTCTATTGAAATTTATTAATCTGAAGGCAATGTTAAAGTTGTCGAAACAAAATTATCTCTTGGGAATAAAATTTGATATATTTACTGAGCTGCGCACACAATGCGTTCCCATTGAGGCTCTGTCTTGGCCCTTGTGAATGGAATGGAACATATGCAGCCCGTCACCGCAGGTGCCTACATCTGTTTTTCTCCGGACAGATGCTCCTAGAAAGAAGAACATTTCTAAAAGGGTTACGCCCAGTTTGTCTCCCATTCTCGATCCTTACCTTCTTTAATAATAATAGGCTGAGCTGTTTGCAAATAGGGAGGGGTGAGATGGTGGAGGCGGGGGTCGATAGAAGGTAAACACACAGTAGCTGTTGGAATTGAGTCATGCAGAAAATGCGTATGCCTAATACCAATTGTAAATAAGAAAATTTGATTGGTTTATATGCAGTTATTTATAACTTGTTAAAATGTCGGGAAAATCGCAGTTTTATCACCAAAAAAAGTTCGTTTAATTTATTTTTTTGGCGCAAGATAATTTCAGAATCGTGATATGCAAAGTTATTTGTTAAGATCTTATGTATTTATTTTTCCCAAAAAATCTATGGCAGTGTGATACATGTTCTGCAGATGGCACTCTCGTCGAAAATTGAATACTTTAATAAATTTGTGAAATAATCACTTCACCACAACAATTGAAATATGTATTATTATATAATTAACGCTAGTAATCGTTGTATTTGATAACATTCCCAGTTTTTCGAAATCATAACCAGTTAAAGTCAGTTGGACGCATACTTCGCGTTTTTAACGAATCACTCTCTTAAATCGCCCTCCCGTTTTTATAGGAAGTGATATTTAAACATCATCGGTTAAATATGTTCTAACTTGTGTCTGTATGATTAGACTTTTTTTTTTTTTTTTTTTTTTTGCTCACGCTCTTCTCGAGAAACGGCAGATGTTTCATTCCTTGGGAGACATCGGCACGCGACTGGCCTCAGCCCTGCAAGAAAGAAAAAAAACCTAGACCGCCTCACGTACGCACGCGCTACTCTCTTTCTCTTTTTTTCTGTCTCCATCTCTCACATGAAGGCACGTACGCACACTCCCACCGAACTGCCATCGTCATCCAACCTTAAAACTAGTCAGATGACCCCAGCAACAAACTCCAGTAGAATAGCACAACTTTCAAATTGGTCCATACACCATGAAGAGCAGCTGGCCACAGTAATCTGATCTAGAAACAAAAGAATGCCCCCTCGGTTCTTGGATCACAGGTAAATAACACAAGCTTTGTTATGAAAATGAGGGTTGAAACAAGACTGCAGCAGATGATTTGCGGAATAAAGATTTTTTTTGAAGACGGAAAGATACAGAGGGGCGCTTATCCATCATCTGCGCTCTCAGAGTGCCAGCTGAGCCACGCGACTTCCCCTTTCTTATTCTAATTACCACATGCCTTAGTAACTTTACACCCAAGCACTGCAAAACTTCTCAAACCTTTCACAATACTAAACAATGTGTAAGTGAGAGTTTGGATATACTCTTTTACTTCTTAAATTAATATAGTTAGCACTCATTAATCATAGTAGTTACTTGGTTACTAATTTTTTTAGCATTTATCATTTCGAATCAAAAGGAATGTAAATCTTTGGTTTGTTCATCCTTACTAAATCAGCCTTACAGATATATAAATGGATTAGATATTATGTGAATGGTTGTATTTTTTTATGGTACTTTATATAACTTTACAAACTGCAGCAAGTGCATCTTATCCGAACGAATCTATCTAATTTTGTTTAAGGTAGTTAACATGATATTAAAGCATCGATTTATTTTTTTGTCTTAGGACATTAAACACAATTCTATACTCATGATAAGAGAAACGACTGAGACCAATGGCATTTTATTTCCTGAGGATTAAATCCCTTGGGTGTAAACTCTACCCTCTATTTCAGCGTTCCCAACGAAAGTCCTTGCTTCACTGGCCATATGGCGATGTCCATACCGTTGCAGGTTCTTTAACATGCTTCTAGTCCAATTTGGATGAAGGGTGTGCTAAACCCAGGCAGAGTGGTATAGAGACATGCAATTGGAAGTGAAAAAACGCCATTTGGTTAGGAGCAGATGGCTGGCTAGGGGGCTGATCGCGTCTAAAGGCGTGTCATCCCCTTCAGATAGAATCCCTAAGGGCTCTCCTTGTATTCAAAATCAATGAAAATTAAAGTGCAAAGAAAGGATGAATGGTTAGACCTCCAGTCCCTCCTTTGTTCATCCCAGCTACTGGTGGGCAGGAGTTAAACTACAACAGGCTCCTATAGAAACACTTAAGTTAAACAGTCTCCCCATAGTCCACCCTCTGAATGAAGGAACGGGGAAGAAAGGGAAGCTTTCTGCCTGATTTAACCAATACAGAATCGCGTGGCATAAATTAAGTTTGAAAAGAATAAGTGTATAGGGCAAGATTCTGATGGATTTTTGGATGCTTTTCAGTTACGCTTTGCTGCAGTAATCGAGAAATCTGTGCCATGTCAATTTAATAAATGCTTTGCTTAGCTTGAGGGAGGTGTTGTGTTTCCAACTTTCTATATAGCCTATAAACCAGGGACATGTACATTTTAATCGCCAAGATGCAACACATTGATGGTTGTTTGTGTAAAAACGCAGCACAGAAACATGGCTATTTACACATCTGTGTATGCTTGGGTATAGGGTGAGGATGGGAGGTTACGGTTTGTGGTGTTTAAGCGACATGTGTTAAGAAAGCAACCTCACACAATATGTCAAGTAAAACATGTACCCATTATATAACTACTTAATAAGCCACAGTATAATGAAAACCTTACAATGTGACGCTATTTTAATTACTTTCCGCCGAACATAACTGGCGCCCTTGATTTGAAGTAAAGCATGTGTAAGTACATTATGTGTTTATACAATCCTGATTCAGCATTTTACTTTCTCGGCAGCATAAGGTAGGTGGTCACACTAATTATTTGGGGACCAAGAACAATGCATTTTTGTGCCTGCATATTTCAGAAAATATATTAATTTTGTAAGCAACGTCTACAGTAATGAACTTCTTGCAACCACTGACTTTTAGCTAAACAGCCTTAAGTTTTTATTCATACATACTGCTCTTTCGCTTTCTTTTTCATAGATTTATTTATTATCAGTAACCTCTCCATTGTGCAAGTTTTGAAAAAAAACCAATGAGTGGTGGTATTTTGGCAACATATAGGTCCCCAGCATTAGTTCGTGACACTTTTGCTATCGGCCCTCCCACAAACTGAGCGAATATTAGGCACAACCTCGACAACTACTTACTTGTGTGTAGATTATGTTTGACCTCAAAATCGGGCAATATAAATCCTTAACTCGGCCTTAATCCCACATTGTGCATCGATGCCACCACACTATCGCAATGCAGTCGGTGCTCATCAGCTTTTTGCTGTAAAATATTTTCAGCAATGAGTTTTTCAGGCAAATAAAAGAGACATTGGGCAAGGACAGTCAGTTCCAAAACTTCATATATTTTAAGGCATTATCTTAGAATTGATGCGCCTTATAGCATATTGTAAACAAACATAGATGACTAATTATTTATGCGAGTCTCGAAAATGACTGAAGTCATCTTTGGTAATTTAAATTGCATGTATGGGGGGTCTGGTGATGTGATACTATAAACAGAAAAATCATAGAAATGATCATCTGTCAGATATAATGAGGTAACGGTTGATGCGTGTTTTTCTCCTTTTTCTATGGCATGGGGAGGGGGTGGGGAGGACTAGAAGAGATACTTTTTTTTTTTTTTTTCTCGAGATGATGACATTGTTGTAGAGGCAGTAGCGTGCGCCGAGGGGAGCTCTTTCTCTCCGGTATATTGTAGGGCGAGCAGGTGCTGCCTGAATTACCATACAGCTGAGAGCGCAAAGAACCAATTTATTCATCCTTCACACAATAACAAAGTGCCTTAATGACAGCCACGCGAACGACACACACCATCACACTTTTTACCCAGCTTAGGAGTGTTGAGGGGGAAAAAATTATAGTCAACAAAGTTAACAAAACCTTTGCATAGTTTTGAAAGTTCCCTCCCCCAGCGCAAAACTTTAATAAAGTTGTACTCCCAAATGTAAAATCGTACCCATATATATATATACATACATATATATATATATATATATATATATAT
>JANRMT010062791.1:4924620-4936836 GCA_026402145.1 Polypterus bichir lapradei
AATTCGAGACACTTGAACGTGAAAACGCCAACTGCAGTAAATTAGTGGAGCTGGGACTTAACAGCTCCTAACCTGTCTCTATTGGAAAGATATTTTCGACTTAAATTAACTATTTATCGGCAGTTATAAAGACACCAGAATGGGTCAGCGTCTGATTATAGGACTTTCGATACTCTCCATACTTTTAAGTCAGGTAAGAGCGCATTTATTTTCGGGATATTGCTTTTAAACTCAGAAAAAAAACGCAAGATGCTTTACTTGCTGGCTTGTTTCAAAACTGTAATCATATTCATCCGAAAACCGCTGCGCTTGTATAAGGAAAGTCTAGTTTAAGTAATTTTATTTTCACTGGACTTTGAGAATAGTGCAGTCTCCAGGACAAATTGGTTTACAGATTTTTTTTTTTAATTGCAATGCATTTGTTTTAAGTATTTACACTTTTCCACAGGGTTTTTGCTCTGGTGTATTTGAGCTGAAGTTACAGGAATTTCTTAACAAGAAAGGTGCATTTGGAAACATGAACTGCTGTAAGGGTGGATCTGGACCCGTTCTGCTACAGTGCGAATGTAAAACGTTTTTCCGGATCTGCCTGAAACATTACCAAGCGAACGTATCTCCCGAGCCTCCATGCACCTACGGCAGCGCTGTCACCCCAGTGCTGGGGACTAACTCTTTCCAAGTATCCGAAACTTCATCTGATGTCACTTTCACCAATCCGATTAGATTCACTTTCGGATTTACCTGGCCTGTAAGTACACTTTCTAATGTTTCAAAAACAACTAAGATATGTCTAAATTTGGTGGTCAAATATTACTTTTATATATATATATATATATATTACAATATATGGTTATACATTATAATATATGGTCAAATATTACTGTTATCAAGTAGTACTTTTTTAAATCACGTGATTGTTGTCAAAAAGAAATTACTGGCCTGTATCCACATTGCAATTTTAACGTTTTTAACAAATGTTATTATTGGTATGAGAAACTTCGCATCTATTGGCTCGGTGGAGCTGTAATTGTCAGCCCTGCGTGAAATTCCAAAGCTTTTTATTTTACCGTGATTTTCAAGTGCGAAAGAAGCCGTGAAAATGTATGCCGCCAGTCTTCATTAAGAATTTCACTGCATTTACTGAATGCTACAGGAAACTATATTATATGTCTTAATATATTATATCTTTGTATATTTTAGGGTACATTTTCCTTGATTATAGAAGCCCTGCATACGGATTCTCCTGATGACTTGTCAACAGGTAAATACGTATAAATCACCACTATTTCGTGCTATTAGGGCGGTTTCGTTTTGGCTATGCATATATTGCCAGCATATTTTACATAGGGATAATATTGTTCCTTCGTTTTCAGATAATCCAGATCGCTTGATCAGTCGCCTTACCACCCAGAGACACCTTGCAGTGGGCGAAGAATGGTCGCAAGACCTTCACACTGCCGGCAGAACTGAACTCAAGTATTCCTATAGGTTTGTTTGTGACGAGCATTATTACGGCGAAGGATGCTCGGTTTTCTGTCGCCCACGTGACGATGCGTTTGGTCACTTCACCTGTGGAGAAAGAGGGGAGAAAGTTTGCAATCCTGGATGGAAAGGCCAGTACTGCACTGAAGGTAATTAACTGGTCTTTCTTTCTTTCTTTCTTTCTTTCTTTCTTTCTTTCTTTCTTTCTAATTGACGAATTAGTTGCTCTTCCTTACTTTTTCTGTTCACGTTGATTTCATGAAAATAAACCCCTACAACCACATTTTTTAACAATAAACTGGTTTATTTGAAAGATGAAAGTTTGCTGAAAAATAATCTCGCATGCGATAGATTAGATCCGCCCGATCATTGGCTAAGAGGAATTATGCTTTGCCCTGATTGGTTAAGGAGGGGCAAGGCATTGTTGCATGCAGGCAGCTGCTGCGGAGAACGAGACAATAGGGCAGCTGTCCTGCACTGGTACTCGGCACACCAGCTGTCCACTCTTATCTGTTCTGACTCAGGGATGTGATGGGGTAGGGCTGTGTGTACAGAATGAAAAAAGAACTTCTGACCCAATGTAAAAAGGCTTTGTGTGTTCAGCTTTGTCTGTGAGCAACTGTATTAAGATTAAAACTCATCATCTGAGAGGACGGAACGTGCCACTT
The DNA here is from genome assembly GCA_026402145.1 of Polypterus bichir lapradei. Lineage (NCBI taxonomy): Eukaryota > Metazoa > Chordata > Cladistia > Polypteriformes > Polypteridae > Polypterus > Polypterus bichir. The sequence goes on from JANRMT010062791.1 coordinate 4,926,771, forward strand.
TCTTGCAGTATTGTAGGGTTTTAAAGGAAATTAGATTAAAAAAAAATAACAGTGCAGTCAAGTTCAGTTAAGGCTAAAAGTTTTGTCTCTTGTTTTGTCTTCCAGCAATTTGCTTGCCTGGATGTGATGAACAACATGGGTTCTGTGAAAAGCCTGGTGAATGCAAGTAAGTATTCAATTTGAAGGTGCACCATCATTGCATATCATTTCACTTAAGATAATAAATAAAAAAATACATAAATAATTGTTTATTTTTTTTTAATGGAGCACATTTCAAATGTTGCTTTTGTCAGTTAACCAAAACATATTATTGATTATGCAGATTAAATGCAATAGTTAATGGTTTTATAGTGCATACACAGTATATATTAATACAAATTCTTATTAATACCTTATGTTTGTTTCAAAGATGCAGAGTTGGGTGGCAGGGACGCTACTGTGACGAATGCATCCGTTACCCTGGATGCTTGCATGGAACATGCCAACAGCCTTGGCAGTGTAATTGTCAAGAAGGTTGGGGTGGTCTTTTTTGTAACCAAGGTATGTTATAACTTTTGAATGTGCTTGTGTATTTGTTCTTTAAAAACATTGAAATATTTTTGTTTAATTTTTGCACTGAAACTTTGCCATTTTAACACCCCCTCCCCTTTTTAATTCAGATTTGAACTACTGCACACATCATAAACCTTGTAAGAATGGAGCCACTTGCACCAACACGGGTCAAGGAAGTTACACTTGTTCTTGCCGACCAGGATTTAATGGTGCCAGCTGTGAAATTGAAATCAATGAATGTGACAGCAACCCTTGCAAGAATGGAGGAAGTTGCACTGTAAGCATTTTATTTTTATGTTTACATGTGAGTTTTGTGTGTGAATGTATATGATAGTAAAATGCTATTTTTAATAGTTTAATGTCTTGGCTGTTCTGAGCAAAATGTGGTTTTGGACATATAATGAAAATTGTAATGGATGTTATTTTGACAGGATATGGAGAACAGTTTTAGCTGTACATGTCCACCTGGTTTTTATGGACCAACCTGTGAACACAGTGCTACAACCTGTGCTGATGCCCCCTGTTTTAATGGTGGCCATTGTTCTGATAACCCAGATGGAGGCTATTCTTGTGTTTGCCCTGTGAATTACTCTGGTTTTAACTGTGAAAAGAAAATTGACCATTGCAGCTCCAACCCATGCGTGAATGGTAAATATTTAAATAAAATACCTACATTTATATGGTTTATTGAAATGTCAGCACTGAATAAAAACCTGACACTGATTATGTTGGTTTCTTTTTGTTTCATAGGAGCCCAGTGTTTGGATCTTGGAAACACATACATGTGTCAGTGTGCCAATGGATTCACTGGAGTGCATTGTGATGACAACATTGATGAATGTGCTTCTTTTCCATGTGCAAATGGTGGAACCTGCCAGGATGGTATCAATGACTACACATGCACTTGTCCTCCAGGATATACTGGGAAAAACTGTAGCACACCTGTCAGAAAGTGTGAACACAACCCTTGCCATAATGGAGCTACATGCCATGAAAGGGACAATCGCTATGTCTGTGCCTGTGTCCCAGGGTATGGTGGGCTCAATTGCCAATTTCTGTTGCCTGAACATCCTAAAGATCAGCCTGTTGTTATAGACCAAACTGGAAAGTACACTGAAGTAAATGATGGAGATTTCCCTTGGACAGCAGTATGTGCTGGGATTATTGTTGTCCTTGCACTGTTGCTTGGCTGTGCTGTCATTTTGGTTTGTTTCAAGGTGAAATTACAGAAAGTTCCTAGCCAAACAGATGTCTGCAAAAGTGATATTGAGACAATGAATAACCTAACTGACTGCCAGCGGGAAAAAGACATTTCTATCAGTGTTATTGGGGCTACCCAGATCAAGAACATCAATAAGAAAGTAGACTTTCCCTGTGACAGCAATGGGGAGAAACATGGTTATAAAGTTAAATACCCATCAGCGGATTACAATCTCGTTCATGAGCTAAAACGTGATGACTTTGTCAAAGAGGAGCATGAAAAAAGTGATGCAAAGTGTGAAGCCTCTGACTATGAACTGGAGAATAAAAGCACTGTCCATTTAAAGAGGTAAGTCTGTGAAACCAATATTCAAAGCGGAGCTTTGCACAAATAGAGAATAGTGTCACTGAGGCATGGCATGCACATTTGAAAACACATCAAAATTAAACATTACTCTTGTTTTCCTTAGCAGTGAGTCACCAGAAAGAAAAAGACCAGAATCCCTGTATTCCATGTCAAAAGATGTAAAGTACCAATCTGTGTATGTGATATCCGAGGAAAAAGATGAATGTATAATTGCAACTGAGGTAAGCATTTGTTTGCCATGTAATATAATAAATCTTTTGAAAAAAAAGTATTTAAGTTTTTCACATCAATATCTAAATTGCTAAATTCAGTTTATATTCTTGATCTAGGTTTAAACTGCTAAGGTAAAGCTGTCTAAGGAGCTAATTACTCCACTGAAATGCTGCTCATCTAGGAGGAAAGGATTTCTTCGGTGGCTGCTGCTGTAAGATAAATAAAACATTCAGAATGAGCTGGTTCTCTACTGAAGTTGGCACAGTGACTGCAAACACAATGGACCTTAGGCAATGGTAGCCTGCTCTCTCAAGGATTCCTGCCTCTCAAGACTGTGTTCAGGTATAGCTGTTGCACAGTCTGTTGAGAAACTTACTCATTGCACTATGAACAGTTGCTTTTTTGTATGTAGTATGAATGGACTTAATTGCTGTGGAAGAAGTATGCTCTGTCTACAGTGTATATTTCACATTCTTCAGAGCCTTTCTTCAGTTTGGCTTGAAGGTTTTGTGGGGAGGGGGCATTGTGGAACAAGGAAAAAACACTACTCTTGAAACACTGTTAAAATTGTGTGTTATTTTTATATATATATATTTTTAAGCTGTAATTGGTTTGAAAAGATATTTGTATTTTGTGACTTTTTTGTAATTTAAACCTTCGTATATATGTACAAAGGCACTTCAAGTCTATGGGACTTTCTTGTACATAAATGTATTTATAAAATATTTTGCAGAAATGTTATTTGAGTTGTTTTTATTACTGTTTTTTTATGAAGGAAATCTTTTAAACATATTTTTCCAAAATAAATAACATTAATAATGTATGTCTGTTTTTGTATACTTGATGCATATTCAAAAATACATTACCATAAGAAGTATGAGGAAAGAACAGAAAAAAATAAATAAATAAATAAATAAGAGGGTACTTATTATGGATGTTGTGAAATATATATTTCAAACTGTTAGGTCACAAAGCAGTTTGCCATTGAAAATGTTGTGAAGAAATGCATAAAACTGGTTAACTAGTGCAAGATATCATTAATAATATTCTTCTGTTGTCACAAATTAAAAGAAAATCTTCTATACAAATGAAGTGACACTTCTGTTTGCACATCATAAAGAATTAATCACTTAACACTCTAGTGCCACTGTATTTGCTGTTGAAGATGTAGTTAATTTAGTCTGCAATCTTCCTTTACCAAATAGCAAGGTATCTGAATTTTAAGACTGAAACAAATCATACTGTAGTGTAATCAATAACACTCTTCATTTTATTTCTTGCAACTGACTTGTAATGCATTTTGTTTACAATTCCCTTAAGCCATCCAGTAGTCCAGGTAATTTGCCAATTGAGATTATTATAGAGTATTGATCACTGCACCTTAAGAAAACAACATTTTATGTTTTTGTAAGGAACAAAACATTTAGCAGCATAAAGGGAAAACTAGAACCTTTGAAATGAGAAATGTAAGAACCCCCAATGTTTTCATTATCATTTTTGTAAATACAGGACAATTACAAGATAAAGTATTATTATTTGTCAAAGGAAGTATTTTTCCTTTTAATGCTAAAATGTTCCATAATCTTTGTATTGTTTGACATGTTTATATTACACAGAGACACATATAGGCGACATATTAATAACATATTTATATTTACTTCCAATAATGCCAGATCGAAGAATTTTTTATGAGTTCAGATAAGTGTTTGCTTAAATTAGGTACAGTTCAATAATTTACCTAAAGTAAAGGTACTGTTTTCTTATTTCAATGCAAAAGAACGTAAATATCTACAATGTGTAAATTATATGCATATGTACTGTATATTAGCTATTTAATTTCCAAATATTCTGAATGTTCCAATTTTTGGAGTTTTTTCTCTACTATTGAGACTCACTCAATGTGTCAAATACACTGAATTTCAAAAAGTACACTACTACTTTACAAGCACTTTATGTTCCATACTACTAATCTATGTTTATTTTAAGCCTTTAAACAATGTGTTCATCATCTAGTAGCTCTTGCGTAAATCAGAGTACTAAAGAAAAATGAAATATAATTCTCAGTTATATCATCTTTTGCACACAATCAATTCAACACTAGATTTTTTTGTGTTTTTCTTGTTATTAATACAGTAATTAAACATAAATCAATCTTTTAAAATAAGTTTCCTTATTACTCTAATATTAAAGTAATTTTAAAAGCTTGTGATAGCTCTGCTTTTAAACTCAGCTAAAAAGTAAATTTATTTACATTGATTCCAAAATTATTTCATGTGGCATCAACTCTAATTTCGCCATACTTATACAGTAAATGTACCAATGTTGCATTGTCACCTGCATATGCATCCACATAAAAACTGAATGTGTACATTTCAGGTTGGAAATCGTGTTGCATGTTATACTGAATTACAATCTAAACACCAAAAAAAAAAGAAAAAGACAGATAGCAGGTAGTCCAGCCTGAATACAAGGCTTGTAATGTTCTTACAGAACTGGCATAGACTGTAATGGACACTTGAAAAACAGCTTCAGTGAACATTAGTCCTTTTCATAACAAAGAAAAACAAGTGTCCTGCTGGAGAGCAACATCTGAGATGATTTTCAAGACTACTTGGCATTTATGTGTTGAATCATATTGAACAAAGTTTTTGTTTAAAAGGAAACTTAATTCTTGAAATATTATATTTTAATATACAGGAACCATTGCACTGTCACTTCATTTTTCATATTTGTCATTTAATGATTTATCTTATTTATCTTCTGGCAAAAAAAAATCTTATCTACAGTAGCAGTGTATAGCGGTTCCTTCACAGCAGTTACAAGTTTTATGTACAAGCTCCAATTACTCTAGGAATCTGTCATAGGGTGTTAACCTTCAATTCACAACAGTGTGACAGTTGTTTTCTATATAACAGCTCTTGACTTTATTTTGTTTGCACAAAGACATTTTGCTGAATTGAAAAAATATTAGGAGACAGGCTCTTTTGTTCACCCTTTTCCTGTGCAGTTTGTTTCCTGCTCTGTACCTAATCCCACTGAAATACATTTTTTTTCAGTCACTTGGCACAAATAAACCTAAATGTTAATAGACAAGGCCATCATTTACCTATAGAAAGAGTGTCACAATATATTGCAATTCCAGTAAGAAAGGCGGGCACTGGCAAAGAGAGAGATAAATTAAACCTGAGAAGAAAACAGCTAATGTCCCCCCACAATGCTAGAGGGCAGGTGAGAATAGAGATGTCATCGATTCAAACTCTGTACACTGAGGCAGAAACCGAGATTGTGGCAGGTCTGACATCTCCTGGTCAGTACAAGGAAACACGTGGTATACATAGGTAATATGCACCATTTTGCCTTTCTAAAGAGAAGAAGACCAGTTATTAGCTTCCAGCTTGTTGGTCCGCAGCACACAGTCAGTGAGTGGCAGAATTCGGGCTATTAGAGGTGGTTGGATGAGGTGGTTTAGTGGGTTTATAGGGATGTCTCTAACCTCATGCAGTGCACAGTAAATACAATCAATAATACAGTGATGACTGCTATTTTTTCATTGTTTGGGCTTTACAGACATTTATGTTCTATTTTTTTTGATATTTACACAAAAAAATGTGCTGTATTGGTACAACATAAAGATATTTTGTTTGTACCGTACAAAGAAAATCACATGCTTAATGGGGATTTTCTTTCAGCTGTAAGAAATATTAGTTTTCATGTGTTAAAATCAGTGGTTCTGAATGTTACTCATAACAACTTTTTTTACGTATTCAAGAACTTGACAGAATATTCTGGTTACTGACATATACAGGTGCAACAAGTGGCATCTTATGGTCAAAACCTTATTCATAAGTCTAATTCTTACAAACAATATTTGAATAAGATAGTAAAATGAGTATCAATCACAGTAGTCTAACATCTTGGTTAATTAATTAAACCATTCAGCCTTTGGACATTGAGTCAGTTTCACATAGCCAAGAAATTAAAAACACAATAAACTTGCCCATTATCCTGTTTATTGGAGAGTTTCGTTATAATGATATCTTTCGTTTGAGTTTCTTTATGAATGTATGTTTCAACAAGTTAAATTAGCATTAAAAATCAGTTAAGTTCTGCTTTTCTTTAATGTTCTGGTGTTTTGTTTTATAGCCATCTATTTTGTGGTGGATGTTTTCTTTAAAAGGATAAAGAAATAGAAAAGCATATATATAAATGGCCTTCGTAAAATACACCTCAGAAATGATTTCTTCTTTCCCATGAAATGTTTAAAATCACGCCAGTCTTAGGCTCAATGAGCTTAGAGAGTTGGTTGGTGATATGGAGCACAGAGTTACTGGCTGTTCTAAGTTTGTTTTAAAAAAAGACCTTGGAATGATTATGATTAGCAGAGAGAAGCATTATTGTTTTATTGGAGTAAGTCAATAGAACTGTCAGAAGACAAAACAGAGATAGTGATACTTGCAAAAATGTAGAATATTTTACCATAACAATAATATTTTCCTGTTATGTTACAATCTAATGTATATTTTAGAGTATGCTTTATTGTTGTTTTTGAATTATTATGTACTACTTATGTATTTTGCTATTTTTGTAATTATATTGTATTTTTAAATGGGCCTATATTCCATGTGTTGTGAGTGTGGAGGCCTGGGAGATGGTGCTATCCTGACTTCACTGCTGCTGGGTCATCTCTCTGCTTTAATCTGGAGGTTAGAGTGAGAGACCCAGCTATTACTTCACTGCATTTGTTTGAAGTTCTTTGTAAGTACTGCTATTTTCTTGAAACGTTTTCCTTCTGTCTTTAGCATTCTAATTACAGGATAGCATATTGAGACTTATTTTCTGTAGGATTGCCTATTAGGCAACTCCTTTTCCCTATGGTTTACTCCTTTGAGCTTTTTCTTGTAATTTTTTTTTTGTTAATAAATCTAAAATTTATAAAAATTCTTTGTTTGTCTTTCTGTGTACAAGCTGGAGGTTTACAGTAATTCTGCTTCTTGTTGAGCTTTTTGCTATATTTTGAGACTTTTCTGGTTATTTACCAGCTCTCCTCATTTGGGGCCTTCTAGATTGGAAGCCTGCTGCTGTCTGTTGCAGGGCTAGCTAAAATTGAGATTAGCCTCATTGGGCAAGCTGGTAGGTTGTGGCTCTGCCTTTCTAGTCCGTTTACTGGGACTCACACCCATTTTGTTATGTTTGGGGCAATAAAGCACAACTTTATCCAAAGTCAGGGTAATCAATTGATCTGAAATTCAGATGCATGTCTGCGTCGTACCATTTTTATAGTGGTGGTGCACAGCTGCCACGTGAGAAACCTCTAAACAAAATCACATTGCAGTAACATGATGGAAATAATACAATTTTATAACAACCAAATAACAACATTAATAATGAACCAAAACAATTCAGAATATTCTCAAATGAGTCACTGAAAAGTAACAACAGAAAAAAACATTGCAGAACATCTTTGTATGGGCACAGGATGGAAATTTACCAGACAGTATCTGAGCAGAGTGGACCAGGTGATAAATCGTAAACTCAAACATAAAGCAGGTGTTCTGCTGGAATAGAATAGGCAGAAAATTTTGTTAATGGACCAAGAGATGGAAATTAACATGTTTATCTAAGTTGCAAAAGGTAAAAAAACTAGGAGATTAAAGCAGATGAAATCTTAGTCTGAAATGGGCTGAGGTCAAAACCAAAAAATAAATAACACAAGAGTACCAAAGTACAATATGAAGTACAATATTGTTGTCAAGACTAATTAAAATCAATGGTTGTCATAAACCTATAGAGAAGCCTTGTGACAAAACTGATCTACAATAAACCTCACAAGTCTTTAAAAAATTTCTAATGTAATTGTCCATACTTTTCTATCAAAGATATCTCTTAATTAGTTCAAATATCTGAACAAACTATGGATGACTGAAAAGGGCAGAAGTATGCACCCGATTCAGAGTCTCCTCTCAGTGTCATGTTTAAGGCAGGTTTCATTCTTGGTGTAGTTTCATTTAGTGTGATCTTTTTGCTATACTTTAAATAATATTATTATGTATGTCATGTCACTAATTATATTTTTTGTTTTTTTCTATGTTATGTTTAAATTATTGTTTATTTTATAAGTTATTTATTATGATTGTATTATGTTTAATTTATGGGTTAGCATTTTCTATTATGTGACAAGTTCACCTTGTCTAGAGTTTTAGTAGAGGGGCATCATCACACACTTTCAGCTGGAGGAGTACACTCTGCCAATATATACTGCAGATGGAGGGCCAAGTTCTCCAGATGGCAGTGAGTTTGAAATTGTAATTATCATTTTGTAAATATTGGATTTTGTCTGGTTTTCTCAGTCTATTGCTATGGTTTTGGTATGCAGACTGTTTTTTATTGTTCTGGCCTGCCTTTTTGGCAAATAATTTGTGCTTATTTTTGCATTTGTTTTGTTTCTTCTTAAATATATTTCTTTGTAATAAAAGTTCAAAATTTCCAAAAATCTTTCCTAGTATATTTTGGAGCAGAGTTTTTTTTTTCATTTTTCTGTCCTCCTTTTTGAATTATTACAGTTTTTTTTTAAATCAGGGCTTTACTCTTCTTGTGGGTTGGGGAAAGGACCTACAGTTCAAAAGCATAATCTATATGTATAACTAGCAAAATACCCGCGCTTCGCAGCGGCGAAGTAGTGCCTTAAAATTTTTATTAAGAAGAAAATTTAACCTTTTTAAACTGAGGGAAAATATGCCAATAATTATTTGTTAAGGATCTCTTTGTATACCACGTTGTCAGTTCGGCCCTCCGGTTGTAACATGACCAAGCTGTGCGCTGAGCTTACTCTTGAGCATGTAACTTACAGTTGGCCATGTGAACAGTAATCTTGTCTCAAATCTCACAGCTTGGATTGCTGCTGTCATAATCGGTTTGAGTTTCATGGTTTGTTTCAATTACGATAGTATTTGCAGGATTTGTTGTGTTGAAGTGACATTCGGCATCTGTCAAGCGTTGTAAGCACACAACCGGTTTCATCAATAAAATCACATCCAGCTTTTGAGAGTTTAAACACTCATAAACATCAAAGTGTCCACTACTCAAATCGTCACCTGTGAATCTAAGATGTTTAAGAGGCATTGGTGGTTGTCGAAAGGTGTAAAATATTTGGCCATTTCGGTACACTTGAAAGCGACAACCGAACAATTCAGCGGCAGCCATCAACTCACATGCAGAACCATAGGTGAAGGGCTTAAGCATTTCACTCTTATAGTGCTCCTGTGTAGTATAATTATCTCCTGTACCGTCATCAGTCCACACCTTGAACCTGTCCCAGTCATTCAATACATAAGACACAATGTTCCTCCGGATATCAAGAGTGAGCCTGATATGGCCGTGCAATATGTAACACAGAGAATGGAAAAGGTAGGTGCCATCTCCGGGCATGAAAACCACTCGGTAAGTGACAGTTTTTTGATCGATAGTGATCACCTCGATAGACATGGTAATGGGGGTTGGAATGATAAATGAAATGGGTACCTGAGCAATGTAAAGTAAGTCTAAAATACCTAAACAATAACTATAATTGTAATAAACAAACAATAAAACAGCAGAGAAGCCGTGGATTAAACAAAAAGGCTGTAGTTATCAGTAGGGAGACGTGAAGGAAGGGAAAGTAGAGACTGGAGCGATGGACGGCCTTATATAGGCAGGCAGCCAACAACGTGGGTGGCGTTGGGTCCCCCATCCCAACGC
>JANRMT010062791.1:4936936-4957252 GCA_026402145.1 Polypterus bichir lapradei
AAAGGAAATGGGTACCTGAGCAATGTAAAGTAAGTCTAAAATACCTATACAATAACTATAATTGTAATAAACAAACAATAAAACAGCGGAGAAGCCGTGGATTAAACAAAAAGGCTGTAGTTATCAGTAGGGAGACGTGAAGGAAGGGAAAGTAGAGACTGGAGCGATGGACGGCCTTATATAGGCAGGCAGCCAACAACGTGGGAGGCGTTGGGATGGGGGACCCAACGCCACCTCACACAGTGACTGAGCTGCAGGCTATGGACGTATATATGTACGTAAGTAGGATTCAGTTAGCGTTGGGAACCCATGTACCAAATTTCTTGAAGATGGGCCCATAAGTAACAAAGACTGTTGAAAAGTTCAATATGGTGGCCGACAGTGGCATCATACCACCGAAATAAGTACGTACATTGGTTTCGGTTAGCTCAGGGAAGCCACCTACCAAATTTCGTGAAGATGGGGCCGTAAATAAGAAAGTTCAACATGGCGGACGTTGTTGGCCGTTATGACCGTTACGCGTAGAATTTCTAAATGAAACCTGCTAAACTTTTGTAAGTAAGCTGTAAGGAATGAGCCTTCCAAATTTCAGCCTTCTACCTGCACGGGAAGTTTGAGAATTAGTGACGTTTGGAAATTTCAATATGGCGGCCGACAGTGGCGTCATACCACTGAAATAAGTACGTACATCGGTTTCGGTTAGCACAGGGAAGCCGCCTACCAAATTTCGTGAAGATTGGGCCATAAATAAGAAAGTTCAACATGGCGGACGTTGTCGAACTTTATCGACCGTTATGACCGTTACGTGTAAAATTTCGAAATGAAACCTGCTTAACTTTTGTAAGTAAGCTGTAAGGAATGAGCCTGCCAAATTTCAGCCTTCTACCTACACGGGAAGTTGGAGAATTAGTGATGAGTCAGTCAGTGAGTGAGTGAGTGAGTGAGTGAGTGAGTGAGGGCTTTGCCTTTTATTAGTATAGATTCACTAAGGGCACACAAGACACTGAGCGCAAGCAAAACACTGAGGGCACGCAAGACAGTGAGCGCAAGCAAGACAGAGCACCGCCCGCCAACTCTAAGACCATGGGATATGCTCGACAGAGCCCCGCCCGCCAACTCTAACCCTCCTACAGCGTCATGGGATACGCACGACAGAGCCACGCACGCCAACTGTAACAGTCCTCCCGAGTCCAGCGTCACTCTCGAGGCACGCAACAACTCACCAAACACAGCCTCAGTCGCTTTCGTCTGTGCAAAAGTCCACATGCACCTCTGAGCAAAGTTGACTTGACACCACATGGAAGACAGAGAGCCACGTTCGCCAACTCACAGAGCCCCGCCCACCAACTCTAACTAAGGGCAAGCAAGACAGAGAGCACACGCAAGACAGAGAGCCACGTCCACCAAAGCCCGCCCGCCAACTCTAACTAAGGGCAAGTAAGACAGAGAGCCACGCCCGCCAACTCACAGAGCCCCGCCCACCAACTCTAAGACCATGGGATACGCATGCATTTAGTGTATAAATGGATATAAATAATTACATGTAAATGATTCGCCAAAATCTGTTGTATGTAAACGATACTGTTTAAAACGTTACTGTTTTTTCATCAGAAAACCCGGTTTTCACGTCTACCTGTATTAGTTTAAATGGCACTTTTACCACTCGCAATAGGGCAAATGCGCTGACTTATTGTGTCGACTGGGCAACACAGTGAATGCGGCGTCTATCTATATATGTCTATGTTTTCCGTAGCCTGCTACAGGAAGGTACTCTCTCGATCGTTGGCATTGGTTTCACTCCTTGCTATTTTCGTTATACTGCGACAGTGGTTTCCTAAGCCTTTCTCACCGTTTCCCATTCCTATTCTTACACCGCCGTATGCTACGGCGGGCTTCGGCTAGTTTGTTATATTGCTCGTGTTTTATTGTGTAATCTGATCAATGATACACTGGTACAACAGCGATGGGTGCCTAGTGAAAATATAAAATAACAAGTTTCAAATCATAACATAGGTTGAATACAAAAGTGAAACAAAGTTCTCCATGTTTCAAAACACCAATAAAAATGAACAAGGCCCAGAGAAAAAAACTTATAAACATGTAAGCATTCATAACAGTCCTGTACTGAGAACCTGACAGACAGGAGTTAAAGATGCCAAGCCTGTGTGTATGTCACAAGGACTCCCTCACAACTGTTTCTTTCTATGAGCACCCATGACCAGTAAAAAGCAGCAGATTTTCAAAGCAGATTTATGGTAGAGTGAATGAAATGTACATAGCTTTATTTCAATGTTACCCTTTAAATAAAACTTTCAACTGGGTTTTTAAATCTGAGACACATGCTTTCATCCACTATCCTAACCAACATATTCCAGAGCAATTGCTGTGGAAAGTTAGGGCCAGCCCCACAAGGCTGAAACCAACTCTTTTTCAGAACAAACTAAAATGGAGCCAAATTAGAGTTACTAATGAACTAGCAATACAGAGGCTTTACCGTGTGCTGGTCACATCTCACAACTTTGGGCTACATGGCCTGCTGCTTTATGGTACCTCTCAATTCAACTTCCAGTGACACCTTTTACATAATAAATACATCTAATCTCCAGCATCAGTCCATGCTTACTCTGCATCAGAATTTTAATCCCAACCATGTACTATTTATTTATACCTTGGATGACCACATATAACAAATTGCCCAGGACAGCTCCATAAATCAAACCTAATTAACCTTATTAAAAAATTATAATAAGAATTTTTGTCTCATAATTTAGACTTCACTATTTTTTCAGTGCAGCAGCTTATGCAGGCATTGCACTGTGCACATTGTTGAACTTTGTGCCCTACTAAACTGGGCACATTGCATTATGTTATTCACCAATAACATCAGTTCTATTCAAAATGAGCAAGATCTGACTAATTGGATACTGTGATTGTGAAGTTCACAAGGTGGAAGAGTGTTAGTCCTGTATAAACACTTTCATTGTCCAGAAGGCTGCTTTAGATGGTTATGCATCCTGAAAAAGGCCACTTCAAGTGAAATGTACAGCTTTCTTAGAAAATGATCCACTCAACAACTCTATTAAAGGAAACCTATAAAATTAAACCTTTGACCTATAAAAAGTCATGTAATTATTACATCTTGCCTGAAGAAGGGGCCTGAGTTGCCTCGAAAGCTTGCATATTGTAATCTTTTTAGTTAGCCAATAAAAGGTGTCATTTTGCTAGGCTTTTCTCTACATTCATAATGGCTAACACGGTACAACACCCTAGTACTTCAAAAAGTCATGTGAAAAGACAATTTCCCCTTAGAGATTAATAAAGTAAATAAAAAAATATGGTTAGGCCTAGTGATTTCCATTTTTTGAGGGGTATGATTCCTTATTCTATCACAATTGGTTTAATGTGTTTAATGAGTTGTTTATAATTAATTTAAAATAAAGCATTTACTTAGGGCCTCTTTGTAACTTTGTGAATTATGTGATTTTGTGAGCGTTTCCTCGTGTCGGTCCCAAGCCCGGATAAATGGGAAGGGTTACGTCAGGAAGGGCATCCGGTGTAAAATTTTGCCAAATCAATATGCGGACAACAATACAAATTTCCATACTGGATTGGTCAAGCCCCAGGTTAACAACGACCGCCACCAGTACTGTTAGTCAACAGGGTGCTGGCGGAAATTGTGCTACTGTTGGCCGAGGAAGGAGAAGAAGGCGGGGAGACGTGTCCGGAGGCAGGAGGAGAGGAGGAAGGTAAAGAGAGTGGAACTGAGGGTAGGGACTTTGAATGTTGGCAGTATGACTGGTAAGGGAAAAGAGTAAGCCGATATGATGGAGAGAAAGAAGATTGATATATTGTGTGTGCAAGAGACTAAATGGAAGGGGAGTAAGGCCAGGTGGATCGGAGGTGGATTCAAATTGTTCTATCATGGTGTGGATAGGAGGAGAAATGGAGTAGGGGTTATTCTGAAGGAACAGTATGTCAAGAGTGTTCTGGAGGTGAAAAGAGTGTCAGACAGAGTAATGATTATGAAGCTGGAAATTGGAGGTGTGATGATGAATGTTGTTAGTACATGTGCCCCGCAAGTTGGGTGTGCAATGGATGAGAAAGAAGATTTTTGGAGTGAGTTGGATGAAGTGATGAACAGTGTACCCAAGGGATAGAAAGTGGTGATTGGAGCGGATTTCAATGGACATGTTGCTGAAGGGAACAGAGGAGATGAAGAGGTGATGGGTAGGTATGGTGTCAAGGAGAGGAATGAAAAAGGTCAGAGGATATTGGATTTTGCAAAAAGGATGGACATGGCTGTGGTGAATACGTACAGTATTTTAAGAAGAGGGAGGAACATAGGGTTACGTACAAGAATGGAGGAAGATGCACACAGGTAGATTACATCCTATGCAGAAGAGTCAATCTGCAGGAGATTGAAGACTGCAAAGTAGTGGCAGGGGAAAGTGTAGTTAAACAGTATTGGATTGTGGTCTGTAGGATGATGTTGGAAATGTCAGACCTGCCACAATCTCGGTTTCTGTCTCAGTGTACAGAGTTTGAATTCATGACATCTGTATTCTCACTTGCCCTTTAGCATTGTGGTAGGACATTAGCTGTTTTCTTCTCAGGTTTAATTTATCTCTCTCTCTTTGCCAGTGCCTACCTTCCTCACTGGAATTGCAACATATTGTGATACTCTTTCTATAGGTAAATGATGGCCTTGTCTATTAACATTTAGGTTTATTTGTGCCAAGTGACTGAAAAAAATGTATATTAGTGGGATTAGGTTCAGAGCACTCCTATACTTCAGCTTAATATTAATGATAAATTCAAGGCTGCTAACTTGAATCGTCTGTAAGTTTGTGGCAAATTAGCAATGTACTTTCATCACAGCAATGTAGTTGGTAAAGCACTGAAAAATGTCAGAATCTGCCAGAGCACAAATTTATACAGTGTTGTTGCACCAGCTGGAAATATGTTAATGATGTGTTTGAGTGTACACATGAGCAACAGTAGGCAATTTGTGCTATGCTGTCTGGGGTTGGACCAAATTGATAAGAGGCCAGAACACTGAAGTGAATGGCTGATAACTGTCAGACTCCAGAAGACATACTAATTGTGCTTCTTCTTCTTCTTTCGACTGCTCTCATTACAGGTTGCCACAGCGGAATCATCTTCTTCCATATCTTTTTGTTCTCTATATCTTGCTCTGTTACACCCATCACCTGCATGTCCTCTCTCACCACATCCATAAACCTTCGCTTAGGTCTTCCTCTTTTCCTCTTCCCTGGCAGCTCTATCCTTAGCATTCTTCTCCCAATATACCCAGCATCTCTCCTCTGCGCATGTCCAAATCAACACAATCTCGCCTCTTTGACTTTGTCTCCCAAACGTCCAGCTTGAGCTGACCCTCTAATGTACTCATTTCTAATCCTATCCATCCTCGTCACACCCAGTGCAAATCTTAGCATCTTTAATTTTGCTACCTCCAGCTCTGTCTCCTGCTTTCTGGTCAGTGCCACCATCTCCAACCCATATAACATAGCTGATCTCACTACCATCCTGTAGACCTTCCCTTTCACACTTGCTGATATTCTTCTGTCACAAATTACTCCTGACACTCTTCTCCACCCATTCCACCCTGCCTTGACTCTCTTTTTCACCTCTCTTCCACGATTCCCATTACTCAGTACTGTTGATCCCAAGTATTTAAACTCCTCCACCTTCGCCAACTCTACTCCTTGCATCCTCACCATTCCACAGACCTCTCTCTCTCTCATTTACACACATGTACTCTATCCTGTTCCTACTGACCATCATTCCTCTCCTCTCTAGAGCATATCTTCACCTCTCCAGGGTCTCCTAGACCTGCTCCCTACTCTTGCTACAGATCACAATGTCATCAGCAAATATCATAGTCCACGGGAACTCCTGTCTAATCTCATCTGTCAACCTGTCCATCACCATTGCAAATAAGAAAGGGATCATAGCTGATCCCTGATGTAATTCCACCTCCACGTTGAATGCATCCGTCGCTCCTACCGCAGACCTCACCACTGTCACACTTCCCTCAAACATATCTAGTACAACTCTTATGTACTTCTCTGCCACTCCCATCTTCCTCATACAATACCACAGCTCCTCTCGAGTCACCCTGTCATATGCTTTCTCCAGGTCCACAGAGATGCAATGCAACTGCTTCTGGCCTTCTCTAAACTTCTCTATCAACATCCTCAGAGCAAACATTGAATCTGTGGTGCTCTTTCTTGGCTTGAAACCATACTGCTGCTCACTAATCATCACCTCATTTCTTATCCTAGCTTCCACTACTCTTTCCCATAACTTCATGCTGTGGCTCATGAATTTTATCCACCTGTAGTTACTACAGTCCTGCACATCCCTGTTATTCTTAAATATTGGCACTAGTACACTTCTTCTCCACTCCTCAGGCATACTCTCACTTTCCAAGATTCCATTAAACAATCTGGTTAAAAACTCCACTGCCATCTGTCCTTGACAACTCCATGCTTCCATAGATATGTCATCTGGACCAACGGCCTTTCCATTTTTCATTCTCTTCATAACTATTCTTATTTCCTCCTTGCTAATCCATTGCACTTCCAAATTCACTATCTCCACATCATCCAACCTCTTCTCTCTCTCGTTCTCTTCATTCATCAGCCTCTCAAAGTACTCTTCCCATCTGCTCAACACACTCTCCTCACTTGTGAGTATGTTTTAATCTTTATCCTTTATCACCCTAACCTGCTGCACATCTTTCCCAGCTTGGTCCCTCTGTCTAGCCAATCGTTACAGGTCCTTTTCTCCCTCCTTAGTGTCCAATCTCTCATACAACTCATCATACGCCTTTTCTTTAGCCTTCGCCACCTCTCTCTTCACCTTGCGCCTTATCTCCTTGTACTCTTGTCTGCTTTCTACATCTCTCTGACTATCCCACTTCTTCCCACAGAGTAATGGGGATTGTGGAAGAGAGATGAAAAGGAGAGTCCAGGCAGGGTGGAATGGGTGGAGAAGAGTGTCAGGAGTGATTTGTGACAGAAGGGTATCAGCAAGAGTGAAAGGGAAGGTCTACAGGACAGTATTGAGACCAGCTATGTTATACTGGTTGGAGACGGTGGCACTGACCAGAAACAGGAGACAGAGCTGGAGGCGGCAGAGTTAAAGATGCTAAGATTTGCAATGGGTGTGACGAGGATGGACAGAATTAGAAATGAGTACATTAGAGGGTCAGCTCAGGTTGGACGGTTGGGAGTCAAAGTCAGAGAGGCGAGATTGCATTGGTTTGGACATGTCCAGACGGGAGATGCTGAGTATATTGGGAGAAGGATGATAAGGATAGAGATGCCAGGGAAGAGAAAAAGAGGAAGACCTAAGAGAAGGTTTATGGATGTGGTAAGAGAGGATATGCAGGTGATGGGTGTAACAGAACAAGATGCAGAGGACAGAAAGATATGATCCGCTGTGGCAACCACTAATGGGAGCAGTTGAAAGAAGAAGTAGAAGAGTGTAAACTGTTAGTGTGGATGAAAGATTATATGTTGCCGAGACCATTTACAGCTTTCCATACAAGAGTAAAATTGCCTATATGATTTTAAGGTAAAGAGCGGAAGAGGTTATTTCAGGGTGACCTGAAACAAATTGTTAAATGCATCAAGGGTCTAAAACTAAAAAGACAAACTATCAACTAGGAAAAAATAAGCTAAAACACATTGGCAACTACTAGACTGGCAGAAGTTAAAATATGTAGCACACTGAAAAATATTAAAGTTTCACAGTGTACCAAGATTTATGAAACCTATATCTGGCTGTATTAAGTCATAATTAAGTTGAAAGCCATCAACAAACCCAGTTCATAATGGACCACTCACCAAAAAACTAAACATACATGCAATAATCTTATTGAATAGGATGAAAATAACAGACACAAACTGTGCACTATATTCACACAAAGAAAATTAAACACACAGCAATGCCACAATTAAAAGCACACTAATGCAACTCAATACCAATAGGACTGCCTCACCATGTACACATGAAATCTGTTTTGTAAACAGAATGATAGAGACTGTCCAAAACATTTTCCCCTTCAAAGACACATGCCTCTGTTTTCTTTGAAGCAGTTTACATGTCTGTGTAGAGTACCATGTCCTTTTAAAATTAATAAAACAGATCATACATTTACAATTTCTAGTAACATTAAGGCAATCATACAGACCACATGACGGTATATGTGTTACACTGCTATAAACCAAAACATGAAACAACACAAAAGAAATTGCTATAAAAAGTAGTTTTCACTGACTAGATAAAAATCACTTATTTATCAAAACACTATTCATGCAAATCACTGAATATGGCCTTAACCTTAAATAAGGTTGCCACCATGATCTTGTGAATATAACATATATAGGATGTGATTCTTATTAACCAATTCTAAAATGGCAACGATTCATGAAATCACTAAAATAAGACTGTAAGGATATAAGGACTGAAGAAATGAAACAAAAATTAAGTTACATAAGAACTGCAACTTCTTTCTAAAACCTGCCGTGTTTTCCTTTTTGGCCCAAATCAAGATGTAAAGAACCAGAATGTCATGGAATACTTTGTTGGGTCTCCAACAGGTCATAATGGAGGAATGGATGGCATGGAACAAGGAAATGAAATTCACTGTCAGGGTGCAGTGTGGTAGCAAGTTCAAGATAATTGTCATCAATGTATAGCAGAATAATGCAAAGAAATTCTTACTTGCATGCTTCCTCAGAAGAGTGACAATAATACAAAACCAACCAAAACATACATGCAAAACACCTATACATAGTGATATATATATATATATATATATATATATATATATATATATATATATACAGGTCCTTCTCAAAAAATTAGCATATTGTGATAAAGTTCATTATTTTCTGTAATGTACTGATAAACATTAGACTTTCATATATTTTAGATTCATTACACACAACTGAAGTAGTTCAAGCCTTTTATTGTTTTAATATTGATGATTTTGGCATATAGCTCATGAAAACCCAAAATTCCTATCTCAAAAAATTAGCATATCATGAAAAGGTTCTCTAAACGAGCTATTAACCTAATCATCTGAATCAACTAATTAACTCTAAACACCTGCAAAAGATTCCTGAGGCTTTTAAAAACTCCCAGCTTGGTTCATTACTCAAAACCGCAATCATGGGTAAGACTGCCGACCTGACTGCTGTCCAGAAGGCCATCATTGACACCCTCAAGGAAGAGGGTAAGACACAGAAAGAAATTTCTGAACGAATAGGCTGTTCCCAGACTGTTGTATCAAGGCACCTCAGTGGGAAGTCTGTGGGAAGGAAAAAGTGTGGCAGAAAACGCTGCACAACGAGAAGAGGTGACCGGACCCTGAGGAAGATTGTGGAGAAGGACCGATTCCAGACCTTGGAGGACCTGCGGAAGCAGTGGACTGAGTCTGGAGTAGAAACATCCAGAGCCACCGTGTACAGGCGTGTGCAGGAAATGGGCTACAGGTGCCGCATTCCCCAGGTCAAGCCGCTTTTGAACCAGAAACAGCGGCAGAAGCACCTGACCTGGGCTACAGAGAAGCAGCACTGGACTGTTGCTCAGTGGTCCAAAGTACTTTTTTCGGATGAAAGCACATTTTGCATGTCATTCGGAAATCAAGGTGCCAGAGTCTGGAGGAAGACTGGGGAGAGGGAAATGCCAAAATGCCTGAAGTCCAGTGTCAAGTACCCACAGTCAGTGATGGTCTGGGGTGCCATGTCAGCTGCTGGTGTTGGTCCACTGTGTTTTATCAAGGGCAGGGTCAATGCAGCTAGCTATCAGGAGATTTTGGAGCACTTCATGCTTCCATCTGCTGAAAAGCTTTATGGAGATGAAGATTTCATTTTTCAGCACGACCTGGCACCTGCTCACAGTGCCAAAACCACTGGTAAATGGTTTACTGACCATGGTATTACTGTGCTCAATTGGCCTGCCAACTCTCCTGACCTGAACCCCATAGAGAATCTGTGGGATATTGTGAAGAGAAAGTTGAGAGACACAAGACCCAACACTCTGGATGAGCTTAAGGCCGCTATCGAAGCATCCTGGGCCTCCATAACACCTCAGCAGTGCCACAGGCTGATTGCATCCATGCCACGCCGCATTGAAGCAGTCATTTCTGCAAAAGGATTCCCGACCAAGTATTGAGTGCATAACTGAACATAATTATTTGAAGGTTGACTTTTTTTGTATTAAAAACACTTTTCTTTTATTGGTCGGATGAAATATGCTATTTTTTTGAGATTGGAATTTTGGGTTTTCATGAGCTGTATGCCAAAATCATCAATATTAAAACAATAAAAGGCTTGAACTACTTCAGTTGTGTGTAATGAATCTAAAATATATGAAAGTCTAATGTTTATCAGTACATTACAGAAAATAATGAACTTTATCACAATATGCTAATTTTTTGAGAAGGACACACATATATATATATATACTGTTCAAAAAATGTAATTAAATCTGGTCAGTTAAGTAGCAGAGGGGGATGTTAATCAGTTTCAGCTGCTTTGGTGTTAATGAAATTAACAACAGGTGCACTAGAGGGGTAATAATGAGATGACCCCCAATACAGGAATTGTTTAACAACGCCACTGACATTTTTTCCTCCTCATATTTTCTGATTATTTTTTCACAAGTTTTGCATTTGGCTAAAGTCAGTGTCAATACTGGTAGCATGAGGCGATACTTGGACCCTACAGAGTTTGCACAGGTAGTCCAACTTCTCCTGGATGGAACATCTATACATACCATTGCCAGAAGGTTTGCTGTTTCTCCCAGCACAGTCTCAAAGGCATGGAGGAGATTCCAGGAGACAGGCAGTTACTCTAGGAGAGCTGGACAGGGCCATAGAAGGTCCCTAACCCATCAGCAGGACTGGTATCTGCTCCTTTGGGCAAGGAGGAATAGGATGAGCGCTGCCAGAGGCCTACAAAATGACCTCCAGCAGGCCACTGGTGTGAATGTCTCTGACCAAACAATCAGAAACAGACTTCATGAGGGTGGCCTGAGGGCCCAGCGTTCTCAAGTGGGCCCTGTGCTCACTGCCTGGCACCATGGAGCTCAATTGGCATTTGCCATAGAATAAAAGAATTGGCAGGTCCACCACTGGTACCCTGTGCTTTTTATAGATGACAGCAGGTTCACCCTGAATACATGTGACAGATGTGAAAGGGTCTGGAGAAGCCATGGAGAACATTATGCTGCCTATAACATCATTCAGCATAACCGTTTTGGTGGTGGGTCAGTGATGGTCTGGGGAGGAATATCCATGGAAAGATGCACAGACCACTACAGGCTAGAGAACGGCACTTTAAATGCCATTAGGTATCGGGATGAAATCCTTGGACCCATTGTCAGACCCTATGCTGGTACAGTGGGTCCTGGGTTCCTCCTGGTGCATGACAATGCCTGGCATCATGTGGCGAGAGTATGCAGGCAGTTCCTGGAAGATAAAGGAATTGATACCATTTTCTGGCCCCTACACTTGCCTGACCTAAATCCAATAGAACAACAAGAATTTTTATTTATATAGCACATTTTCATACAAATGATGTAGCTCAAAGTGCTTTACGGGATGAAGAAAGAGAAAAAAGACAAAATATAAAAATAAAATTAGGCAATACAAATTAACATAGAATAAAAGTAAGGTCCAATGGCTAAGGAGGACAGAAAAAACAAAAGAAAAAATTATCTCAATCAGTCCTCATGGTTTTCAGGCTTCACAAGGAAGAGCTTGATGATGGTCATGTGGACCTCTGGCCTTCAATCCATCAGTGTAGGGACAGCACAGTGCTTTGATTGGGTGATGGTGCCCCAGATCGCCACCACAGAATACCAGAAAAAGAACAGTAAAGAAAGTAGGGGTTAGTACGGATTTTGGAGCCACCACCTCTGGGACATTATGTTTTGTTCCATCCAACACCATCATTAAGAGCATGCCAACGTTGTCAGACATGCATACAAGCACGTGGGTGCCATAAAAACTACTGAATTCACTTGCTTTTACTATCAGGCATAACACATAATTTAAGAAATCACAAAAACAGTCATAGTTAAAAAAGTAACACATAAATAAGTAAATAACTAAAAGGGATAAGTACAAGTGTAAGAAAATTCATAACTTATATTACACAAACATCTAATATATTTTTATTCTTTGTTTATAATGTTAATAGCAGTCAGTCATTATCCAACCCGCTATATCCTAACACAGGGTCACGGGGGTCTGCTGGAGCCAATCCCAGCTAGCACAGGGTGCAAGGCAGGAACAAATCCTGGGCAGGGTGCCAGCCCACCGCAGGGCACACATACACACACCCACACACCAAGCACACACTAGGGACAATTTAGGATTGCCAATGCAACAGTTGGGATTACGTTTTTTTTTTCATTAAAACTGGTTGTCATGAAATATGAACGCTATTTTGAAGAAATAATTAATTTAATAAAATTTCTGCAAAAAGTTAAAATTGTTCCTAGTCCTCTTGAATTGGAAAAGGAAGGGCTAAGAACCATTGAGTGAAAGAGGAGAACTGCAGAGGGGGTGTGAATTCATTGGGGGAGTTTATGACATAGCATTGCTAAGTGTCTTAAAGTAAAAATTAAACAAAAAACACATACCCTCTGTAGGACTTGGAGGGATGAGTAACAATAGCAAAATATTTAATATGACCAATTTTATGGTTCCTGTCCACATTACTAATTCTATTTATCTTGAAGTACTCATTAATTTAGGTTCCAAAGAAAAGTTTATTAGTTCTGTTTTAATATATCAAACAAGGATTCCCAAAATTCTTCAAAAAATTAAATTATGAATCTTATCTATAAATGGAGACAAAAATAGAGACCAGAACAAATTCTTGAGGGCCTGGACTTTGTGCCAATTGCTACTAGAACAAATGTTTTTATTCCCCTAGATTATTTTTTTGATTAGGGAAATTATTTCAGTTAGTTCTGGCTCCTTGACTTCAGTTTCTATCATTAGACTTTTGATTTAACTAGACTTTTTTAGTTTACTAATAATTTCTTCCTTTAATTTACAAACTCTTGCTGTGCTAGACTACAGATTTTCCCTGTTCTTTCAATGGTTAAATTTTGCTTTTTTCATGTTGGGACCCCAGTACCCATTAGCTCCATTTTAAAATACAACAGTAGAGTATTTTTTTTTTTTTTAATTTGTAAAATATTCTTCATTTTAGAATGCAATTTCATGTGGAAAATGAATATATCCCATAATTATAAAAAATAACTTTGACTTTAAAAACACCAAAGTTATCTTTTAGCCATTCATCTCTGGGTCATCTATACTAATAAAAGGCAAAGCCCTCACTGACTCACTGACTCACTCATCACTAATTCTCCAACTTCCCGTGTAGGTAGAAAGCTGAAATTTGGCAGGCTCATTCCTTACAGTTTACTTACAAAAGTTAAGCAGGTTTCATTTCGAAATTCCGTGCATAATGGTCATAACGGTCGACAACGTCCGCCATGTTAAACTTTCTTATTTATGGCCCCATCTTCACAAAATTTGGTAGGCGACTTCCCTGCGCTAACCGAAACCGATGTACATACTTATTTCAGTGGTATGACGCCACTGTTGGCCGCCATATTGAACTTTCCAACGGTCTTTGTTACTTATGGGCCCATCTTCAAGAAATTTGGTACTCGGGTTCCCAACGCTAACTGAATCCTACTTACGTACATATATACGTCCATAGCCTGCAGCTCGGTCACCGTGTGAGGCGGCGTTGGCACTCCTGAGCATAATCTAATTTTGAAGGTTGGGGCAACAATAATGTTACTGAGAAACTTACAGCCACCGAAACTTTGTAATGGCATGAGACTTCAGGTCACATGTCTGCAAAAGAACCTAATTGAGGCAACTATTTTTACAGGCAGTGGCTTAGGGGAGAGAGTTTTTATTCCTCGCATCCCCGCTATACCCTCTGATCTCCCATTTCAATTCAAACGCCTCCAATTTCCAGTAAGGCTCTGCTTTGCAATGACAATTAATAAGTCTCAGGGACAGACCCTACAAAAGGTTGGCATTGATTTGAGGCAAGATTGCTTTTCACATGGCCAACTGTACGTTGCATGCTCAAGAGTAAGTAATAATAATAATAATAATAATAATAATAATAATAATAATAATAATAATAATAATAATAATAATAAGTAACAATAGTAAATAATAACAGCTTGGTCATATTACAGCCGGAGGGCCGAACTGACAACATGGTATACAAAGAGATACTTAACAAATAATTATTGGTATATTTTCCCTCTGTTTAAAAAGGTTTACTTTTCTTCTTAATAAAAATGTTAAGGCAGTACTTTGCTGCTGCGAAGCACGGGTATTTTGCTAGTTTTCAATAAAGGACTGTGAGCACACAGTCAATTACAGTGTGCTCAAAAAATGTTTGACTTTGATGTGGTATCATCACAAATGTGTGTTCTAATCCGAACTAGTTAAACATTAAGGTGAGTATATTTGTGTCTAATGATTGAGTCTTTTGTCCTCCATGGCTGTTTTCATGTGTGTGGAGATCTGTATACAACTTGTCACAGAGGTTTCCAATCACAGTTTGACTATCTAATCTGTCCACTATAAGTTGACCCTGTACTTACTTCACAGACTTGACACTGGAAGGATAATAGGTAAAAAAATACAATAAAAATATCAGTGGACCCAAACCAGGATTAAAGAGTTCAGAGTTCTTGGATGATATTAAAGGATGGCATGGGTGGAACAATGAGTGGCAAGAAAACACCATGAATTTAGTAAATTGTGTGGCGAAGACCTAAGAGTTTGCCCTTTTTAACATCCTAGATACACACTTCTGCCTACCTACAACCCCAATTCCAACGAAGTTGGGACATTGTGTAAAACATAAATAAAAACAGAATACAATGATTTGCAAATCCTTTTCAACCTGTATTACAATACAATACAATACAGTTTATTTTTGTATAGCCCAAAATCACACAGGAAGTGCCACAATGGGCTTTAACAGGCCCTGCCTCTTGACAGCCCCCCAGCCTTGACTCTCTAAGAAGACAAGGAAAAACTCCCAAAAAAACCTTGTAGGGAAAAATGGAAGAAACCTCGGAAAAGGCAGTTCAAAGAGAGACCCCTTTCCATGTAGGTTGGGCGTGCAGTGGGTGTCAAAAGAAGGGGTTCAATACAAGTATACAGAACAGAACAAATCCCTAATACAGCATAATAATAAAAATTTTAGAAGTACAGAGCAGAATTTAACAGTAGATGATATCACATAATAAGATTTTGATATTTTTAGAGTGTTGGAGACCTTATCCATCAAGCTGCCTCCCCATTTG
The DNA here is from genome assembly GCA_026402145.1 of Polypterus bichir lapradei. NCBI lineage: Eukaryota > Metazoa > Chordata > Cladistia > Polypteriformes > Polypteridae > Polypterus > Polypterus bichir. The sequence goes on from JANRMT010062791.1 coordinate 4,952,339, forward strand.
GCCATTCCATGGCTGAAATGTTGCTTGGCCAGCCAATCCGATGAAAGGGCCCCTCTTTCCCATGATTCCTGTGATCCTCCACCAGGGATGACTTTACCATAGGCAGGCAAACAATTTGGCAGGTGGGCCGTGGCACCAATTGCCACATTTGAGTACCGAGAACAGAAACAGAATAGGTGAGGGTTAGTATTCAATTATAAGTATCATGTTACTTATGTTTTAGTGCTAATGACTAACAACAGAGATGCAGTATGTACAGTTAATCAGCAGCTCTAGTCAGGATATGCTAAACTGAAGTAGTGAGTCTTCAGCCGGGATTTAAAGGCTGGGACCGAAGGGGCATCTCTTATAGAAGCGGGAAGACCATTCCACAGTTTAGGGGCCCTGTAACTAAAAGCTCGACCTCCCACTGTTATTTTAATAATCCTTGGAATCATAAGCAGACCGGCATCTTGAGATCTTAATGTGCGCTCAGGTTTGTAAGTCATGATAAGTTCAGACAAGTAAGCTGGACCTTGGCCATTTAATGCTTTATATGTTAAAAGGAGGATTTTGGAATCTGCCCTAAACTTAACCGGGAGCCAGTGTAAGGATTTAAGAACTGGAGTTATGTGTTCATATTTTCTTGTTCTTGTAATAATTCTTGCAGCCGCATTTTGGATTAACTGGAGGCTGTATAAAGAACAGTTTGAACAGCCAGTGAACACCACATTGCAGTATTCAATCCTACTAGAGATAAATGCATGAATTAATTTCTCACAATCCTGTTTATTTAGAAAGCGCCTAAATTTCCTAACATTTTTAAGATGGAAGAAACATGTTTTGGACAACTTTGTAATATGTGCTTTAAATGACATGCTAGAATCAAAGATAACTCCTAGATTGCAGGCTGATTCAGTAAAATTAATTGGGATTCCAACTGAGTTAAATGTCGACAAAATATTGCTATGATCAGCGTCATTCCCTCCAACAATTAACATCTCTGTTTTATCTGTATTTAAAGACAAGTAGTTCTCATTCATCCACTCCTTTAATTCACTAACACAACTAATTAAAGACAACATCGGAGAAACTTCATTTGCTTTAAATGAAAGGTATAACTGGGTGTCATCTGCATACGAGTGAAAATTAACATTATGTTTCCTAATGAGAGATCCCAGCGGAAGCATGTAAAGTGAAAACAGTAAAGGTCCCAGTACTGAGCCCTGTGGGACACCATATTGAACTTCTGTGTATAATGATGGAGTACTGTCAGCACATTTCTGTACATATTGGAATCGATTTGATAAATAAGAACTGAACCAAGCGAGCACGGGGCCTGTAAGACCAACATCATTTTCTAGCCTGTGCAGTAAAATAGAATGGTCAATGGTGTCAAATGCTGCACTTAAGTCTAATAACATAATTACAGTGGAGTTTCCTTCATCAGAGGATATCAGAATGTCATTTACAACCCGTGTTAATGCAGTTTCTGTACTATGACCAGTGCGAAAACCAGACTGGAATTTCTCAAATAAATTGTAATGCGTAAGGTGTGACTGAAGCTGACTGGCGACTACTTTTTCTAGTATTTTAGAGAGAAATGGTAAATTTGAAATAGGCCTATAATTATTTAGTATGTGTGGGTCTAGGTCTGACTTTTTAAGTAAAGGTTTAATGACTGACACTTTTAGTGCATCAGGTACTGTGCCATGCAGTAATGAACTATTGATAACGGTTAGAATAGGTGATGCAAGAACATCCATTGCACTTTTTACTAGTTTTGTTGGCACTGGATCTAGGGAACAAGTAGAGGGCTTCATTTTAGTAATTAAAGTTAAGACTTCCTGCTCAGTTACAGGATTAAAATTATTAAAGTGCTGAATGCAATGTGCGGCAGGGTCTGCTAAGCTAGTATTTGGTTTGTACTGTGATGCTGAGATCTGGGATCTTATATTTTTAATTTTCTCATTGAAGAAGTTCATAAAGTCTGTACTGCTAATATCTGTTGGTATTTTGCACTGTTGATCTGAATTGCCATTTGTTAATTTAGCCACTGTTCTAAACAGTACCCGAGGATTTTTATTATTGCTATCTATTAATGTAGAATAGTATTCTGAGCGAGCTTTAAAGAGGGCTTTTTTATATTTATTAACACTCTCTGTCCATGCAATTTGAAAGACATGTAGCTTTGTTGTTCTCCATCTGTGCTCCAGTTTTCGACACTCTAATTTAAGAGCTCGAGCATTTTCATTAAACCAGGGAGAGTTTCTATGCGCTTTGATCACTTTTGTTTTAAGGGTAGCCACTGTGTCCAGAGCATCTCTCAAGGTCACATTATAATGTGATATTAGCTGATCTAAATTGTTTTCCATGTTTACATTTGATGTTAACTGATCTAAATGGTTTTCCACAATTACACTCGACTTACTCAAGGTATCTATAAATTTTGAAGCAGAATTACAATCTAGATGTCGCACTGTCTTTGTTTTAATCTGTAAGTGCGTTGGCATGGGCAGAACTAAATCAAATGTAATTAAGAAGTGATCAGAAATAACTACATTTAATGGAGTAATATTTAAATTTTGAATTTCAACTTTGTAAGTTATAATTAAATGTAATGTGTGGTTATGATTATGAGTTGGACCTTTGACAATCTGACAAAATCCTACTGAATTTAACAAATAAGTAAAACATTTGCTAAAAGTGTCAGTTTCCACATCAATGTGTACATTAAAATCCCCCATCAAAACTACGTGATCATAATTTATAGCCAAATCAGACAGAAGGTTGCTAAATTCAGTCATGAACAATGAATATGGCCCTGGTGGTCTGTAGACTAGCACTATAATTGTGTTGGAATCTGTTTTAATATTTAAAATGAATACCTCGAAGGATGTAAAGTTGCCTAAATTTTTAGAAGTGATTTGCATTTTATTACAATGAATTATTCCAAGGCCTCCTCCTTGACCAGAATCTCTAGACTTATGAAGGAACGAGTATCCATCTGGTGACGCCTCTGCAAGGGAACAGTGTCACATTTACTAAGCCAGGTTTCAGTAAGAAGACACAGATCAGATTTTGTACTTAATATAATATCATTTACCAAAACAGCTTTAGTGCCAAGAGAGCGAATGTTCAATAAACAGCATTTAAAACTGCATGGTTCTTTCTGAACTGGTGATATATTTTTTGTTTTCAATTGAATACACTACAAAGACAAGATATCGAATGTTCAAACTGATAAACTTTATTGTTGTTTTGCAAATCTTCACTCATTTTGAATTTGGTGCCTGCAACACGTTCCAAAAAAGCTGAGACAGAGGCATCAAAAGACTGGGAAAGTTGAGGAATGTTCAAAAATACCTGTTTTGAACATTCCACAGGTGAACAGGTTAAATGGAAACAGGTGTTTGTCATGATTGGGTATAAAAGGAGCATCCCCAAAAGGCTCAGTCGTTCACAAGCAAGGATGGGGCGAGGTTCACCACTTTGTGAACAACTGTGTGGGCAAATAGTCCAGCAGTTTAAGAACAACGTTTCTCAACGTACAATTGCAAGGAATCTAGGGATTTCATCATCTACTGTCCATAAAATCATCAAAAGATTCAGAGAATCTGGAGAAATCTCTGCACGTAAGCGGCAAGGCCGAATACCAACACTGGATTCCCGTGACCTTCGATCCCTCAGGCGGCACTGCACTAAAAACCGACATCATTCTGTAAAGTATATTACCTCGTGGGCTCAGGAATACTTCAGAAAACCATTGTCAGTTAACACAGTTCGTCGCTACATCTACAAGTGCAAGTTAAAACTCATGCAAAGTGAAAGCCATATATCAACAACACCCAGAAACGCCGCCGGCTTCTCTGGGCCTGAGCTCATCTGAGATGGACTGACGCAAAGTGGAAACGTGTGCTGTGGTCTGACGAGTCCACATTTCAAATTGTTTTTGGAAATCATGGACGTCGTGTCCTCTGGGCCAAAGAGGAAAAGGACCCTCCGGATTGTTTTCAGCATAAAGTTCAAAAGCCAGCATCTGTGATGGTATGGGGGTGTGTTAGTGCCCATGGCATGGGTAACTTGCACATCTGTGAAGGCACCATTAATGCTGAAAGGTACATACAGGTTTTGGAGCAACATATGCTGCCATCCAAGTGACGTCTTTTTCAGGGACGTCCCTGCTTATTTCAGCAGGACAATGCGAAGCCACATTCTGCATGTGTTACAACAGCGTGTCTTCGTAGTAACAGAGTGCGGGTACTAGACTGGCCTGCCTACAGTCCAAACCTGTCTCTCATTGAAAATGTGTGGAGACCCCGGACTGTTGAGCAACTGAAGTTGTACATCAAGCAAGAATGGGAAAGAATTCTACCTACACAGCTTCAACAATTAGTGTCCTCAGTTCCCAAACGCTTATTGAGTGTTGTTAAAAGGAAAGGTGATATAACACAGTGGTAAACATGCCCCTGTCCCAGCTTTTTTGGAACGTGTTGCAGGCATCAAATTCAAAATGAGTGAAGATTTGCAAAACAACAATAAAGTTTATCAGTTTGAACATTCAACATCTTGTCTTTGTAGTGTATTCAATAGGTTTAAAAGGATTTGCAAATCATTGTATTCTGTTTTTATTTACGTTTTACGCAACGTCCCAACTTCATTGGAATTGGGGTTTTACTTAATCAAACTCACCACAATTTGCTGTGTTGCTTCCACTAACCAAACTGACAAGGTATATCTTTAGTGGGAATAGTAACTTCTTGAGTATAAAATTACAGCCAAAGTCTGACAGTTAATGTCCCTCAGTGTTTACATGTGCTGGAATGGAAATAAAAACAAATCCATAATTCCTTTCCAAAATTCCTAGTCGAAGTATTATAATAATAATAATAATAATAATAATAATAATAATAATAATAATAATAATAATAATAA
>JANRMT010062791.1:4957262-5021397 GCA_026402145.1 Polypterus bichir lapradei
AATAATAATAATAATAATAATAATAATAATAATAATAATAATAATAAGTATGAACACTTCCATCTTTACCTGTGTTGCTGCTTGGGGTTTATAACTGTAATAATACACTTCAGTTAATTGTTTTTTTTATTAGTATTAACTACTGTAACCTAAAGTAAGGATTCCACTTCCCCTACTAATGATTTGATATTTGTATTTGTGAAGGTTTTGCTCAAACATAAGATTGCCACTCTGACTATGTCTGTTTTTTCCATGCAATCATTCCTTTCCAAGGGAAATTCACTTCTAACTTATTCTGATTATGTAATATTGTAAATTTTATTTTGGTTTCTTTAATCATATTTATTGACTACTTCATTTTGCTGATGTTTCAAAAAGACTGGTTGTTGTACTGGTTCTTTCATTGGTACTCTTTTCCATGCGTGAGAAGAATTTGATTATTTTTGTTTTAAATATGATTCTGCATTATGTTTCCTAATCTTCTTGTCTCCAAAATTATTAGATTAAATAACAGAATACTTTTAATTTACTCTCTCTCTTTCGCTGCAGAGTTTGGTTCCCATTTCATCCCATCACACCTCACTCCTTAAGGATCCCCAGTACTTCATAAACTCAAAATTTCCTACTGAGCTTTAATCTGTCTAAACTCCTATCACTTTATAAATGATGCATGTGGCTCTACTAGGAGTTCATTGGAAATCAATATAAATGTTGCTTTTACCTAAGCTTTTTTCTGAATTTCCAAATCTGGGTGTATAAGTGGGCAATGACAAATGGATCCCCACTCAAGGATATCTTAAATACAGTGTAAACTGCCCATGTTTACAATAACTGAATCTAACTCTATTATCACCATACTTGTTCTCCTGCAGATTTAGAAACTCTGAGCCTACCCCTACATGCTTAAGTTGTTCTTAACATAATTGATTTCATAAAAGAACGGCATACCAATGATTCTTTTCTAAATAGAGAGGAAAATCAAAACATTCCAGCATTTTTTACAAAGCAGATAAGTGTTTTTTTCTCTTTAAGACTGACAGAGACAGAGAAAAGACCTAGACATGTGATTCCATACATTCAAGAGCTTAAATTCAGTCTTAGACTGATTTAATGTAAAGGAGAAATTACTTGTTTCTAACTCAATTAACCATTTGCATATGTGTTCAAGGACCAAATGTTTATTATACTACTAGATCTAAGAGTATACTTACTTTTCAACACAATTTGGATAATAACTTTGGCTGAATTTAATATTAATATTTTAAGTGTTTTTTGGGGTTATTTAAATGTATTAATAAAGTAACAAAAATACATGTCTTACCATACAATTCATATTAAAAATTGATTCTGTCTTTCAAAGGTGATTTCCAATACAGAATTTAGAATAGTTTAAATACAAGATAAATGAGACTGAAGAACACAGGTAAGAGACTATATAATATACCAACCTCAAGTAACACCATAAAATAGCAAATTAATTTTTTTAATCTAAAAAGTGAAATGTAATAATTTACTAAATCTGAAAACTGTAAATACAAATATGAAACATTTTAAAGGATATTGCTCATCAGTCCATCCATGCATCCATATATTCATTTGGTGAAGCTCATCACTTTCAGACTACATCTTCAAACAACACTCAATTAGCTCCTCTTCATCTGAAGAAGCATGGATTTTACTCTGAGGAAGTCCTGTTATTTCTGAGCAGTATGTACTATCACAAAGAGAGCAAGGCCAGCAACTCTGCACAGCAATCCCACTTTTGCCACTTGTACTTGAAGTCTCATTCAGAGTCAATCTGTAAAGTGCTGGTGGCAAAGCCAGGAAAAATCTAGCGGATCTCCAGTTTGGCACAATTTGCGCTAACACTAAATCAATTTAGAGTTTCCATGAGAATAGAAATTGGAAAATAGAAAGAAAAATGCTGGCACAGAGAGAAAGTGCACAACAAACCGATTGACCTGAAATTCAAATCTAGTCACATAATAGCTTTGCCACCCTACTGACCTAGAATTTGCAGGTGCAAAAGAAAATTGCAACTGTTTCTTTTTTAGTGTTAATTTATTTTTTATATTTTATGGTGGACAGTTTGATTTTTCATTTTAAAACAAAGTATGGGACACTGTGATTATAATCATATACTGTAAACATTAAAAATATATTAAGAAAACAGATTTATGAAAAACATTTTACATTGTCTGTTTATTAACTTACTACATGGACCAGAATGCCATGTTTCACTTGCAGTTTAAAAGTACAGTAAAGGTATGCTAAAACAGCAGCAGATGTTTATAGAGATGATTACTGTAATCTCAGTGCTCTTCATCTACTGAAGCAAAGGTGATCACCTTCACAAAATCTGCAATAAGTAATTTAAATACACACTACTAAAACTAGATGTCAAATTTGACATTGCAGTTTTTTGCTATTTGTTTCCATTGTATTTCATTTATGAGAATGTGTGGTCCAGCTCAGGTTAATAGGCCAGTAAGCTTAATGTGCATCACAGGAAAATTAATGGAAGGAATTAGTTAGGATAAGATTGAGCAGCACGTGGCAAGTACAGGAGTTTTTCTGAATAGTCAGCATTCAGAAGAGGGAGGTCGTGTTTTACTAACATGCTGGAATCCTATGAGGTAGCAACAAAATGATGTGATCAAAGTGGAGCTTATGATATTATCTATCATGACTTTCAGAAAACATTTGATAAGGTGCCACATGAGAGGTTGGACATCAAATTAAAAGAAGTGGGAGTTCAGGATGATGTTTGTAGATGGGTGCAGAATTGGCTCCAACACAGGAAGCACAAGGTTATAGTAAGAGGAACCTCATCAGAACTGGCCGATGTTAAGAGTGGTGTTCCACAGGGGTCAGTGCTAGGGCCGCTGCTATTTTTAATATAAATAAATGATTTAGATAGCCATATAAGTAACAAGCTTGTTAAGTTTGCAGATGATACCAAGATAGGTGGATTTGCAGATAATTTGGAATCTGTTAAATCATTACAGAAGGACTTGGACAGCATACGGGATTGGGCAGCTTAGTGGCAGATGAAATTTAATGTTAGTAAATTTAAAGTATTACACATAGGAAGTAAAAATGTTACCTTTGAATGCACAATGGGAGGCCTGAAAATCGAGAGTACACCTTATGTGAAGAATTAAGGAGTTGTAGTCGACTCTACGCTATCAACTTCTAGACAGTGTTTAAAAGCCATTAAGAAGGCAAACAGAATATTAGGTTATATAGCACGATGTGTGAGGAGTACAGTCCAAGGAGGTTATGCTTTATAATGCATTGGTGTGGCCTCATCTGTGTACAGTTTGGTCTCCATGCTACAAAAAGGATATAGCAGTGTTCGAAAAGGTCCAGGGAAGAATGACTAGGCTCATTGCCAGGCTACAGGGGATGCATTATGAAGAAAGATTAAAAGAGCTGATTCTTTTCAGTTTAAGCAAAAGAAGATTAAGAAGATTAAGATGACTGAAGTGTTTAAAATTATGAAAGGAATTAGTACAGTGGATCGAGACTGTTATTTTAAAATTATTTCATCAAGAACACATGGATACAGTTGGAGACTTGTAAAGGGTAAATTTCACACAAACATTAGGAAGTTTTTCTTTACACTGAGATCCATAAACACTTGGAATAAGCTACTAAGTACATGTTAGACAGTAAGATTTTAGGGACTTCCAACAATAGACTTGATGTTTTTATAGAAGAATTAAGTGGCAAGCTTTGTTGGGCTGAATGGCCTGTTCTCGTCTAGACTGTTGTAATGTTCTAATGTTCTAATAGAAGAACATTTAATCAAACATTTAAAAATGCAGAACATTTAAAAAGTGTCCAGAAGGTTCTTTCAGTCCAAAGAGCTATTGTGTGAAGAAGTAGTCAACACTGGAGTTTAGGCTCCATGCTTGTATGGCATTGGAAACTATATTGCATATTTAAAGGAAAATTAATTTAATATATTTTTATGACATGAAGTTGAGTGCCCATGTTTCAAAATCTGCATAGTTTGTTTCTTTATAACTACTTTCATTTCATCCTTTTTCTCATCCTATGTATCCTTTCATGACTAGGAGTGTTTTACAATATTATTTTGTAAATTAAGTGTGAAATTTTACACCTGACCTAACACAGGTTTGCAGTAAAACCTAAGCTATAGGGGCTACTGTGAAAAGAACCACAGAAACAGCAGTACAAATAATACAGCTCTATAAATCCTCTACCAAAATGTAAATATAACTTCCAAAACATATTTAAATGTTTCTGTTTACAGTTTTATTTTTATTTACCCTTCAGAAATACTTGTGTATTTGCCATGCTAAATAGGTTCTTATAAGGACAACTGACATGGCTTCAGCTTTACCCTCTTATACAAATAAATAAAACAATTTTTATTGTATACAGTGTTCTTCACAGAGCACATTACATGAAGAAACTTTACAGTTCAATTTAATAAGAACAAAATACATACTCAAGGAACATAAAGATTAATTCGAAGCTCCAAGTAAAGATGAACAAATAGCTCTTAGACAATATAGTCAGTATACAATATCTTGTTGAAATTGTCCAAAAAATTGGAGTTACAATACATAGTTTAATTATGAAAGGAAACATACATTACTTTGAACAAGAAAAGGGTTTTTAAAGTTGCTGAATAAAACAAAAATGAACTGTTCTGATTACCTGGCTGGTGGAAAAATGAATTGAAATGCAGAATTAGTTTTTACTTTCAAACTAAAGGCGGCATCTGCGAGTCTTGTACTAAAGTTTACTGCAAAAGAAAAACAGTGATAAATGCACATAGCAGAAGTCTGAACTTCTGAGCAGGGCTTACACTTAAATTGTTTTGCAGCATGGCCATAGGCAGTATTGAGTACAATGGAGAGATTGCTCTTTCATCTGGATTCATTTAACTGTACTGATCTTAAAATTTTGTGTTTCAGAGTAGGAAAATTTCCATAGCATTCTGGGTCCTGGGAAAGGAGTCTCACTCTTCCAGAGCTCATTATATTTCAGAAATCTGTTTGTCACAGTGGAATTGAGTGGAATGATGCCAGTAGCGGGGCTCTGTCATTCCTGCAACGTCACACCAGAGTCTGAAAATTAACAAAACAAAATAGTGTTGGAAATAACCATATGATGAATGAAAGACAAAAGGCACATTCAAACTTGAATCATCTGTGCAAAACTGATGTGATTTTTCTATATGGAAACCAGTGGCTCCCTGACCCTAAAGTGTACCTGTGTGCTGAAAGTTGTCCAGTTTGGTGACCTTCCCAGTTTAACAATCTGAGAAATGCAAGGGTGATGGATGGGAGAATGGGCTGGGAGGGTAATATTGTTCAGCTGATGGTTCTAAATAGGCTTTCATGTTATTATTGCTTTTTCGTGGCCTTACTGTCAGAACTTTAATGACTGGCATATGTAAATAGTTTTAATCCATTGGCCTGTCTCATAAAGAAAGAATAGGGTATGTACTAATCTTTATTAGCATAATAAGAGATGTGCTGGAGCGATGGTTAATACAGAAAAGAGGTTGTTTAAGTCAAGCTTCTGTTTCAGCTCCATGGACTGATTAATCTTGTCACTATTTTTTTTTTCTTTAAACTTTTTCTATAAGCAAGGAGAAGCAGACTGCTAGTGAACCCGCCTTCGAACCCGTCTCTCTATGTACTCTTACTTCTGCCTGGATTAGTCAGTATAAAGCTGTTTTATGCAGCCAATACCAAGTTAAATTTGGACAGATTGTGAGGAGTGGAGAACATGATTTTGAGAAAAGAGATCTAGCTTCAGCTATGACCCATCCTTTGTTCCTACATAGTGGTCACCTGTCACTAAGAACAAAGCTAGACCATCCCCTTTTTCAGCTGCTTTAACCTGCCCCCCAGCACATACATTTGATCTGATTGGGTAAAACTTGGGGATTTAGTTGCCAGGGAAGTATTACAAAGCACAATGAAATCCAGCTCAAGGAAAAAGTGACAAAAGACAGATCAATAGGATCCCATGAACAAGAACCAGGAGTCAGTGTTAAATCCTCTCTGTCAAATGTGACTAAGCCCTTTTCTCTAAAGACTAAGTCCCTTGGTATATTTTACTTCAGTTAAAATAGATACAAGTGAGACTTTCACATGTTAACTATTTAATTTAACTTCATAAACAAACACAGCTTGCATATACAAGAATACATCATTGAATTTTTATTTTTCATAATTATATTTTTAACATTTTTATTTATTTTATGGACCAAGAAATATCTGCATTGTAAATACATAAAACATATCTAAAGGCAATGATTTAATGTTAGGACCTTTGAAATAATCTTTGTATTTTTTTTTTTTACATTTACCTTTATTTTTAAATCATATGCAAAGACAGAAAATAAGTTCAAAATAAAATATCTCCAAAGTCATGATTATAAACCTGATATTTTTCCTGGAGTTAATTTAAAGTTAAAACACCATGTATTAGTTCTAGGGTACTCAGAAGTTATTATAAATTTGTATAAACCAAAACTGACTAACATTTTATTATCAGGCCGTTTAAACTGTTTCACATTCTTTGTTTAACAAAGATCTTAGCTAAAACTAGGAAATTAACCACTTTTCTTTCTCTTAAATATTCTACGTTGCCTTCTAACTAAATGTAAAGATGTATTAAAAATTCTCAGTTTTACATATAGGTGGCATGGTGTCATAGTGGTTAGCCCTGGTACCTCATGGCTCCAGCATCCAGTATGCCTGCATGGGTTTTTCTCTGGGTACTGTGGTTTTCCTCTTCTTAACTAAATATGTGCTTGCACATTTAAATGCTGATTCTAAATTGACCCTGCAGTGATCTGGCACTAGTTTAACTTTCAATTTATATATATTAGATCAAGGAAATTAAATAACATGTCTGATTATCTTCTACAGTCAGGAATTAGTCAACCTGGACAAAGACCAGTGACCCTGAATAAGCTCCCCCCACTGGCCCACCTCTTCCACCCACCAAACGATATAGGCCCATGAATCCTAAGTCTGGTGTCACAAGACATCATGAACAGACTTCACAGAGTAAATCACACTAATTACTGCACCAGTGTTGTCTTAAGTCTGATAATTACTCTACTAAACCAAATCCTACTACTAAACAGTGCTTTTCACTCTTGGAAGCAGACCTTTGTGTGGCTCTTATGTTCTAATTTTACATGTACTGATTTATGTAAGGCTGGCGCCCTGCCCGAGGTTTGTTTCCTGCCTTGTGCCCTGTGTTGCCTGGGATTGGCTCAGGCAGACCCCCGTGACCCTGTAGTTAGGATATAGTGGGTTGGATAATGGATGGATGGATGATTTATGTAAATATATATGTATTTTTATATACATATGAAAAAAAGTTGCATGTTATTTCAATGCTGAACAGGAAAGAAGGTTAAAGACATTACACATTGGTTGTATAGCCTTGTGGTACACATTGTGTCTTTAACCTTCTTTTCTATTTAGTGTGGATATAACCTTTAACCTTTTTTCTTTGCACATATACACTGATGCAGCCCTACAAAAACTTCATTAGAAATATATATAATGTATATATTTGTGTGTATATATATATATATATACACACACACATATATATAATAGTAAAAGTACAATGCAACTATAGTGTACATAGTTAGATTATCAAAATCCATTCAGGCTTTTAAGGTGCTGGTACCCACCCTGGAAGCATCAGACATAAGGCAGAATCTATAAGAAAATGTTTTCTGAGATATACCATTTTATTCATTTCTCTTTCTCCAGATCTTTAAAATTTCTTTATAATAAAAAGCTTAACAAAAATATGAATTTTTTTAAAGTATAAACTAAAACATCTGCTTCATAATTACTGTAAGTATAAAATACACACTTTTGTATTCCAAATGATTAAATTCCAAGATATTCACAAACACAAATTAAATGTGATCATACATTATTTATCAATTATTTTTAAACTACAATTAACATATTTTAATAGTTGTGACTACCACCTTTCATACTTAGGCTAGCACGAGGGTATTGTATTATGAGTACTTTTTTGCAAATGAAAAAGATTTCAAAGTGTGTCAATAACTTCCTTCATGTCGTGGGAACAGACCGTGGCAGACAATGATGAAACTGACAATGGTACTCACAAAGGCCACCTTTGGGAGAAATGATAGCATCTCACAGCATGCTGGGAAGAGTGAGAAATGGTAACAGATGCTGTCAGGACTAGAAGCAACAGATGCCTCCTAGCTAGAGTTCAGGCAGCACAAGCATGGTACAGCACACATTCATGCACTGCATTGAAGGAAGCATTGTTGGCAGGGGTGTGAGGAGGGTAGCACTCACATAAACTGAGGGGGAATTAAAGAACAGCAGATGGTGACAACAGGATTTGATGAGATCAGGGTCAGGTATTTGTCTACATTTGTTTGCATCAATGATCACTTTTTCTCCTGGGATTTAGGGAGTGTTTAATATGGTAATAGTGGATTGCAGAGGCCATTTATTAATGTTTGTGTTAAATAATTTGATTCCAATTAAAAAAATAAGTGCCTATTTTAAATTGATCTTTTTTTGTTTTTACTTTAGGTTAGAAAACTGAAAACATTTGCAAAAAAAAAGCAGAAACAAAAAGAAAAAAGAAAGACTGTCTCCAGCCCCATTTAATCCCAGATTTCACACAAAAACATAACAATAATGAAAGTTAAAACAAAATTAGCAACCAATCAAAAGTGAAGCTCAGGGCCAGGAAATTCAAATGTTTATAGTTGCTGTCACCCTTTAACCTTAGAAAAATTCCTTTAACTATTCCCATCACAAGACATTCTTCCATTAAACAACTAAGCTGTACTTTTTCCCTTCTTTTTTTTTTTAAAAAAAAAAGATTTAAAATGTGTGTCAAAGTCCCAAATGTCCCACACTACACCAATTTAGTTTAAGTAAGTGCTCTGTAATAAATGTTTCTAAGAGTATTAGTTCCATTTTATTTACTGCATAATTGATAATCAATAAAAATAACTGATAAAAAAATGATAAAAAATTGATGACTCTAAGTTAAAGTTTATGATCACATAATTGTCACATCCTATTATAACATGATAGGATTATATAATTGTTAGCATAGCATTCCAATGGAAAAGTACTAAATTATAAATATTCTTCGTAGGACAATTCTTAACTCTTGGAAGAAGCATGACAGTTTAGGAAGAAAGTAAGACAAAAGGCCAAATAAGAAAGATGAAGTAAAAGCTTTACTGAGTGAGATACAATAAATGTTGTAAGGAAATAATTAATAAAACATAAAATATGTACTTATTGGAAAATGTTATATACACATGTATAAAAATCTTTAATAATGCACCCTACACTAAATGCTGTACTGTATATATATATCTATATGTGTATCTCTGTGTATCTATACTGAATAATATGTATAGAAAATTAAGTCATTTGAACCTATAAAAAATAAAAATTATAAAAACGTTTTACTATCAAGTAAAATGAAACACACCAATCTCACAACTAATACACAAATAATAAATTCATATTGGCAAGATGTTGTGGCAAATCTAATCTTAAGGAGTATAGTTTGAAAATGCAGTATTAATAAATTTGACCACTGCCATCTTAAGCCAGTCTGAAAGTACAGATGATGATGCTAGCTAAAATGTTTCTCTGTACTGCAGTAAATTAGGATTGTGATCATCAGAGTATGTGTGGCTCCAAAGAAACTTTCAGGAGATGCAGTGATGGGTGGGCTTGCAGTAACACTTAGGATCACTACACTCTGAAAAATAAAATTATCATCCATGTTGAATTGAATGAGGTTGAATTGGACAACACTTAAAAAAACCTAAGAATAGTTCAGACATGAAGGACACCAAAAGGTGGAAAGTATGTACAAGCACTTTTTTAGATATTTCTTCTTGTATGTAATAAGAATAGAACATATAGTGAAAATGGCTATAAATAAGTAAATGGTTTTTAAGATTAATATCAAATTTTGCACATCTGTTTTCCTTTATTGGTTTATGTCTTCAATTAGTTGTACACTTGTATAAAGATTTAGAAGTTCAGTCCAGGTTATAACTTAAATTTATTTCATTTTTGATATCTGAAAATATATTCTGTGAAGATACTCTGTGCTACATACAGTAGATGATTTAGAACAATAAAAATCATAATGCAAATAGAATAACTGGTTTAATGTTTGAATAATTATGTTCAGGGCATCTTACAATTAAAACCTTGCAACTCAGAATTTGCATCACTAAGTTGTAAATAACACTATATACATTTTAAAATTGCTAAAACCAGCTTTGTCCGTTGTAGGGTCTTGGGGAGGTTGAATAAATTCTAGTAGCATCACATACAAGGCAATAACCAATCCTGGGTGGGGCAACAGTACTAAAATGCTGCAGGGATTTTGTAATTCTTTTTGCAAATATTAATATTCTACAGCACCATTTTAATTCAAAACCATCTTAAAGTATACACGGAAGGAATACGATTGATTAAAAGATTAAAAAAATGTCAAACATAGCCTGCATAAACTTTTGACAAATAATAACACCTCAAGTACATGCATCCTCTAAAATATCTCTTGTTCTTAAGCCTTATTCCAGATCGATTGAGATGGATAAGCTTATATTTGGTGTGGGAACATGCATGCAGGCTGACACCTGATTAATGACTGCTGCCTTGAATGCGCTATTCAGCTGAAATGATAGTCATTTAAAATAACAGATGGCAAAAGTTGGAACAATTGGATAAAGCTGATTTTTTTCAATTACGGGAAGACTTTCTTATAAAAGAATACTGTGTTACTTATTTTGGAGAGGCCAAAAATGTATTAACTATCCTTTAACTTACCTCCAGTGTCTCTTGCTGCAGCCTGTGAAGATAAAAATGTATATTTACATGTTACAGTCTTCACTTCTTCAAATGACTTAGTGGTTATCTTGCCTTAAATATACTTACTTATTCAAAACATTATATTTTTATTCATCCTTCATCTTTTTGTTAATAATTAAAAGAATCTTTGCTGTAGCCCAGAAAAGCAAAATTAAATTTTACAATTATTTTAGAGACAATCCTCACCTAAAAAATAACAACACTTTAAGAATCAGAACAACACAAAATATCTGTAACTTGTTTGTTATATGGTAAAATATTATCTTTGGTTTCTTTGGTCCCATAGCATTTATTTTTTAAAGTTCATTTTATATTACTAATATAAAATGTTTGTCTATATTGTTATTGGAATTATTATGCAATTGAACATACAATAATGTGTAAACTATTATTTTAAAGTCCAACACTTTTACAGATATTTTTGTTTCAAAAATGAATAGTTGTAATCTATTCATTAAAATTTTATTTATTTAAGTATGTTTGTATGTATGCATTTGTTTATTTATATTGTTAATTCATTTTATTTTATTTTCCAAAAGACTGTAATGTTCAGAAAATGTTGCTCTATTGTCTTCTATGACTTAAAAATCAACAGCCAGGGACTCTCCGGGGTTCTTCAGCACTGACTCCAGCTTGCATTTAGTTAGATACTATCAGAGACATTGTGGCAGCTTTCAGACCCTAAAGCCAGATGGTGAGCACTCACATTAATATGATATCCAACATTGCTATGCTTCTACCTTGGAAACTGCCGTTCTGTGCTGGCATCTTCTCACAGTGATCTGACAGACGTATCAGAGTCTGCTCTCTCTTTGTATAAAAAAAAAAATGGAAATAACCAGATTCACAGTTCTTATTTAATCTGAATATGAATGGCATGAAGTTTGCACCTCTTCTCCATAAAAAGCCCTACACATACAATAAGCATTGTAACAGCCATGGAAAAATGCAAAAGAATTTAAATATTATACCCTAAATATAAGTTAAAATAGAAAATACAAACATTGAAAACGTCCTGCAGTACTAAATGGAAATTAATAAATACAAAGGATTAAGATAAAAGCGCATATTAAAACAATAATTATTAACTACACTACCAGTGCCATATATGTAAGCCTAATGAGCCTAAAATAATAAAATTAAAACTAATAGACTGGAGATATTATGTTAAATGGTCATTCTGAAACATGTGTTATTATTATGCTTAGACTTAAACTTGCCTGAATTCATAAAGAACTGCTAAAACACAGTTATTTTTATAACAATATACTTCATCATAATAGATAGCAACATGTTTGAATTAATAGTGGATCACTTTACTTTTTATATTGATTTATAAAGCAGCTAGATAATAACCAAAATCAATTAATCTCTTGACCTTTCCAGCAAGAACTGCATTCAAAGTTAATGCATGTTATAGTGTACCTATCAATAAAATGAATGTCGGTCTATTTTCTGAACTCACCTTAGGGTTACAAAAAAAATAAAAAACAGAGCTTATCTCTACGGGATTGAGCAAAAAGACAGAGAGAACTCTAGATATGTCATCAGTTAATGTGGAGATAATCATGTTATATTTAATTACATTTATTTTAAAAAAGTTACAATAACTTTTAAAATATTACATTTATGGAATTGTCAGAGAATCTTACAATATAGAGATAAACAGTTTGCATTGATCAGTTGCCATATATATTATAGTCTTCTTTCTGAGTTTTCTAGACATTAACTTTAAAGTATCAATTGCAGAGAAAAAGAACAAATAAATGAGGTTTTGCAACTATACATAGATAGTAAAGACACATATCGATGAAAGGCTACAACTTTAAAATTACTTTCACTACTGAAAAGAAAAAATGTATAAAAACTAACTAAATGTAAATCATATATATATTGTAATTATTGAAAGTCTTTATAATATATAATGAACTAATTCAAAAAGCACTCAGTTTAAGATAACAAAACTCACAAAATTAAAATGTTAACATATTTAATTTCCTACATTTCTATTGTAAAAACATACAAACACTAGAAGGCTGCAAAAGACATCATTTGAAATGTGCATATGAGCAGACATACAAAATGGTAATTTTTGTTTATAGACTTACTTGTACAACTAATATGCTGCTTTTTCTTTCCTGGACATACTGAAAAGTGATCTTCCAGACTATTCCTTAATTCTACAACTTGATAATTGTTTAATATAACCATAACTTGAGTTCAGACTATACTCTTCAGGTCTTCTAGTGCTAGATTTGACTTCTAAAACCTAAAGTATCTATGCTACAATGAAACATGCATTAGATTAATTTCACTTAATTTTTGGAAGCCTAAAAATGTTTATTTGTGTTTGTACCAACCAGTTCTAATGGTAGCTGTAAATCTTGGGTTCCTACACTTTCATAATCATATTTCAAAATATGCAGTAATCTGACATTATGAAAGTCTGGTCAGCAGACAATGGTCAACAGCTAAGTGCCTTCAAGGTCTCATTATAAAAGAAAGTATGCTACTAACAACAAATACTATAAATAAGATTTTTTCTCCAACAAACATATTTTTGCCAATCTTTAAAAATAAAATAAAGTAAAAATAAACTTTAGCTTTGTTTGCAAAGTTTTGTTTTTAACTCATCACTGAACTTTGCTGTAATTCAGTGTTTTTGACTTCAGCGTGCACAACCATGCTTCTAACTTCATGAGGAAAATATGCCTCAGAATCTGATTTTTCCATTCAGTTGATGTTACCAGGTTCTTGTTTTAATAATGATGTATTGACTGAAAAATTTATTTTTAGACAAACTACACGACAATATTGATAATACTTAAATTTGACCTTTTCTGTCAAAATTAAGCTACTGGTTGCCATGTGTTAACATCTGCAATTCTTTCATGAGGCTTTACGTCTGTAAGAAGTGGGATAGCTAAACCCCATCTCTTTTACCTTCTCTGTCAATCCACTGATAATATACACTTACTATGAGTAGTTGCACTTGGAATAAAAAAAAAATTAACAAAAACATTACATACCACTGTGAGATGTGTTGCTGCCATTAAATTCAAAATGACTTTATTGTTTTCTTAAAACCGTACATTTTCTTAGTTTAAATATTTGATATATTTTCTATGTTTCATTGTGAATAAAATATGGGTTTTATGAGATTTGTAATTCATTGCATTCTGTTTTTATATACATTTTACAAAGCATCCCAGCTTTTTTTGGAAATGGGGTTGTATTATGAAAAACAATTTGGCCTCTCTTCCTCACACTAGTAAGGCTTTCTCCCAACTTTACATTTAAATCATCTGTGGCTCAAAACAGCCAAAATATCTTCCAAACCTAAACTTCTATTCTATTACCAAAGATATAAGTAAATTGTGAATTTAGAAGAGGGCAGAAGTCAGTGAAATCATATCTGCTTTACTAAACACGAAACTGTGATCATAATCCTCTCTGTATGCCTTGCTGTGTGCTCCAGTTAATTCATGTTAGGTGGAAAATTTGGCACAAACGTAAGAAAATATTTCTTCACATACAGAAACAGAGACACATGGAATAATCTACCAAGTAGTGTGATAGACATTAGGACTTTAGGGACATTCAAAACTTGACAACAGTTATGGTTCTTTTAGACAGTTATCCGATAAATATAATACCTCAACATCACAGTATTATTTTGATTTGCATTTTAGAGATACTATGAAAAAAGCCTATGTTTCCTCACCTCACACCAGTTTCACGCCAACCTTATTCCTGAAGCAGTGCTAGTCTTATCCTGATCTGATCACACTCCTTTTCCTGGCGAGGATCATGGGGGCAGCAAGCCTAGCAATTCATCCTAGACTTCCCTGTCCCAATCTGCAGACTGCAGCTCTTCCTAAGTATGATAAAATCTGTAGATTTTATTAACAAATTCTTAATTTCTAGAAGATGTTCATGGACAGTGGGAAAAAGATATTCTCATTAGAATTTCAGATAAGAAATGGCTTTCAGGGGTTTCAAAAGTAGAGTACATTCTTCAATTTGTGCAAAATGTTCTAAAATTTAGCAACAATTGGACACATATTTCATTAAAAAAACTGTAAAATTTATCAAGGACAAGATCCAAATTGTCAAAAGGTGTCCATCTCAGAAGATCATATACAGTATAATGGGATTGCTCTGCACTCAGATCATTTTGCACATCTTTCAAATTGTCTTTGATCTAATATCACTGGGAGGTATAGACATATACGCTATATTGCCAAAAGTATTGGGACACCTGCATCTACACACATGACATCCCATTGTTAATACATAGGCTTTAATATGGAGTTGGCCCACCCTTTGCAGCTATAATAGGTTCAACGTCTCCACTGCTCTAGAGTCCGGTGGCGATGTGCTTTACACCACTGCATCCAACACTTTGCATTGCAGTTGGTGATGTAAGGCTTGGATGCAGCTGCTCGGCCATGGAAACCCATTCCATAAGTTCTGTCTGTTGCTATTGACAGAAAGTCGGCGACTTCTGTACATCAGCATGAGCTGTCCCTGCTGTTTACATGGCCTGCCACTTCATGGCTGAGTTGCTGTTGTTCCCAATTTCTTCCACTTTGTTATAATACCACTAACAGTTAACTGTGGAATATTTAGTTGTGAGGAAATTTCAAGAATAGACTTATTGCACAGGTGGCATCCAATCACAGTAGCAGGCTTGAATTCACTGAGCTCCTGAGAGCGACCCATTCTTTCACAAATGTTTGTAGAAGCAGTCTGCATGCCTAGGTGCTTGATTTTATACACCTGTGGCATTGGACGTGATTGGAACACCTGAATACAATGATTTGGAGGAGTGTCCCAATACTTTTAGCAGTGCAGTGTACATAACCACACACCCATCCAGGCAGTAGAGTCAGTAATCAATTTTTTGAAAGAACAATAAAAGCACATTTAAAATGCATATACTGTGTTTTTGCTTATCTTAGTTGTCCACTTCATTTATTCATAATCAGTTTATGTAGAATTCTATTTGCTTGATGATATTGGTTTATGTAAAGTTCTGTCTGTTATTTGACTCATGTATTGATTTCACAGATCAGTAACTCACTGAGTTTTGCAATGATTTCTTGGCACCCAGATCGACATTGCATGGATTTATTCACCTGGTTTTCTTACACATAAAGTATTTCTATCAGTGTTTTCCACAGCTATATATGTTGTTGGTTGAGACTGTTCACAATTTATAAATTATAGTACATTTGTACAACCCCAAAGGTACAGAAGGTACAGCATTTTTTTTGCTGCTTTTCATTCTTTTTTTTTTAACTTTTCGTACACTTTTGGTACACTAAGTTAAAATGAATTATTAGGACTCATGCAGCAAAGGACCTCATCCCTACAAGTTTTTGAAAGTGTCATCTGCCAATCTATTCACTATCTTTACATTGTAACTTTGTGAAAATCATATATCTTTCAGTTTAACATTTTTGATTAAAATAAATGCAGCACAATGCCCCCATTCAAAAATTATACAAACTTTGCAATATTTGTTAGATCATTTTGTCTATGTTGCTTAATGCAAATCTTTATTAGATAGCTTATAAATACACAACCCTGTGTGTGCGTATTTTTTTAGCACTTTAACAGTAACTTATGTTTTATAAACAGTTCATTAATGGCTGATAAAATGGAAGTGTTTAGTGAAAGTAGTTGTAAAACTGGCAATGGCTAGGAGACCAACACAAATTCCCCAATTAGTCATTCTGCTCATGGAGTTTGAACATTTTCTCTTTGTCTGTGCAGGATACTTATAGGTGTTCCAGTTTTCACCCACATTCCCAAAGATGGCCTGGTTTGACTAAATGGTAACTCTCAGCTTATCCCAGTTTTCTATAGGTGTAACCTGTGATGGACTGGAGTCCAGTCTAGGGTGTTTCCTGCCTAGCACCATATGTGACCAGATAAGGCCACTGGTCATGATTGTTCTTGGGTGGGTTTAAGAGGGTATACATAATGTGAGTTTCTGTTCTCTAAGGCTAATTCAAGTTGTAATCACAAGGGAGTGCCACTGAGCCCCAAACCATAGACACAATGTTAGCCAATACAATTCTGGGTTCAAATAAATGGTTTTTATTTGCCATCAACACTTATCCAATTAAGTACCAGCCATAATACACAAGTATAAGTACAGATTCTCCTACTCCTTCCATGAATGCCTCATGCTGCCTCCGACTCCTCGATGGTAGGACTACTTCTGGTATGTTGGCCTGGGTCAGGTGGAAACCAGGGTAGTCCTCTATTGGCAATGCCCTATGGCAGCAACCAAAGGTTGTACTTTTGGAATCCAACTTCCATACCACCCTGCGGGTGTCTCAACTGGGTTCAGCAGCTAGCAAATATACAAAAACTGACTGTAAGATGGCTTAGAATTGACCTCTGCAGGATAAACTGTGGACAGCTTAATTGGCAGCACATGATTTCATATCTTGAGTGTTAGGAAAATTTAAAGTCAGGTTACTTACACAGTATTTTGGTTTACAATGAGGTAATTGTACTTATAAGTACAAACAGTTCTACAAGGAGCACTTGATGGACTGATTGATTGTGTTTATAGTTCTTGGGATGAAACTGTTTCTGAACCACGAGGTCTGTACAAGAAAGGCTCTGAAGCGTGTGCCGTATGGGAGAAGTTCAAATAGACAGCATGGCTGAGGCAACGTGTGCTAGATGCTGTATACCGATAATTCTCTTTCTGATCATCTGCTGTAGAGCTGTGATTCCACACTCACATACAGTGGGATAAATACTTTGAGTGGTGCAGTGAGAGTAATATGGAAAAAGATGTGGCAACCCCTAACGGAATCAGCTGAAAGAAGAAGGTGGTGCAGTGAGAGTAACAACGCTAAAGCAGCTATGGTTTTTGGAATAGTTTGGCCATTCCGTGGATCATTATACAGTATTGTTACAGGTTAACTACAATCAGATGCCTTAAACTAATAAATAATATACAGTTAATTTCAGTGTATTTGATAAAGCCGTGTCAGGGACGTGGATCTAAAAAAGAAAGGGAACCACACTGGAACAAAATCACTGCTTTGATGCTGGATACCGCCAGTTTGCAAAACTTGCTTTCCAGGACAGGATTTATTTTTATAATAGAGAGAAATATTCAACAGTGTTTAATTTACATGTACTGTAGCAAAGGAAAAACAAGTATGCTATGCAGGAGATCCTCTTGGTCTGATCCTGTTTACAGAAGTCAGTTGAATACAAACAAGGACTGCATCCTTTGGGGTATCATGGTATTGACAAGCTATCTTTGTGATAGAACACTTTTGTAGAATGTATTGTAGTTCTTCCTTTTAAGGTTAGAGTGAAACTGCAACTTAGTCAGTTCCAGTGGTCCATAACCTGAAATTGCATACACACAGACAGAAAAAAGGTGCACAATAGCAGTAGGACTTTTTAGTTGTCCCTGAAGTTTTGAAAATGACTGCAGAACTCTTGCCAGCTGATGAATGTGGAATATTCTTGAACTTCTTGCACAGTAATTGTGTGAATAATTTAGCTAAAGTTGAGAATAATAGGTTTCCTGAAAACACTTAAGAAAGATGACCAAGGAGTAAGTTTAAATTTGTTTAGATTATTAATTAAATTTGAAGGAATTCATAGTCTTTTTCGTTTGTGAAGTTTCTCATGTTCTGTACTTACATTAGTGAGGCTGTACATTTCAGTTAGAATGACTGTACAAGTCATTAAAATGGATAAAGCTTTCATTTCTTGGGCCAAGGCCTGTCCTGGCAGGTCTAGTTGCAAACTTGGAGAGGCCACTATTCCATCACAGGGCCCACTTGCACACACTCTGACGTTCACATGAAGTCAAATAACCTTAGATACACACATTGGGATATGGGAGTAGCAGGGGATAAACTCATACAGACAAAGGAAGAATGTGTAAACTCCACAGAGACATGGCGCAAATGTGGAATTCAACTCAAGGAAAATGTATTTGTGAGACAATATCCCTAGCTACTGTGCTACCATGCTCCCCATATATGATCCTGAATAATACAAGTAAATCTACTAAATAATAAATTTGATTTGTAATCTGAATCTATGTTGTGCTGAGGGAACTTGAGTTTAAGCTGGGCCTGCGATGCTTTCACAGCTGGTTGAGTCTTTCCAAGTTCAGCTAACTGAGCAAAAGGATTACAATCAAATAGCCCGAGGTGATGATACTTCCGTTTTCACTTATTTGTTTGCATGGAATTTTGTTATACCTTTCTAAGGCTACGGTGAAACTTCTTACATACAGGTTGTCTTAATATAAGATATAGTGTTAACTTGTAATTGTGCTACCAAATTCTATGCCTCTTTTATCTCTCTTCATTTTTCATGTTTACGACTTATCATAAAGTTAATACTCAGAGGAGGAGACTGCAAATATTTACACAGAAAAAAGCCTTAATTTTCATGGCTGCCCATTTAAATGACTACAATATTCCATCCATTTTCCAACCCACTGAATCTGAACACAGGGTCACGGGGGTCTGCTGGAGCCAATCCCAGCCAACGCAGGAACCAATCCCAGGCAGGGTGCCAACCCACCACAGGACACACACCAAGCCCAATTCAGAATCGCCAATCCACCTAACCTGCATGTCTTTGGACTGTGGGAGGAAACCCACGCAGACACAGGGAGAACATGCAAACTCTACACAGGGAGGACCAGGGAAGTGAACCTGGGTCTCCTAACTGCGAGGCAGCAGCACTACCACTGCGCCACCCTGACTACAATATTTTTAAATGAAAATTATTTTTGTCCTTACTAATGTTTTCAAATAATTTGCAAAAGGATTCTTGTCCAAACTAAAACAATTGAAAATGTAGACTTTCACCTACACTGGGCATGCATTCAAAAGTGGAAAAATTCTTCAAGGGATGGTAACACCACTGACCAGGGGTCTTATTGCAAAACTGTAGCAACAGGTGAAGTATTTGCCTTTTGTGCATGTATGCAGCGTTCAAACTGTGCAAAATGCAGTTTAGATGCATACTTTTATGCTGAAAATCAGACACCATGAAAAACAACTCTTATGTGTCCTCTATGTGAGAATATGATTTTCTTCTCTGAAAGGTGATCACTCAGGGAATGAGACATTGTAATGAGTAGGATCCAGTCAGCAAAGGATTACATAATAAGCATGAACAAGACAGAGTGTGAATAGAGTCTGCATTTTAAAATGTATATGTTTTTGTTTTTTCGATTTTAAGAATATGGCCCTGGAGAGGGTTTTCTGTTTTGGGCATTAAAAACAGCAGGTTAGTGTGGATGAAAGGTGAAAACGGAGACTAATCTCTGCGTTTTTAAAAGAAAATGTTGTATTGAGGACATTGCTTTAAACTCCACAAGTAACAATATGTAACTCTGAGACAAAATTCCCCAATGCATCATAATATTCATCATTGTTTAAGGTATAACTTGAACAGTATTTAAATGTGTTGCTGTCATTCATATTTATTTATTTATTTAATTTTCTCACACTGTTTGATCATTTGTAGGTGTGTTTCTATATAATGAGAAAAGCACCTACTGCTGTAATCTTGTGTGTCTGTCTGCCTGTCTGCATTAAACATCTTGTCTACCATACCAATTTTGTTGAAATTTATCACTCTCACTTCTTCTGAGAAGAAATTAATTCAATATTTGATGAGATATTTTGAAGAGAGTGTACTGTACAAAGATTTGCAATTTCAAAATCTCCTTTTAAATTGCAAACTCATCTGTATTAAAACAGGGAAACATTCTACGCAACTTCAGTTATGGACTAGTTTACTGTTTCAAGTTTGCCTTGAGAGAGGTTACTACAATTTGCATAGTTTTATGTTTTCCTATTTTACTAGTCTGACAGCCACTCAGATCCCCAGCACAAGTTAATCAACTTGCACTCTGCAAGTCAGTTGTACACCAGCTCACATCTCCTGTTGCTTGAGGTAAGTTCAAAGTAAATGAGTAAAAGAGTCTCTTACCAGGAAGTAATTAGAAGAGGGAAGAAATTTAAAAAGTGGCTTATCTTGAAATTAATGGAAAAGGAAAAGAATTATGTAAGGGTCACACTATAGGCATACAGTGAGTAAATATGTACTCAGTCAGTCATTTTCCAACCCGCTATATCCTAACACAGGGTCACGGGCACCTGCTGGAGCCAATCCCAGCCAACACAGGGTGCAAGGCAGGAGCAAATCCCAGGTAGAGCGCCAGTCTACCGCAGGGCACACACACCCACACACCAAGCACACACTAGGGACAATTTAGAATCACCAATGCACCTAACCTGCATGTCTTTGGACTGTGGGAGGAAACTGGAGCACCCAGAAGAAACCCACGCAGACATGGGGAGAACATGCAAACTCCATGTAGGGAGGACCCGGGAAGCAAATCCAGGTCTCCTTACTGCGAGGCAGCAGTGCTACCACTGCACCACCCTGTAACCCTAAAAATATGTACTCATTATTTACATTACAATAAGAACAACCTCATGGCTGCATTATCTGAACATTGTTATTGCAAAGACTGGAAAGTATAACCCCAATTCCAATGAAGTTGGGACGTTGTGTAAAACGTAAATAAAAACAGAATACAATTATTTGCAAATTCTTTTCAACCTATATTCAATTGAATACACTACGAAGACAAGATATTTAATGTTCCAACTGATAAACTTTATTGTTGTTTTGTAAATCTTCACTCATTTTGAATTTGATGCCTGCAACATGTTCCAAAAAAGCTGGGACGGGGCAGCAAAAGAATGGGAAAGTTGAGGAATGTTAAAAAAACACCTGTTTTAAACATTCCACAGGTGAGCAGGTTAATTGGAAACAGGTGTTTGTCATGATTGAGTATAAAAGGAGCATCCCAAAAGGCTTAGTCGTTCACAAGCAAGGATGGGGAGAGGTTCACCACTTTGTGAACAACTGCTTGGGCAAATAGTCCAGCAGTTTAAGAACAATGTTTCTCAACGTACAATTGCAAGGAATCTATCGATTTCATCATCTACTGTCCATAATATCATCAAAAGATTCAGAGTCTGGAGAAATCTCTGCACGTTAGCGGCAAGGCCGAATACCAACACTGGATGCCTATGACGTTCGATCCCTCAGGTGGCACTGCATTAAAAACTGTTGTTTTTGGAAATCATGGACGTCGTGTCCTCTGGACCAAAGAGGAAAAGGACCATCCGGATTGTTATAAGCGCAAAGTTCAAAAGCCAGCATCTGTTATGGTATGGAGGTGTGTTAGTGCCCATGGCATGGGTAACTTGCACATCTGTGAAGGCACCATTACTGCTGAAAGGTACATACAGGTTTTGGAGCAACATATGCTGCCATCCAAGCAGCGTCTTTTTCAGGGACGTCCCTGCTTATTTCAGCAGGACAATGCGAAGCCACATTCTGCATGTGTTACAACAGCGTGGCTTCGTAGTAAAAGAGTGCGGGTACTAGACTGGCCTGCCTGCAGTCCAGACCTGTCTCCCATTGAAAATGTGTGGTACATTATGAAGCACAAAATACGACAACGGAGACCCCGGACTGTTGAGCAAGAATGAGAAAGAATTCCACCTACACAGCTTCAACAATTAGAGTCCTCAGTTCCCAAACACTTATTGACTGTTGTTAAAAGGAAAGGTGATATAACACAGTGGTAAACATGCCCCTGTCCCAGCTTTTTTTTTAGTAAATATAAACATAAGATGGGTTTAAAAAAGGAGCTGCAGTCGATATACAGGCAGAAGATCATAGCCACAGGGCATGCAACAAGTACTGCTTTGTGATATACTGTTTCTACAGTGCCCAAAGAGGCTGATTGTTCTGCTGACATCCAGGACAGGACAAAACTACAGCTTGTGTCCTGCTCAAAGTATTGCTTAATGGTAAAACATATGAGAAAGACTGAGTTGGGGTTACTTTTTATACTTGGTGAAAGAGCTGGGTTTGCTTCTGTGTATCTTTAGATGTAAATTAAAGCCTTTAAGATTAGTGTCACCTTTGGTATTAACATTATTCAATAAATCAGTTCCTTTCCAACATTTTAGTTATTTGAAAAAAATTAATGAATTACTGTATTGGATGGAATTGCTAGATAGGGAACTTAGTGAATTTGCTTTTCCCCTTTTGTGGAGTGACTAGGGGATTCCCCCCTGCTCGCTTTGCTCACCAGCCACTTCACATCTCTGCCACTCGTGATGTGAAGAGTGGATGATGAACACACCCCAAGGAGACGTGGTCGCTCCTCCGAAATCCCCTCTCAAACGGTGATACAATGGGAAACAAATAGTTTTTTTTTACCTCCTCTTTGCTTGATCAGTTGCTGGCTTGCTGCTGCTGCTGCCGTGCCGCGTGATCTGCATCTTGTGAAGCGCTTCGAACATTTAAAAGTCTGTACAGCAATTGTCCTACTCTTTGTGGTTTACAGTATTTCCGGCCCCGGGCATGGTTAAATTTTTTGGCACTAAGTCCTGTCTCGCAAGACGTGAGTTCTTAATATTCTTTAGTTTATAATTTAAAAAATGGAATAAGAATCTGAAAATCTACAATATCACATTAAAGTTCGATAGATTCTGAAAAGAATGATACCAAATATAATGTATATATATAGGTTTTAAAATAAGCCCGATTTAAAGCTTGACAAAAAAATGTGACGTAAAACATCACCATTGCAGTTTTAGGCTTAGGATTCTGTATATAGAGAGTAGATATTGACTGCAATTTTATGTTTATATTGGTCATTTTGCATTTCCAGGTTTCTTTCTTATGGTAATTTCACTATTTTTTTTGATATGTTGGCATTTAATAGGTAATTGAGTGGTGTAATATTGTTACTATAGTTGAGAAAGAGGAAATTGTATTTACTGCACTAAATACTTATAGGGTTGGTTATTGGAGTTTTTATTTTTTGTATATTTTTACTTATTAAAAAATATTTTTTGAAATAAATAATAATAAATAATTCAGTATTTCTCTGACAGTACAGTTTATCAACAAAGCTCCAGACCTGCTCTCCATTCTGGACAGAAGCAGCTGACAATTTTATCTTGAGACTAGCAAAATACCCGCGCTTTGCAGCAGCGAAGTACTGCCTTAAAATTTTTATTAAGAAGAAAATTAAACATTTTTAAACTGAGGGAAAATATACCAATAATTATTTGTTAAGGGTCTCTTTGTATACCATATTGTGAGTTCGGCCCTCCGGTTGTAATATGACCAAGCTGTGCGCTGACCTTACTCTTGAGCATGCAACGTACAGTTGGCCATGTGAAAACTAATCTTGTCTCAAATTTCACAGCTTGGATTGCTGCTGTCATAATCAGTTTGAGTTTCATGGTTTGTTTCAATTACGACAGTATTTGCAGGACTTGTGACAGTGGCATCTGTCAAGCGTTGTAAGCATACAACCAGTTTCATTGATAACTTCGCATCCAGCTTTTGAGAGTTTAAACATTCATAAACATCAAAGTGTCCACTACTCAAATCGTCACCTGTGAATCTAAGATGTTTAAGAGGCATTGGCGGTTGACGAAAGGTGTAAAATATTTGGCCATTTCGGTACACTTGAAAGCGACAACCGAACAATTCAGCGGCAGCCATCAACTCACATGCAGAACCATAGGTGAAGGGCTTAAGCATTTCACTCTTATAGTGCTCCTGTGTAGTATAATTATCTCCTGTACCGTCATCAGTCCACACCTTGAACCTGTCCCAGTCATTCAATACATAAGACACAATGTTCTTCCGGATATCAAGAGTGAGCCTGATATAGCCGTGCAATATGTAACAAAGAGAAGGGAAAAGGCAGGTGCCATCTCCAGGAATGGAAACCACTCGGTAAGTGACAGTTCTTTGATCGATGGTGATCACCTCGATAGACATGTTAATGGGGGTACGGTTGGAACAATAAAGGAAATGGGTACCTGAACAATGTAAAGTAAGTCTAAAATACCTACACAATAACTATAATCGTAATAAACGAACAATAAAACAGCGGAGAAGCCGTGGATTAAATAAAAAGGCTGTAGTTACCAGCAGGGAGACGTGAATCCCGTGGTGAAGCAAGGAAGGGAATGTAGAGACCGGAGCGACGGACGGCCTTATATAGGCAGGCAGCCAACAACGTGGGAGGCGTGGGGATGGGGGACCCAACGCCGCCTCACACGTTGACCGAGCTGCAGGCTATGGACATATATATGTACGTAAGTAGGATTCAGTTAGAGTTGGGAACCCACGTACCAAATTTCTTGAAGATGGGCCCATAAGTAACAAAGACCATTGGAAAGTTCAATATGGCGGCCGACATTGGCGTCATACCACCGAAATAAGTACTTACATTAGTTTCGGTTAGCGCAGGGAAGCCACCTACTAAATTTCGTGAAGATGGGGCCATAAATTAGAAAGTTCAACATGACGGACGTTGTCGACCGTTATGACCGTTACGGATAGAATTTCAAAATGAAACCTGCTTAACTTTTGTAAGTAAGCTGTAAGGAACGAGCCTGTCAAATTTCAGCCTTCTACCTACACGGGAAGTTGGAGAATTAGTGATGAGTGAGTGAGTGAGTGAGTCAGTCAGTCAGTTAATCAGTGAGGGCTTTGCCTTTTATTAGTATAGATTTCAGATCTGCATTGGGTACTTCTTTTAAAATTACTATATTTAAGAAATGTGACCAAGTTAGTCACAGACCCTCCACAACAAACAACAGTACATCAGTTAATATAATTTTTACATCACTTGAATTGGATTCTGATGTCTATGCAACTATTGCATTTGGGCTATGTTGTTAACTACATATTTAATGTAGCTTACTAATCCACATAACTGCATATAGTATATTATATGAATATGACTTATTGTTACAAAAAATATGAAATAAAGTAACTTTTTGATGAAGTAACTATAAAAATGTTAAATGCACCAACTTTCAGTCCATCCATCCATTATCCAACCTGCTATATCCTAACTACAGGGTCACGGGGGTCTGCTGGAGCCAATCCCAGCCAACACAGGGCACAAGGCAGGAAACAAACACCGGGCAGGGCACCAGCCCACCACAGGGCACATACACACACACCAAGCACACACTAGGGACAATTTAGAATCGCCAATGTCTTTGGACTGTGGGAGGAAACCGGAACACCCGGAGGAAACCCACGCAGACATGGGGAGAACATGCAAACTCCACGCAGGGAGGACCTGGGAAGCGAACCTAGGTCTCCTAACTGCAAGGCGACAGTGCTACCCACTGCACCACCGTGCCACCCAAAATATAAAATATGACCTCTTAAAATAATTTTGATTAGTCATAACATGTTTCGGTCTTTATACAACTAAGAGGCTTTTTGATTTTCATGTAGTTTGAGATTTAGGTAATTTTATATATACAATATATATATGTTTAATTACATCTTGTCTGGTTAAATGGCATGTTAAATATATAAAATGGTGTTTTATATATCTCTGTTTCAAGGTGGTGAAAAGGTAGTGCTTCTGCCTCTCAAAAAGAAGTCAAGGTTCACATGGTGCTCCATGTATGGAGTTTACATTTTATCTTGGTCTCTAAAGACATAGAGGTTAGGTGAATTGATGTTGTTAAAATGGCCCTTGTGTGTGTTCACCCTGCGATGGACTAGTGTCTGGGGGAATGTGCCTGCTGTTGCTGGGATGAGCTCCAGCTACTCTGTGATCCTGCCCTGGATAAACAAAGGTATAGATCAAGGGTTCCCAAAGTGGTCGATATCGACCCCCTGGGGTCGATTTGAACTTTCTAGGGGTCGATAGTTTCAATAAAAAAATTGGGGGGTCAACGACAGCAAAAATAGACCCCCTTACTACTGCTATTTGTTTGTTACTTCAAAATATCTATGATTCCAATAGGTACCTAATTAAGAAGTAAAATAATTCAAAAAATACTTTTTTGATAAAAACACATTACATACCAAACTTGCGAACAAAAAGGTAAAATGTGTCATTAAAAGAGTCACACGTAAGAATGCATGAAAATACATGTAACACAAACATACAGTATCTGTGCATTGTCTTATCGAACGTATCAAAGGAAGTGCGGTCATGAAAAACCGTTGCATGTCCGCTCTTGCTTGCGGTGGGACGAGACGACGGATATTCTATATTAGCAGAATCTATCAGTCTTGTACGGTCATGCTTTCATAAAACACTATAAATTGGTTCGTTTGATGTGACATGTACTTATTTGTGATTTGAACTTTGAATATAATTATTTATTGAGGAGCAGTACTACGAAAATTGGAGGACACAGTTTATTTATTCGAGTAAGAACAAAAATCTTACATACTTTATTGTTTTTTATTTTTTTTTTTAATCACAGGGGCTGTCGAAATTGTTTGTTAATTAAAGTTTGTATTTCTTCAGATAATAATATGACTGAACCAAGAAAGAAATGCAGACAGTACAGCTTGGACTATTTGTACTTATTTTGAATTTACATATTTATTTCATAAATGTCAAAAATGTAAAAAAAAAAACAAAAACTCTGCTCGTATTTTTTTGCTTAAATTTTCATTAGTGCAGGTTTCGATATTAAATGTTGCACAAGATAATGCCATATTCCGTAGCCATTTTATCTTTTTAAATCATAATTACAAGTGATTAAAATCTGATATCTAGTGAAATATTTAATATTAAGTACTGTACAAATGTATTAATTTGAGTAAGTAAAGTAAATGACTAGGGGGTCGACGGTTTTAAAAGTTTTTGGTAAAGGGGTCGGTGGCCGAAAAAAGTTTGGGAACTCTTGGTATAGATGGATGGAAAGATCTAATTCAAATACTTTAAAAAAATGTGTAATTCTACTCTCTAACAGTCAAAGTGCATTTACAGATATCTCTGATTAAAAGCTCCAAAGAAGTAATTAAAAATGGTCTGTTTTCACTAACAAAAATGGATTTACATATCTTCAATTTATATTCTGACTGGGAATGAATGCATTAATGTTAAAATGGGCTACCATAATTGTGCCCATGTGCCTTCAACTATGAAGACATTGATTCAGTCCAAGAAATAAATTAACATTTGTTGAAAGACTGTTTTATTTATTCTAAGCTCTGCAACTAAATAAAGTATTTGTTCATCTTGATATCTGTCTGATGTACTTTACTCAGTATAATTCAAACTGAGTGCATCAGGTGGACATGTGATAACAGAAGATGAAATGAATCAGTGCTAGATCTTACTTAAGCAGTTTCATAGAAAGATCACAAATAAAGCATATGGGGCACAGTTTAAGAAATAAATCATTGTTAACAAAACATACATTCTGTATGAAGGTGCTGCTCAATAAAATAAATGATCCATGCTAAATATATGAACATGTAGTGAATGAGACAAAAATTACAAAATGATAAAAAACAAGTGAGTAGTGATCAGTGAGTAGTGGTAATTGACAAGTGAAAAGTAACACATGATGCATGATATGAAAAAGTCTGATGCTTGATAACAGGATACACGAAAATAGCAATGTCTTAAAGACAGGGTATGCATTTTAGTATATAGTGTATGTGTTTTAGTATTTATTTTATGAGGCAAAATCTCAGCAACTAGTGCATGCATTTCAGTATACAGTGTGTATTTCATTATATATTGCATGTACTGTATTTCGTATATAGTTGAATGGTTTTGAACTCCAATCCTTGGGGCCCCCATGGTAATATCATTTTATGCATCACTATAACTTTATTTGAACTAATTATATATTCAGCTGTCCATTTTATTGTCAGATTCAAAGGATTTCTGAAATATTAGTATTTTTGACAAAACTTGAAATGCTTGATTTTCCTGCATCGTTTTCTTTTTAACTCTTTCAGGGCTGATGTTGACTTTTGTCAAAAGGAGGAGTTGACGATGGTAATCAACTGTAAACTGTGACAAAACCAACTGTTATGTTTTAGTTGGACTCTCATTGCGTGAAGGAATGTTAGATTAATTGGTTTGACTGAGTTGTCCTGTGCTGACATGAGTAGCAAGGAACAAACAATGGCAAAAATGGGACTGACATCTGGCGAGAGATCAAAGCGATTGCATAAAGCAAAATACTCCGTGGACGACATTTTGCCTATTATCTCTGAACTGGACTATGACTTGTCGGACTCCGATTTTGATACAAGTGATCGAAAACAAATGTGAGGTTCCAGCTAAGCTGATTGGTCCCCAGCTAATCGTTGTACTGACAATGTTCGCCAGGGAGGACTGCCACTTAACAATGATAAGAGGTAGAAACCAGATTGTAATGCACTGCGACCGTGACGCGAAGACAGCCTGGCAGCAAGCCTGCCGCACATTCTTGGCAAACTGGCAGCCACAGCATGCAGCAACAGACGTTTTACGTTGATTTCTGTGTGAAATCATTGCTTTTCAGAAACTGTTTTTTGGAAAAAATATTCAGCCCTCAAAGAGTTAAATCTCCCTTTTCTGTAGAATTTGCTTCCTTAATTGTATCCAAATGCTGACAACACACTGAATGCTAAAGGGGAGCAATTACTTCAGTGTCATATTTACTTGTCTGATTATTTGTAAGAAAAGTTTCTTAATGAGTAGACAAATGACAGTGGCAGTGACGTAACTGATGCCCTTTAGTGTACATTGCTGTTTGCACCTACACTATTCATTGATAATCATCAAAATTTGGATAAAATTAATGGAGAAAACTTACTTAGAAAAAGTAAGTTAAAAAGAAAATTGCAATAGAATTGCATGTATTTACAGCTATGACCAAGTTTACAAGTAATTCTGAATTTCTTTGAAACATTTGTAGGCCAATACAAAATAAGAATGACACATTGATCATAAAATTGGTAGGAATAAAAACTAGCAATCATAAAGGTCTCTGAAGACTGTAGTTGAAATTTTTTGGTAGAGTTTTTGTGTTTGAGTATAAAATGTATATACAGTTAAGAGTGAAATAAGTTTTAAATCCATCCATCTAGCCATCCATTATCCAACCCGCTATATCCTAACTACAGGGTCACAGGGGTCTGCTGGAGCCAATCCCAGGCAGCACAGGGTGCAAGGCAGGAAACAAACCCTGGGCAGGGTGCCAGCACACCGCAGATAAGTTTTAAATGATACCTAATATTACAATAATTAGCAATAAATGCATAATAAATGTAAACAAAGCAGTCAGCTAACACTGCCAGCAGTGAATCCTAACATTCTCATGTTTTTGGATATTTGGAAAGCACTGACTGCCTGAAAGTATACTGTGTGTAACATTCTGAAAATGTACATCTTAACATCATGGACAGTAGTGTGGGTCACATTTTTCTTCAATACAACTTCAGTACATCATGAGGTTCTTGAGCGATAATTTTTTCTATACTGCCAGTACTAAAAATTTATATATGCCACTTATCATGTTTTCAAATGAAACTCTTCAAATGTACAATCTGAGATTAATTTAAGTATACAGGCATATTTTATTGATGTTCTGTTGCCTGATACATCAGCATATATTTCCTATGTATTCCTTTACAATGATTTATGCAAAAGGACAAGAATTCTGACATTTGTAAAATCTCCACTAAAAACAAGCAATATTCAGCACTGAGTGTACTTAAATAAACACATGCACAGAATGCAACAACTTTTTCTTCCAATTCTTTAGAATCATTTTACATTACACCATCCATCAAATGATAGGAGATAATAAGTGATAATACTGAAAAACTAAGGTAAAATTATGATAGCACATTATTATGAGATGCTACAATTATGAGATAGTATGCCATAATGATGAGATAATTATATCATAATACATAGGAATTTATGAGATTGAAAGTCACAACTATTGAGTTAAAATCACAAAATACTAAAATTAAATTATGAGATCATAAGTCATGACAATGAGAAAGAAACATGAAACTTCTTTAACATATGTACAAAGTCCTACCTAAACTTTGCTATCAGCTATGCTTTACTAGCACACCTTAGATAAAGGCTTTTTTGTTGTGTTTTGTATACAGGTGCACTCCTCTTGACTACTTTGCTGTGTCTTTACAATTTTTGACTTTTTCCCCTTTTTGTGTTTCCTAGCTGATATGTGTATTAAATATTTTGTTTTGTCTTTTTTTCAAGTTGCCTGTTTCTCTGTATGCTATTTATTAAATTGCACTGTTTTATTTACAACAGTCACCTCATGTTGAAGTCATAGTATCTGAAGTTCAAAAGATTAAATCTTAGATCAAAGGCTGTTTGTTTTAAAAAATGCTCTTTTTCCATTTGTCCTTGTCTTTTAACAAACACTCTTAATATTTCAAATGATGACTACACATACCTTTTCTTAAAGTTTATTAGCCACCCTTTTGTCCTGAATAATTTTCTATACATTATACTTTTGAATATGTCTAATATTGGAGGGTAGACCACAGTCTTCTCTTTTTTACTTCTGTGGTTCTAAATAGGATCCTAATCAAATAATCCTTTCTTTCCCTCATTCAGATTCACTGTCAGGTAAAAACACTTCCAAAATGTCACAGTGAAGGGCTGCAACAGGAAGAGCTGTAATCACAATACCATGAACTGCTGCTGTGTCAGCAGTTGAACTTCCTTAAGATTTAAACAATTCAGCTTTTTGAGCCTGAATTTATGGCAACTTCTAGTCCTTCTGTGTTTTCAATTAATTTCCTATGTTCTCTTACTAAAGTCTGATACTTTATAGAGTGTCTATTTGCAGTTTTAAATAATTTTCTTCTCAAAACTAGATTGCTATCATTCATTATTCCAAAAGCATACATGCTATTAGTGTTTTCAGTCAGAGTTCCAAATTGCAAAGGCTCTTGGTGAAAGTTAGATCAGTTCTTATTTAGTTCATTTACCTATTACAAGGTACTACAAACATACTCCACCTCACAATATTTGAAGTTACATATAAATAATAATACAAGTACATGACTAATGTTAATGATTTTGATGGAAAACAATGTACATCTAATGCTGGGAGTTTCACTAGTGTTGCCAATGTATTCCATCAAATTTGTTCACCTGGCATCATTGTCCCAGAGGTAATGCACCTAAATGTCACTACTTGGATGGCCACTCTTGAATCTATCTTCATGGAGCATAATATTTAATATATGACAGGACTGTTTAGGTTTAGGCATACAGACATTTTGATTGGCCAGTTGTCATTTTGGTGGAAATGTTTTCCAGTTTTTGCTGAGAAAGTACTCGTGGTCCCTATGGGCAATTCTTGGAGAAAATGGCTTGCATCTTGCAATGAGGTGGTTTTTTCATTTTTTTCAACATTTCTTTGGCGTAGATGAAAGCAATAGTTTTATCAGAAATATAAGAAGAACATTTTAGAGAACGTACCATGTATATCTTTCTCAACATTACTGATGCCTGTCAAAGGTGGAAGGATTCTTTGGAGGGAACTGTTCCAATTCTGTGGTCTGAGAAAATCGCCAAAATATACTTACATGGAGGAATAAAAGTACTTTTAGAACTTTTTGTGTTAAATTAATCAAATTATTCTTTAAAGGATTCAGTCTGATCATATACTCTGTATTTTAAGCAGAAGGGAGAAATGAGCAGGTGTCTTTACCTACATGTTCTTATATGCTGGTTTTTGTAGTAGATGGAGTAGACAGCACTTCCAAACTCAATGCAAGAGCTCTTCTTCTTCCTTTTCATCTTTTCCCATGTGGGGTTGATGTGCTTTATCAAACTTCTCCAAACAGCTTGGTCATGTAGCTTCTCTTGAGTCTTTGTCCATGTATTCATTGTGTCTCTTCATTACATGTTTATAGCACTTCATCCTACTTTCCTGTACTTTCTTAAATATCTTTCCCACTTTTGTTGTACCTCTTATTGTCTCATTTTTTATTCTGTCCTTTTTTTCAACTCCATGTATCCATCTCAGCATTCTTATTTCTGCCACATCTAACTTCTTCTCCTGTGCTCCTTTAACATTCGATGTTCAAATTTATTATTGTTTCTTTGTATCAGTATACTGCTGCTGGATTATGTGAATTTCCCCTTGGGATTAATAAAGTATCTACCTATCTATCTATCTATCTATCTATCTATCTATCTATCTATCTATCTATCTATCTATCTATCTATCTATCTATCTATCTATGTCTCAGCTCAGTATATCATTGCTGGGCTTACCAGTGTCTTAAAATCTTACCTTTAACCTTCTCCTTAATTTTCCAATTACCCAATATTCCTCATATCTTCATCCAGTTGCTCCATCCACACTGAGTTATCTATGCGTCTAGTTTTCCATCTTGGGCAAGTACTGATCCTAGATATTTAAATGTAATCACTCTTTTCTATGGCTCTCTTTGTAAGCTAACATCATTAACCCTCATACATTCTATCTTCTTCCTATTCTATCGTCAACCGTCTATCTTCCAAAGCCCTTCTCCACTCTTCCAACTTCCTCTACTCTTGCTCCTAACTAGTGCAACACAACACAACAACATTAGCAAAATCACGCATCAGCTGGATTTATCCCATGTCTCAGTACATCCATAACAAGATCAAAGAGTTAAGGACTTAAAGAAGATCCCTGGTGGAGACTTACTGTAACTGGGATCTTGTCTGTTACCCCAACACTGTTCTTAACCCATGTCCTCACTCCCTGCTACATATCCCAGGCAATCCTCACATACTTCTCTGGTACTCCTTTCCCTCTTGATGTGGTACTATTTCATAACCCTTCTCCAAATCATTAAACATAATATACAATCCTTTCTGTTTTTCTTGATGCTTCTCTATGAGCTGTCTCAGTGCAAAGACAGCATCAGTGTTTCCTCTCCCTGACATAAAACCAAATGGCTACTCCCCTGGTCTCTTCCCTAAACCTTTTTTTCTATAACCCTTTCTGAAATTTTCATTGTGTGTTACATCAGTTTAAGTCCTAAATATAACTCTTCTGCTTATATTTGGGTACAATCACACTGCTCCTCCAAACCTCTGGTATTCTCTCCTGTTCATAGATCTTCTGCATTATATCCCACAACACATCTACTCCATCTACTCCTAAACTCGTCCACACTTCTGCTGGCATTTCATACAGTCCTGTTGCCTTTTCATTTTTCATTCTTTTCAATGTCTCCTTTACTTCCTCCCTCCTTATTCTTGGTACTAGCCCTTCATTTGGGACTCCATCCCCAAATACTTCTGTTGGAATTTGTTTGATCAACATCATTTCAAAGTTCCTATTCCGTTTATTCTTGATCCTACCATGCTCATTTAAGACCAAACCTTGCTCATCTTTCATCTGCTTTATCTGACTAAAATAGTTTCCAGTCTTATTGTTAGTCTTAGTATTGCTATTTTAAATATCACTCTCTCTCCTTCTTTTGTCTCCAGTTTTTCATAAACCTCCTGCAAAGCTTGTGCCTTGGCTCTTGCCACAGCTTTCTTTGGCTCCTTGTTTGTCTGCCCATACATTTATCTATTGTTTTCCTTCCCCGATTGGTATCATGCCATCTTTCCCTTGTGCTTAGCCTTTATCACATAATGTACATCTCTGTTCCACCACCATGTCTTTTTTGACTGTCATCCTACACAACACTTCTTCACCCACTCTTAATGCAACTTTGGTATTCTCCCACCATTCCTCCACACTCTCAAAAGACTCCACTTAATTTAAAACTTTGCCCCTTCTCCTTGATACCACTTACTCTGGTTTTATTCGCATGCTGATTCTGATCTTCCAGTCCATCATCAACACATTATGCTGCACTTTCACACTTTCCCCATTTATGACCTTCCTATTCTTTTTCTCTTTCTAATGATACCTTTTACACATTAGAAAGTCTATTTGGTCCTCCCTTCCTCAACTACTGTACGTTACAAGCTGATTTACTTTATTTAAAATAGATGTGTTAACTATTACAGATCCAGATGTCATGACAAAATCTACTAATCTCTCCCTTTCACCATGAACTGTAAACATTTTAAGTCTGTATGAATGTTGTTTGACTTTGTCAGGGCACTTGGAGTTAGCCTTTGTGTGAAATATATCTAGACATGATATTCTGATGATTAGGTTGTTAAGTGCTGAGACTGGGGTTAGGATTTAGAAGAAAACATGCTCTGCTTTGTAGAAAGTAATGTTACAT
This sequence comes from Polypterus bichir lapradei, assembly GCA_026402145.1. Lineage (NCBI taxonomy): Eukaryota > Metazoa > Chordata > Cladistia > Polypteriformes > Polypteridae > Polypterus > Polypterus bichir. The sequence continues at coordinate 4,992,323 of JANRMT010062791.1, forward strand.
TTTCAGTTATGTTCAGTTGCTGTTTGAGGGAATGTGTCATTTGTGTAATAACAAATCCCTGAAGACTTAATGGGAAAGTAAGCATGTTTACTTTAGAACATCTTTGATTTATATCATATCTGTTGCAGAGTACTCCAATATGTGAGAGCTATATGTCTAACCAATTAAAGTGTTCTGTAATAAAATGTGCAGCTTGATAGGTGGAATATAAGCAAATTATAGAAACTCTTTGAGAAGTGTTTCTAATTTGAACCATTACTAGCTTTTACATTCCTCTGGGAAACAGAAATTAACCTCAAAAAACAATAATCATTCAGACATTCGATGTTGTTTTTTTTCGGTTTTCTTCTGCAACACGGTGTTAGTTTTGTTATATCCTATCCTTTCTGCAGACAGGGAGCAAGGGATGCAGATTGTCTATGAACACATGGATCTTTTGAGATCTTGAAGAAACATTGCAAAGGCCACTTGCTTTGTGACATTTCCCTTTTTAAAGGGATTGTGCATGTCATGATGTAGCACAAAGCACTTTGCATCAGTGGCAGCCTTGATGAAAACTATGAAATGTATTAAGCTTTATGTGGAAATTACATGATCATGGTGGGTTTGATAATGTCATTCACTCTACAGTTGGGAATTGTCAGGTCCTGCATCATACACCATTTCTGAGTGGTATCAAACTTAAGCATAGTTTTAAAATAAAATTCACATAAGGTAAGTGCCTTATCTGGGTGAGTAAGCTGACCTGTTTTTAGAAGCTGTCACAGGAGGCTGGGGGCCAGACCCAGCGGGGATGCCTGGAAGGACGGTGAGGCAGTTAGTACGCCCTCCAGTCTGTGATGGGGCAACCGCCCTTGATAAGCAGGCAACCATGGGGACGGAGCAAGGTGGCACAAACCCATGGGGGCCTGTGGCTTCCGCCAGAAGGAGCCCCAAGTCCCCTAAAGCCCGGGAGCTCTGCACTTCTGCCACACTTGGGAAGGTGGGGGAAGATCCTTCCAGCGACACCCGGAGTGCTTCCAGGTGCAAGGGCAGCACTTCCGCCACACCAGGAATTGCTGCCGGGAGAGTGTCGTCAGGCACCTGGAGCACATCCAGGTGAAAATAAAAGGGGCCGCCCCACTACAATCAAGGAGCTAGAGTCAGGAGCTGGAGCAGGATGAAGCTCCAGTGGCTGGAGGAAGAGAGGCGGCCCACGGACAGTGAGAAAGAGGCCCGTGTGGAGGGTGACTGGTGCTGGGAGCACTGTGTGTTGGGTGGACTTTATTTGTAAAAATAAAGGTGTGTTTTATAAAGTGCTGGTGTTTGTCTGATGGTGTTCGGACCTGCGCTCACAAGGTCCAATTGATTTATTAACACGTTTTTAGTGAAGGTCTCACCAAACTACTAGTAATTCAAAGTATATTTTCAAATACTGTATATGCAGTAGCATCATTTTATATATACAGCATCAGTCAAAAGTCTAAGCATCCCAGAAATTTCATGTTTTTAATAGAAATTGATACTTATTTATCAAGATACCTGTGAATTTCATTAAAATACAGCCAGTGTTAAATACAGTGTTGCTAATGGCTCTTCCTGTTTTAAATGACTGATTTTTAATTTATTTATTTTAATTTATTATTCACATATAACTGCAAAGCCCCAGCAGTCATTCCTTCAGTCTCCTAATGGTCAACTTCCTTGTCTTATCCGTAATTAGTCACTTAAAATGCAAACTGGTTATTAAAGAAACCTTTGGAAATGCATTAGCACCACTGAAATCTATTATTCTGTTTACTGGGATTGTACGATTTAATTACTGAGAATTTTCAAATACTGAGTGTTTTGAAAAAGTATGAGATTTTTCTGTTTGCTGCTTAATAATTTGTTAACTGTTAATCACATCAAGAATGTGTTCCCCCTTTTCTGAATGCTCACTTTATAATGAACAAAAAAGGGTGTATTCAATTTTTGTCTAGGCCAAATAATAAGTGACCAAATGTTACATTTGTGATGAAAAGTCTTTTGAGAAGGTAGGAGTGAGGGCAGCCACTTTGTGGGGATACAGTATACCAGGAGCGCGGCTCATGGAGGAGGAGGGTATGTGTGTTGCTCAAACCTTTGTTAGTTTCTCAGAGATGAAATGTACATTATGACTGTGGAGCTATCTACAAGATCTATAACATTTTAGTTTGATTACTGACCTATTGAGGTAATTATTATTACTGTTCTAAATATTGTTCTTTGATGCAAAGTTACTCCTGTTTTTCTAAATCTTACACTGGTGTGGTGTAGAAGACGCTGTCATCTATATGTTCCACAGAGCCTACTCATACATGGACAAAGCCAGCACCACAATCAGGATAATGTTCTTTGACTTTTCCAATGCTTTTAACACCATTCTGCCTGGGTGAAAAGCTAAAGGCTTTGAATTTTGATGCCCCTACAATCACCAGGATCATGGACTATCTGACCATCAGACATCAGTTTGTAAGGCTGAGAGACTGCATGTCAGAAATAAAGAAATGATGGTGGGTAATATTGGAGCACCTCAGAGAACTGTCCTGCCCCCATTCCTCTTCATCCCTCTAGGCACAATACCAACGCTTGCCATCTACAGACATTTTCAGATGATTTGTCCATCACAGGCTGCATTAATAATGGAGATGAGTCAGAGTACAGGAAGAATGTGGAAGACTTCGTCTTGTGGTAGAGGGACAACAACTTGCAACTCAACATCAGTAAGACAAAAGAGTTGTTGTTGGACTTTAAGTGTGCCAAGGAGTCTCTGGGACCTGTCACCATCCACGGGGAGGATGTGGAAGTGGTACAGAGCTACAAGTACCTGGGGGTTCACATAAACAACAGTCTGGACTGGTCTGACAACACAGTGGGTCTGTATAAGAAGGGCCAGAGCAGACTTGATGTGTGTAACAAGCTACTGGAAATATTTTATTTGTCCATAGCAGCAAGTGTGTTAATCTAAGCTATAGTCTCTTGTGGATTCAACTTGAGCTCAAAAGAAATACAATGCCTGAATAAACTTGTCAGGAAAGCCTACTCCATCAGAGGATGAATCACTTGACACATTGGAGGCTGTTGTAGAAAAGAGGATGGTGGCAAAATTGGATGCCATCATGAAAAATCCCCCTCTCCCATCTCCTCCAGAAGGCTCTCTCTTGGAGCACTTTTAGCCACACACTCATTCCACCTTTAAGAAGCACCACTGGGGGTCTTTTCTTTCCACTGCTATCAGGCATTTCAGTGCTTCCTCCTGGGGCACTAGTTAAGTTTGTTTTGAAATACCATTTTGATATATCTGAACAATATACATTTTATTTATTTATTTGTACTGTATTTATTTTTTATTTACATATCAATTGATTGATGGGCTATTAATTGTTCTGTGAGTCTGTTTCCTTGTTTTTATGTTTCTTCTGCTGTATGCATCTGAATTTTCCGGTCGGATTAATAAAGTTAACCTAATCTAATCTAGCAAATTTACTACACTTTCAATATAACATTTTACTAAGGCTTAATAAATTTAGAAGCACTAGATGTTAAAGATACTAAATAATACTAAAAAAAGATCTCTTTCTTTCACGATGATGAGATCATAAGTATCCAATCTGTATTTATGTATTTTATGCATGTAATGTACATTTTATCACTCATCTAGGGAAAGCTGGGTAGAACAGCTAATAATACAAATAAAATCTAAACTTGTATTAATTAACAATAGAGCACCATTCAATAATACTCAAAAACACAATACAATATACAAATCTTGACTAAAATGATTGTTACTAAAGGTGCCTAAAATGAGACTGAATGGGTGTGTCTTCATTATTGCATAATTATGCAAAATATTTCCTATGGAATGAACAATGTCATGGCAGAGATTGCCCTTCCTTTCTGCAGAAACTTACCACCTTACCTCAAGTTAGAAAAATACACTCCATAACAACTTGACAAAACACTGGAAGTCATGACAGTAATGTGTTGAAGTCTCTTTTTGGTATTGAGGCTCAGAATAGTTTTCATAACTTCAATCTTAAAATAGACCAGATGTAAAAACTGCTGTTAGATGGAAAGGAAGTGAAAATTACAGAGGTATGTAAAGTTAGATAAATAGTTTCAATTTTGACAGTTATTTTCATTGCCAAGAAATATTGGCATTTCCTATATATTCTTTGCATAATTTTAGACCACATTGCAGTTTTGCTGTCTTAATTAACATTCAAATTTTCAGTTCATTGGACAATTCAAACTGTTCCAACTACCCTGACAGCAACTGTCTATTTTGTTGGCAGAAGCTATTTTGTAGGGCAAAGTGAAAATGACATCCGGCAGTGTAAGTGTCTGTTCTGTTGTATCTGTAGAAAAATTATTCTAAATTTAAATACAAGTAACAAAACTACTTGACAATAATGTCCGGTCATTAATTTTTTATACAGAAATGTATAACAGTTTTATAGAATTAAACTGCAAGAGTATTTTTTTAATAATACTAATTACTTATTTAAAATCTGTTAAATATATTTAATATTTCATTCTATCCATTTAGGTGTACATGGGCCCCAGTGATTTCTGCCATTTTTTAAAATTATATTGGTGTTGGTCTTCTTTTAATTTTGAAGGGAAATAAGACTGGTGTATTTCTTATCTACTGCATTGCATTTGCAGTCCTCTACCTTGCCTGTTCAATCAAGTCTGAATGTTGGTCTAATTATTATGTGGAATATGTTTGATCTAACGTTTCACCATAAGTATATGCTCATTGCTATATTATATTTATTTGTACTAGGTTTATGTTTAATAGTTGTGTTCATTGTGATGTATTTCATTGTTATATCATGCTCTCTTCAGTAAAACTTGCTGACAAATCAAATTTCTGCTTAAATTAAATTGAATCAAATTGTTTATTTGTATTCTGAGAACACCTGTCTGCCATATAATATCTGCTGGGGATAGATGCTGATGATGGAGGATGATCACTTCTTGTTTTGTCACACTTTTGCCATGGTATGAGTTTTGCAGGTTTAATCCCCACATCTACCACAACCTCACCTTTTTAGTATGAGTTTTATTCTCACTCCCCAATTGTTTCTTCATTAGTTAATCACTTTGGATCAATCTACACATTATGCTACTAATCACTAGTACTTGTTCTTTTTTGCTTAATCAACTACTGAGCTGTATCTGTACAAAGAGCTCACATTTTTTAACCTGGAAAGTTGTCTATTACTATGTAACTTTCCTTCTTTTATGACATTCATATATTTTACTGTATTGCTTTGCTTTTTGCAAAAGGAATGTTTGTCTTCTTCTTCTATTGACACAGTAATCCAGAACACATAAAATAACTGTATAAAACCAAAACAAAATACTGTTTAAGATGTCTACAGTTCTGTATATGTTTTTTCAAAGTTTTCATATGTTCCTGGATTACAAATAACATAACCTATTAATCTTAATTTTGCTTAACACAGTTCATGTTAATGGGGGCACAGTCAGAGTCTACATTGGCAGCGTCAGTCACAAAACAGCATCCAGCCCTGCACAGGGCACCAGTCCAGTATAGGGCCCATTCAGGCACATGCTCACATTTACACTCACACAGAGACAAATTAGAATCTCCAGTCAACTTAACATGGATATCTCTGGACATTCAGGAAGAAAACCAGTGTACTAGAATGAAAACTCTTAACAGACACAGGAAACCTTGCAAACTCTATATAGACAATTACCAGGTCCGGGATTTCATCCCAGAACTCCATGAGATCTAAAACTGTTATTGTGGCAAAAGTAGATTCAATCAAATATTAATGTGTTGCCTGAAAATGTATGCAAGCCGTAAATATCAGTTTTTGACCTGAAGCCAGTAACTAATTTTGTTTGTGAAATTATAGCTACTCAGGCACATGATTATAATAAAAGTCCTTAATATAAAAAGATACTTTGAAGGATGTTGCATTGCTTATTGTACTGTCATAATTCAGCTTGTATGCATTTCTGTTTAGCGTTTGTGTTGCTTTTCACATTTTGTAGCAATGCCAAATTAGGCTTCTGTTTTTACTGAATAGTTTTCCATTTAAAAAAGCAAAGCAATGCATAGTGTTTCCAATTTATTTTGAACAGTGCAGTAGTCCATGAAATACTTTTCAGATTTGTGCTCTCTTTAATAAGAAACTTTTTTGTTTCAATAGTTAAAAAGTACTATGTGGTTTAGTCTCTCCAGGTAACATGAAGAAAGCATCAAAGTAAATTAAATAACAACAAATAATTATTGTGTAGAACAGTTTGTGGCATTTCCATCAAATTTGTTCAAATTTGAACTTTTGGTTTAAATAATCAATAATATCGATTCCTTCCACTATAAGAGAGAAGAAAGCATTTTCACTTTTCAATGGTTTCCTTGTCAGCACGAGGCAAGATTGTACCAAAAACACAAGTACAACTGCCTAATGTTATTGATTCCAGTCAACAAACGGGGCAGTGTAATCTGTCTGCCTTTGTTCCGCTCACTTGTGGCGAGCTCTCATTAGCCCCCCATGGACAGTCAACCTGTCAGCAGGTCAGGAATCCAACAGCCTGACCTCTGATTCTTCCTCATTTTTGTACAAATTAAATCTTAAAATGGTCAAATTAAAGCACACAGTAAGTGCTTGCTACAGCATTTTGTATTTAAGTCATTGCTTGAGAAAACTTAATATATACTGTAGCTTTAGGTACACCTAAATCACTTTGGGATTTTCTCTCGGTTAATCGTATACCCACTTTGAAACAGTTTTTTAACCATATATTGGGTCTTTCAAGGCAATCTCTTTTCTTAGTTGTTTAAACCATTTTTAAAAGTTAAGATTCTAAAACAAAGTTTGGGATAAAAAGATAAAAAAAATCTATGATTATTAGCTGAAAATGTTCTTATTTTAAATGGATTATATATAGTACATTCTTCTACTGTTACAGTTCCAAAATAGGTATGAAAAATGAAGGGAGCTTGTTCAACAAAAAACAATTAGATAATGTATTAATAGATAGTTTCTATAGTTTTTAAATTGTATTTCTTATTTTATGCTTAAATTTACAAGCTCTACTCTTTCCATTTGTAAATAGAGATGAACCTAACATAAAAGCATGAAGCAAAACTCAAAAACAAAATGTTATGAAGTGGGAATAGTTATTTGAGATGACGATGTGTGCCTGTGCCTCAAAAATTCCAATTATGTCCATCCTTCACTGACTTGGCTACAGGTTGGATTTAAACATTTTGCACCCTGCAGTTGGCTACAATTTAAAAGCATGTACTGTAGGAGCTTATGCAGTCAATTAAGCAGGTTCTAAATCAGTCAGTAAATAAACTTAGGATTTAGAATAGTTACATTGTAAGATATGATAAGAACTGTATGCCATAATATTGTAGGACAGAATTCATTACAATCCAAACATTTCACATACTATGGACACAACACAGACTGTTCTTACCACCTCATAGTTTTATACAATTGTTCATTCCCTTTGTTATGAAAATTAGGATACTTTGACTGCTTAGAAGTGTAAACCAGAACTGACACCCATTTACTGGCAATTTGTTAGAAAAGACACACAGTTCAAAAATAGGCTGTCTGGTCAACCCATCCATGAAACATTAACTCCTCCAATCAAGGAAAACTGTTTAAGTCCATGAAGCTTTATGTTGCAACATGGACGGACTGAGGAATCAAATGTTTAATTTCTATTAGTATGAGGAACCAGGCAAACCATGCTACCTGTTTTATTTTCACAAAGTTTTCTTCAAAGTGACACACATTATCATAGTCAATTATTTCTGTTTTTTTTTTTTTTTTTTTTTTTTTTAATTTGTGACGATTGTGAAACCTTTAAGTTTGGAGTGCCATCAAAGTCAGTGATTAGTTTCAGACTGTATTATGTAGAAAAGCAGCACCTGAAGCTTTGTGGCTGTTCAAAATCTTTTAATATTGACTTTGATTACATATGCTTTGTTTTGTGCAAGTTCTTTTTGTGAAAAATTCAGTTAGATTGACAGGACTGCAGTTGAAGTACATGCATTTTTGACTTATGGTATTCCTCAATGTGACTTGGATGCTTTAATCCAAACTAAATTTCTGCTATTAGTGCAAAGTTATACTAACAGTGATTGGTCTAGTCCAAAAGTATAGATGCTGAAACAAGACGATTTTAACATTACTGCTGAAAGCTTAATGTTGTCATGAAGAGCAAAGTCATTAGCAAAAATTGCCTCATACCATAGATCAGGGTTCTCAAGCTCCAGACAAGGAGAGCTGCAGGTTTTCATTCTAACCCTTTTCTTAATTAGTGACCTGTTTTTGCTGCTAATTATCTTATTTTGAATTGATTGTAATTGACTTGAAGACTTAGACCCCTTAATTGTTTCTTTTTCCTTAATTAGCTGCCAAACAATACTGAGATACAAAATGAGCCAAAAACATGCGTCCATAATACAGAATCGGAAAATAAAGAAAGATGAAGGTCCTGGGAATGTTGATCTGCTCAGGCCCACAAAACATTTAACGGTGCTCTTAAAAAAGAGAATATCAACAATTTCAGAAATGTATTCTATTGCACAATGAGAGCAGCAAAAAGCTATGGAATTAATGAACGGGTTTAATTAACAACAAGAGTCAGTGCCTAATTAAGTAACTGCTTGGAATGAAAATGGTTGGAGTTTGAGGCCCTGAATTAGTTGGTGTTCTGTTGGCTCACTCACTTCTCATTTCAGGGAAACAAATCTTAAAAAACAAGGTCCAGAGTTTGAGAACCCCGCTGTAGATCCACCATCTACACACTCTACGTTGTCACGGTTGGTTTTTCTCCCACATCCCTAAAAATGTACAGGTTAGTGAAATTGGCTACTCTAAATTAGCCTGAGTGTGAGTATGTGCATAAGTATGGTATCCTGTCCAGGGTTGTTTTCGCCTGTATGTCCACTTCCCGCAGAATAATCTCCAGCCTCCTGTGACCTAGATTTAACAGGTTTGGAAACGTTTATATTTATGCATGGTCATAATAAAAACAACTTCTGTAAAATGCTACAAATGGATGGGCTAAAAGAAAGCTTAAGAAATGTTCACAATATTATCACACTTAAATTTCCAAATTATTAATGGAAGGCTAAACCCTGTGTTTTTTGTTGCAGGTTACTGTCATTAACTCATCACAGAGATTTTGTGAAATCCAGGTTCTTTACAGGTCTGAAAAACCATGTTAACAAAATTAAACATTTTCAAGCCAGTTTAGGGTCAGAGGAGCACCAGAGACTATCCCAGCTGCAGCAGCACTGGGTGCAAGGCAGAACCCAAGCCTGCATGTAATGCTAGTCCATCAGTCCATCACTCCAGTCATGCATACAAATACTAATACAGATCCAATTTAAAATCAAGAAATGATCCAACCATCATGTCTTTGACATGTTGGAGGAAAATTGGAGTATATGTATATATTTTGAACTTTGTGGAGCAAACCCAAATGTGGACACAGAAAAGATATATTCAATCTATACAAACTGCAACTGGTTATGTGATTCAGACTGCACCACATGCAACCCATCATGTCAATAGCAGAAACTTTCTAGATGGGGCAGTAACTCAAAGCAGGAAGTTATGAGAAGCAACTACTATACATTACATATTAAAACAATGGAAGCAGACAATTACTATTTATAGTTTGAAATCACAGGAAACAAGATTAGCAGGAGATATGTAAAAACTCTAGACTGTAGCAATTTTGGATTGACCAGTCACTCTGCCATTAATGAGTTACGGCATTGTTGAAAATTGCATGATACGATGTTTTATCAGGGTCTTTGTTGCAATTGCTACACCTTAAAGGATCTGACACATGATGTATGGCACCACATCTGAGGAGCATAAGATATGGGTCTAGGTGAACAAAATACTCTTCTCCACATTAAAAATGGGATAATTGCTTAAAATAGTAAAATTGAAACAGAAAATGTGCCAACCCCAGAAAGACAAGGACTGGGCCTGAATTCTCCTAAAACTGTGAGGCAGCAGTACTATCCATTACTTTTCTTTGCCTCCTTGTAGTATTTGCCTTGTTATTTTTATGTTTAGAGGACCATGAAGTAATTGTTGGTCCTCTTTTGCAATTGTAATATTTATTTAACCTTTGTTATTCCCTAATTTGTTATTCTCTAAACCACAAGGGTGGCACAGTGCAGTTCAGGCTCTGGATAAGCAAAGCAGTGTGTAATCACAGCTGAGGACAACCAGCAGACCTCTAATAGGGACACTTTGACCTCGAAATTCAACCCTTCTTTTTCAATTATTGTGCCCCTATATAAAAAATATAACTTATGCTGGTATGTCTAAAGCTCATTTCTTAGGTGGTTATGTCATTCATAAAGAAAGATTTGACCAAATTCAAATTGCTTTGTTAATGCATTTTGCAAAGAAAATCTATCCAGAGTCACCTTTGCAGGTTACACTGTTGTTCTGTTGCTTCGTGTTGTAACCATCAACAGCTTTCCATAAAAACCTCCTGAACTACTGTGTAGGAAAGAGGCAGAGATCTTGTTTTCATTTTATTTTCATCTATCTATCCATCTATCTATTTATTTGTATATACTATATAATGGATTCAGAAAAAAATTTAGGGCACTTAACATTCTGAACACTTTATTGTGTTGTAGATTTCATTTTACGTGGATAAATTTGTCAATTATGCCCTTCAATCAACACTCAATAACCCTTAATGACAAAATGAAAAAAAAGAAATAGAAAGGTTTGCAAATTTATTAAAAATCAGAAACTGAAATCTCTCACTTACATAAATATTTAGACCCTTTGCTGTGGCACTCCAAATGTGTTCAAGTGTATCCTCTTTGCTTTAATTATCATTGAGATGTGTATAGAACTTGATTAGAGTTGCCCTGTGTCAAACTTGATTAGACATAGTTTAAAATGGCACACACCTGCTTAAGTCCCACAATTCACATATTAGAATATAAACCAAGCTGTAAAGTCCAAGAACTCTCTGTAGATCTCCACAATAAAATTGTGATGAGGCATAAATCAGAGGTATAAAATAATTTCCAAAACCTTTGATTGTTCCCAGAAGCACAGTGGACTAATTAAGTATGAAATAGAAGAAGTCTGGAACCATCAGGACTCTTGCTAGACTTGGCTATCTGGCCAAACTGAGCAACTAAGCAAGAAGCACCTTGATCAGGAAGGTGACCAAGAAGAAAATGGTTTCTCTAACAGAGTTTTAGAAGTCGTCTGTTGAGACGGGAGAATCTGTGGTAAGAACAACCATCTCAGAAGCACTCTATCAACCAGGTGTTTGTGGTACAGTGGCAAGGCAGAGGCCAAATTTGAGGAAAAAGCAAATGACAGTTTAAAGTGGTGATTCTCAACCACTGAGTCATGACCCACATTTGGGTTGCGTGCTGCCACCGGTGGGTCACCGATTGCCATCATTAGGAGTGTGAATGGGTTGCAGTGGTTTGTCATCTGTTTGTATCTGTGCACATTTCCCAAAGGGGAGTACCCCCTCTCAATCTCCAAAGTTTGTGGGTTGTCAATAAAATTAAAAAGAAAAACAGGTTCTCAAGACCGCAGACGGTTTAGAAATGCTGGTTTAAAGGACTCTGGGAACATGAGGAAAAAGATTCTCTGGTTTGGTGAGACAAAATAACATAGAGCATGTGTGGACCTGAATATGGCAGTTTGCAGACACTTCTTATGCAATCTAATTTGCCCTAATGTTTGTTCCAAATTAGCAGAACCAAGGCCTATTGCCAGTCCTCTGGGTCTTATCGTTCTTCACAAACCTTCAAGAAAGATCTTGGTTAGCCACAGGATGCCTGTCTCACCACATGCTAAAATTACCTCTATTGTTTTTACACCCAAGCCCACTGATTTATTCTTAGTGCTGGCTAATCTGTTGATCACCACTGTCCTCATTCATTCATAAATAAAGCATCAAATACCTGAAATCCTCTACTTGTAACCCTTGCTTCCCTGTTACCAAGCCATTCTTTTCCAGTAGATGATCATGATCTCAGCTTTGTGGGTGCTAATTGTCATCAAACCCACATTACACTTAGTTTAGAACTACTCAAGTGACCACTGGAGAGTACATCTAATCACATTTAGAGATTGAATTTCACTAAAAGTACAGATGCAACCCTCGTGTTTCCCAAATTAGATAAAAGCAAGCCTAGGTATCTTATGCCGGTATTAATGAAGCAATGAAACACACCAGAGTAACCGCAAACACCTGTGATACTAATTATCCTAACATTATGGTGCCATGAAATGGGGGGACCATGCAAAAAAGTGTTGTAATTTCTACATTTTGTGACTGAATGCTAATAAATTCTGCAATGTGCACTTCAGTCATGTCTGAATTGTTTGATTTGAAATATTAAACTTTGGAGCAGAGGTAATCAAGGAAAATGTGTCTTTGTTCCAAACATTATGGGCGGCACTTGTATATTGTTAGATTTAAGCACAGCCTTTGACACAATTAATCACTCTATTCTGTTGCATAGGCTGGGAAATTAGGTGGGGATCTCAGGTATTGCCTTCATATGGTTTATTTAGTATATAGTAGTTGATGGGCGGCATGGTGGCGCAGTGGGTAACGCTGCTGCCTCGCAGTTAGGGGACCTGGGTTCGCTTCCTGGGTCCTCCTTGCGTGGAGTTTGCATGTTCTCCCCGTGTCTGTGTGGGTTTCCTCCGGGTGCTCTGGTTTCCTACAACAGTCCAAAAACATGCAGGTTAGGTGCATTGGCAATCCGAAATTGTGCTTTGTGTGTGTGTGTGTGCAGCCCTGCGGTGGGCTGGCGCCCTGTCTGGGGTTTGTTTCCTGCCTTGCGCCCTGGGATTCGCTCAAGCAGACCCCTGTAGTTAGGATATAACTGGATGGATATTAGTTGATTTTACTACATGCAGAAATGTTCTGACATTACTCTGAAGTTAAATATGGTGTCCTACATAGCTCAATACTCAGACCTTTACTGTTTTCACTTTATATGGGAACTAATAACTAAATATAATATTAATTTCCACTTGTCTGCAGATGATACTTAGCTATAATTTTCTTTTAGGCCAAATGACTTTTCACTGATAATATCCTTAATTAATTGTGCCAACGAAATAAAAGACTGGATGCACGACAACTGCTTGTCTCTGAATACAGTAAAACAGAGATGTTACTTATTGTGGGGAATAATGCAGACCACATTAATATTCTGTTACTAGCCAATAATTTTACTGAATCAGTGTGCAGCTTAGAGCTGTAAATGATAGTGCCTATGTCTTTTAAAATTCACATTTCAAAACTATCTAAAAGCCAGTTTTTCCATTTTAAAAATATTGGAAAATTAAAAAAGGTTTCCAAATATGGAGGAAAGTATGAAATTAATTCATAAATTTATTTCTAGTAGGACTGATTACTACAATGTGCTATTCAATGGTTGGTCTAACCATTCTATACTCAGTAGTGTTGATCACTGAATTTCACCAAATTGTAATTTGAAGCAAATTTGCCCCTTTTTGACTATGATTTTGGCATTTCTGCTTTGTTTAGATGAAATATCTGATTGTGCGTCTCTGACTGCATTCTTTCTTCTTTGATCACATGGAGGCACAGTGATGCAGTGGTTGGCACAGCTGCACACAGCTAAGATCACCTTTTTGCCCACCATAATTGGTCAGTATAGTTTGTGGGCATTTCCTTAGCCTCAGGGACTCTTTAAAGATGATTATACCATTATAATCCAGTCAAATCTTGGCTTCTTCTTGGTGTCCTGGTGTGGCACTGGGTGCCAATGCTCTACTTCCAAGCTATTTTCCTGTCCTTGGACATGTTTTAGAATTGGGAGAACTCTAAGATATGCACTTTAATATAGAAAAGTGCTACATGTAAGCAAAATGAACATTATTATAGATAAAGAATGAGAGACACTGTCTTAAATGAAGCAAACTCTACAAAGAATATGGGGACTTATGTTTAAACAACATTTTCATCATCTAAGTAATGTAAAGAATCAATTAAAAGGCATATTGTTATGATTTGAGTGCCATTCTATAGTGAAGAGGGAGTGAGGCCTTCTAAAAGGATCAACAAACCAGGTCAGGCTTTCCCTGCCTGTCAAGAATAGACCTTGACCCAACCAGTCTGACATCTCAGATCCACAGGGAAGCGTTGCCCTTCCAGGCTGAAAATTAGGAACTAACTTTCAAAGTTTCAAACAATCTCTTAAATATCCAGAAAATATATATTTATAACATATAATAAGAATATCAGAAACAATAATAAGAACAATAATGGCAAAAATGAGTTGCATGAAAGTAAATCCTAGGTTAATAAGTCCCAATATAAAATCCAAACATCAAAAACCAAGAACAGAACCAAAAATGAACATGAGATAACTTCTATAAATCACTATGACTAAAGGATTTGCACTCGGCCTCTGAAGATGTCTCTATATGATATTATATAGTGTGTCGCACATGTGTGCTTCGGGAACAGCTTATGGGCTTATGTCAATGTAACTTTTCTCTAAGACATGAGGAGGTGCTATGCAATAGCATTTTCTCTTCTCCTTTCCAAAACTGAAGAAAGGAAGATTGACACAATTCCACCTGTGACATCACTCCTAGGTTCAGCCCACCTGGACCTGCCTCTTCCTCCCAGAATGCCTCAGAACAGGAAGTGATGCCATCTTAGACAGGCTGAAAAAGAAATTAGGATGACTCAACAACTTGCACTTTAAACACTTTTTTTGACATCTTTTTTGTCCTTTAATATATGGAGTTGGCCTTGAAGGTGCTTTGTCTCATTACAAGTGACATCAGAGTGGACTCACCTCCACCCACAAAGCACATATCAAAAACATTTAGTGTCTTTCACAAGGTCAGTGATATGGTCAGTAAAGAAGGATAATTCTGAAAGTTTAATCACTACCTCGTATAAGCACTCATAATTACCAAAAAATAATATTGAGTGGCAGATAACCTTTAAGGGTTGAATGACAGTTTTGAAAATTTTTTCCTACCTCCCCCATATATGTTTCTAACAATTTTAGCTGAGTTTGCACTTATTTTGTAAGAGTGGTCTATGCTAATATGATTCAAGTGCCCTTTTACAGTGTCACACACATGCACCTGGGATATGGTTTGCAGGCTCACACATGTTTCTCTGCCGAACTATGGGTTGGAATATTGTCCCCTGATGCTTTCCCCTTTTTTCCCCACTGTAGACCTTCAGAGGAACCCACCTTCTAATGACTCAATTTTCATCTCCCAAGACAGCCTGATGACATCATTTCTGGTTTCGGTCCCAAGATCCCTCTTCTTCCTGTTTCTCTACTATAAATCTGCCATGTTTGCTAACCTACTCAGTTTTGTTTCGAACTCCAGTCTGTAAAGACTGTTATCATTCTATAACAGTTCTTCAAGTGTACAGGGACAGTTTCCCCAGACCTTTATGCTTGTTTTGGTCTCTAATTACAATAGTGTAGTTGGCAGGATCATTATTTGTGATGCCAGAAGAGCAGGTCCTGAACACTATTGTCTTTACGATGGCCACAGGACTCCAGACACTCAAGGTCCAGGTTGGTGAATACAAAATACAGCTTGCTGAGGCTGAGGCATGGGCACAAGCACATCTAAAGATTCAACAGGACTGCTCACAGCCCACATCCCAGGTACTGTTACCCTTACAGTAAAATGATGACATTGAGTCTTCTTTCCTTATGTTTGAACATACACCTGTGCATCACCTTTGAGAGTGAGCACAGGGCTGTTTTAACAGCATGATAAGTCCCCTCGCAAAGTAGTGTGCTGATGCCTCTGTGCCTGTTTTGATAGCAAAACAGAAACATACACAGTCATCAGAAACATTCTGAGCCACTATGCTTCCCTCCACCAATATTCTAGAGTATACTGTACAATCATGCAATAGATTTGAAAACATTTGACCAATATTAAAAGAAAACATGAAAAGGGTGCAAACAGCACAAGCCCGACATTATGATCGCAGCACAGCTGTTTGGGAGTCAGACCCAGACCTCATTCCAACCTCTCACTCTAAATTGCTGGCCCATTGGCAAGGCCCCTATGAAGTTAACAAGAGGAAAGAGCCAGTCGACTATTAGGTTAAAAAACCTAATTGTCAGCCAAGCAAGCAGGTTTATTATGTATTCTGAAACTGTGGAAGGAAAGGGACAGTGACCCTAACTCCGATCAGCCCTTATGATCTTTATGATCATAAAAAATAAACTTTAACTTCTGACCCAAATTGATGGCCAAACAGAAATGGGAGCTGGAATCTGTAATCCTGTCCATCCCAGAGTTGATGAGTGAAAAACTACGACAGACTTCTTTGTTGTGCACAACATCATAACTGAGCCCAGGGTGATCATCAGGAGACACTTCTATTGACTCCCGAAGACAAAATGAGCTGAAGTGGAGCTGGAAATCAAGTAAATGGTGGACCTAGGTGTAATCGAGGAGATTCATACTCCTTGGTAAATCCCAATTTTCTTGGTCTCTAAGCCTGACAGGAGTTGGCGATTCTGCAAGTCTCCCAATTCAACACCTCTCCTATGCCATGATTGGATGACCTCCTTGAGAGACTAGGTAAGGTGGGATTCTTGACCACCATTGACATGACAAAAGGGTATTGGCAAGTTCTTTTAATGGACTCCACAATGGCCAAAACCATGTTTAGCACCCCCTAGTGGTCACTAGCAACATTGTGTACTCTCATTTGGATTGCATGGGGCCCCAGCAACCTTCCAATGTCTAGTGGACAAAATGCTACGTCCCCACAATTCATATAATGCCACCAATTTGGATGACATTGCCATCCGTTCCAACACATGGAAGAAACACCTACAGCAGGTCCGCGTCATGCTTCATACACTAGGTGTGGCCAGTCTTTGGATCAATCTAAAGAAATGTTTCTTTGGACTGGAGCAGGCCAAATATTTGGGATACCAAAGTGAGGCCAAAGTGTTCAAAACAGGATGCAATCCCCAAATGGTCCCGTCTGAAGACCAAGTATAAACGTTTCTCGGATTATCTGGATATTACTGCCAGTTTGCCCCTCACTTTTCCGAGAAAGGTACACCCTTGACAAATTTCACAAAGAAAGGGGCTCTGAACAACGTGATATGGGATGGGAAAGCTGATGCGGTATTTTGTGACTTAAAACAGGCCCTAACCTCAGCACCGGTTTTAATGGGACCTAACTTTTCTTTGCCTTTTATTCTCCAGACCAAAGCTTCTGACATAGGAATTGGTGCCATGATGAACTAAAGCATTGATGGTGCTGAACACCCCGTCATGTTCCTGAACCGGAAACTGATGGACAGAGAGAGACCAATGGGTAGTGACACAGCTGAGGTATTACCTCCTATGTTGTGAGTTTACCCTGGTCAACGATCATGTTGCTTTATAGTGGATGGCCACAAGAAGTCTAACCCATGTTTCTTATGGTGGTTTTTGGACCTCCAACTTTACAAATTTACTGTCATTTATCATTGAGGCCATCTCCAAGCCAACGCTGATACTCCTTCTGATAAGTCTGGGCTGAGTGGGGGGATTTGTCACACACATGCGTATGAGAAACAGTTTGTAGGCTCTAATGTAAGTGTTTCTCCACCAAACCAGAGGTTGGCACTGTCCTCTGATGCTTCTCCCTCTTCACCCTCTGAAGACCATCAGCGGAACCCATCTCCTAATGACACAAATTCAACCTCCCAAGTAGTCTCAGTCTGATGATGTAATTTCTAGTTCCGGTCCCAAGAACTCTCATCTTCCTGTTTCTGTACTATACATTTGCCATGTTTGCTAACTTAGTCAGTTCTATTTTGGACTCCAGTCTGTAAAGACCGTTATCATTCTCTAACAATTCTTCAAGTACAACCCCAATACCAATGAAGTTGGGATGTTGTGTAAAACGTAAAGAAAAACAGAATACAATGATTTGCAAATTCTTTTCAACCTATATTCAATTGAATACACTACGAAGACAAGATATCTAATGTTCAAACTGATAAACTTTATTGTTGTTTTGCAAATCTTCACTCATTTTGAATTTGATGCCTGCAACACGTTCCAAAAAAGCTGGAATAGGGGCAGCAAAAGACTGGAAAAGTTGAGGAATGTTTTAAACATTCCACAGGTGAACAGGTTACTTGGAAATAGGTGTTTGTCATGATTGGGTATAAAAGGAGCATCCCCAAAAGGCTCAGTCGTTCACAAGCAAGGGTGGGGCGAGGTTCACCACTTTGTGAACAACTGCGTGGGCAAATAGTCCAGCAGTTTAAGAACAACGTTTCTCAACGTACAATTGCAGGGAATCTAGGGATTTCATCATCTACTGTCCATAATATCATCAAAAGATTCAGAGAATCTGGAGAAATCTCTGCACGTAAGAGGTAAGGCCGAATACCAACACTGGATGCCCGTGACCTTCGATCCCTCAGGCGGCACTGCATTAAAAACCGACATCATTCTGTAAAGGATATTACCACGTGGGCTCAGGAATACTTCAGAAAACCATTGTCAGTTAACACAGTTCATCGCTACATCTACAAGTGCAAGTTAAAACTCTACCATGCAAAGCGAAAGCCATATATCAACAACACCCAGAAACGCCCCTGGCTTCTCTGGGCCCAAGCTCATCTGAGATGGACTAACGCAAAGTGGAAAAGTGTGCTGTGGTCTGATGAGTCCACATTTCAAATTATTTTTGGAAATCATGGACGTAGTGTCCTCCGGGCCAAAAAGGAAAAGGACCATCCAGATTTTTATCAGTGCAAAGTTCAAAAGCCAGCATCTGTGATGATATGGGGGTGTGTTAGTGCCCATGGCATGGGTAACTTGCATATCTGTGAAGGCACCATTAATGCTGAAAGGTACATACAGGTTTTGGAGCAACATATGCTGCCATCCAAGCGACGTCTTTTTCAGGAACGTCCCTGCTTATTTCAGCAGGACATTGCAAAGCCACATTCTGCTTGTGTTACAACATTGTGGCTTCATAGTAAAAGAGTGTGGGTACTAGACTGGCCTGCCTGCAGTCTAGACCTGTCTCCCATTGAAAATGTGTGGCACATTATGAAGCGTAAAATACGACAACGGACACCCCGGACTGTTGAGCAACTGAAGTTGTACATCAAGCAAGAATGGGAAAGAATTCTACCTACACAGCTTCAACAATTAGTGTCCTCAGTTCCCAAACGCTTATTGAGTGTTGTTAAAAGGAAAGATGATATAACACAGTGGTAAACATGCCCCCGTCCCAGCTTTTTTGGAACGTGTTGCAGGCATCAAATTCAAAATGAGTGAAGATTTGCAAAACAACAATAAAGTTTATCAGTTTGAACATTCAATATCTTGTCTTTGTAGTGTATTCAATTGAATATAGGTTGAAAAGGATTTGCAAGTCATTGTATTCTGTTTTTATTTACATTTTACACAACGTCCCAACTTCATTGGAATTGGGGTTGTATACAGGGATGGTTTCCCCAAACCTTTATTCTTGTTTTTGTGTCTTATTATAATAACAAAGAGGGAGTTAGGCGTCCTAAAAGTATCTATAAGCCAGTTCAGGAATTCCCTGCCTGCCTAGAATAAGACTTACCCCAACCATTCTAACCTTGCATATCCACAGATGTGTGCTGTACTAAATCTGTTAAACCTGCTCACGAGGCTGTCTAAGTTAATACACATCTTTGTTTCCCATCTTCAACTCCAAAAAACACACTGCAACTTTTGGTCTCGATTTGCTGCTAACAGTACTAATCCCCAAAGTTAGTCTTGTTACCATAAATATGTACCAAGACCAGACCAGCACAGGATCATCCCTAACTCAGAGCACACTTCAACTGATCCATTTAGTCTTGAGCAGAGGAGACTGTAAGAAGGCCTAATTCAGGTGTTTCAGATTTTTGAAGGCATTGTATAGAATATCTAGCATAATTCTTTCAACTTAAAAACCAATTCTACACCAATGTAAATTTAACAGGAAATGCATTTATTACCAAAGCCAGAGAGCAGTTCTGTATGGGACGAGTTGAGGGAGTCTAGAGAAAAATAAACAGAAATGTACTTGAAATGTAGCAACCTTGACAACCATTAATAACTATCTAGATGAGATGTTGGATCAGCTTAGCTAGAAGCTAAACAAACTAGCTCAATGGACTGACTATCCATCCATTATCCAACCCACTATATCCTAACTACAAGGTCATGGGGGTCTGCTGGAGCCAATCCCAACCAACACAGGAAACAAACCCCAGACAGGGTGCTAGCCCACCGCAGGGCACAGACACACGGGACAATTTAGAATCACCAATGCACCTAACCAACATGTCTTTGGACTGTGGGAGGAAACTGGAGTACCCAGAGGAAACCCACACAGACACGGGGAGAACATGCAAACTCCACGCAGAGAGGACCCAGGAAGCGAACCTGGGTGCCCTTAGTGTGAGGCAGCAGCTCTACCCACTGCACCACCGTGCCGCCCACGGACTGACTAGTCTCCTGTTATTTTCAAATTTCTTATCTTCTTATGAAAGATTGTGATACTTGGGACATACTGTAGGAATCAATGGCTGGAAAGACTCTGTCATCAGATTAGAGGGCCCAGCACAGATTCTACTGTAGAATGCCGATCAGGGAATCAGCAGCCAGTTGACCTGTGTCTGACCTTGCCTTTGACTTTGTCTGTTGTAACTGTCCTTGAATGAGATTTGCTATCTCCAGGAAACCTGATGAATAGATTTTTTGTTTTTATCTTCTCCACTGTCAAATGACCAGAGTTCAACAGTTAATTAATGGACAGATATTGCCAGGCCCCATTTATGGTAATCAGTTTCAAGCTACTTTGTTTCCCTGTCTTTTTAAATTACTCTGTGTCTTTAGATGGACTAATTATGAAATTAGTAATTTGTAAAATTAATACTGGTACCTACTTGTGAACTTGTCACTGTGCTCTTCACCTGCACTCATTGTATAGCGCTCCAATTATGTCTGAATTTATATTATCAAATGATAATATATTTATTATTTTAAAAATGTATCATTAGTTCAAGAATATTTAAAAATGTAATCATTTCACCTTGTCACTAACTGCTTATTGTATCTCATTCATTTTGATGTAGTTTTTAAAGACAGCATAGTATCAGTTTTAAGTTAGATTTTAATTGTTATCTGACAAGTGAGATAGTGACACATTATACAAAGTTTCATGTAAAAATGGCACAGTTTCAATACCGTTTCATGTACATTAAAGCACATTAGGTAAAGAAAACAATGAGCACATTTTATCTGGTAATGTTTTGTGATTTTTTTCTGTAGCTTGTTATTCATATCCTAAATCAGTTTTGTGTTTTTTTTAATCTTATATGCTTACATAAATATGCTGTCCTGAACAGGGTTTTTGTTTTATTGTTTTTACAATCATAGTCCATTTTCTGATTCCATCATACTTCAGACTTCTGTGGTCCTGTGTTGCTAGTTCACCTGCCATGCTTGATGAAAAGTACATCACTCCACAATTTAAACCACTTTTAAGACCTGTAGCCAAAATAAGGTAATGGTTATATTTACTGGAAGGAGGAACGTGAAAATTAGGGAGAAAACTACTGTCATCCCAGCTGGCTACATACACATTTAGCCAAATTTTATATCTACAATTGTGTAGCAATTGGAAATCTGCATGTATCAGATTCTTTTCTCCACCAGTTTTATTATGAAAACTATAATAGATTGGGCTTTATGTCTAAAATGACCTCTGCTGTGCTGTCATGTTTCAGCCAGGGCTCCTCTTCTGGCTGTGGTTTAAATCTTGTTTATTGTGCTTTTTGTTCATTTTCTGATTCTTTTGTTTATATTAATATTGCTTGTGCTTATTTGTATTCTTTGTTTTTCATTTTGTCTATGTATCAATTCCTTGGTTATTTCCCTGCCAATCACTGCTAGGAATTGCCTTTATTCCTATAAATCACTCACTCATAGTTCCTGGTGGTTCATTTGAAATGCAGTATGGGAGTGGTGAGTTGATTGTGTTTTGCTGTACCTTTTGTGGATTTCTGGTATTTTTTAACCTTTTGCTCTGTTTTTTGACTTTGTATGGGATTCTGTATTGGGACATGTTTGCTTTGGATTGCTTTTGCTTTTTAGGCAATTCCATTTTGCCTTTGTGCTCTACATAGCTTGCTTTTGTTCACAAATTGATTTTGCCAAAAATAAACATTTTTATTTTATAAAGATTCTACAAGGCCCTTTTTGTTTATAGTCTGGGTTGTGACAGTAATTCCCCTTAGTGGGCAATTTTGGAAATATTTATGAGACATATTTGTTTTTGGGGCTCCCAATTCATGACATGTACAAGTGTATTTTATGTAAAAAAGCCTGTATATAGAGTATGTGTGGTTTTGAACTGACCATAGGAATTTCTAGTTTAGACAGTCCAAACATTTTTTGGCATTTAAGCACAGAAGAATTACTTGAGAATTTCATTTGGGAGCTAGCTTAATAACAATAAATACTTACCCATAAAGTAATCCACTAGCTCTCAATTGTCTTCATATATTTTATGATAACTTTTCTATTTTGCAAATAATTTAACATCCATAATCATAAGGAAAAAGAAAGACAAGGCAGACAAACACAGAAGTGACTGCTTTTAGTTCATTTTCAGGGCTTTTGTGCCACAGTCAGCTCATTCTTTCTCTAATCAACAGCTATCAGTATAGGAAGGTTAAACTGTTAGGGTGCAATGATGGGCTCGTTCATCTCCAAATTAGTTAAAGGCTTATAAAACCTAGAAGTTCACCTTACATAGTCATAAATGTGTGAAACAGTAACCATGTGTTATGTTACAGGGTTTTTTCCCTGACTTATTTATTCCCTGATACTACTCTCCTTTTTGATGTAATTTCTGTGTATTGTCAATATGCTTTATATTTTTACATGTTTTTTGTTAACATTGCTTTATTTAAAAATTGTTTAAGTGTTACATATTGTATATATGGCCTTTTAAGCTATCTTCTTTTTCCACTCCCGTGGATGAAACCCCAAGAGACAGGGTTACCATTACATTACTGCTTAGGAGAGCACTTAGTGTTATAGCATATATTATAGAGGAAAAAGTCTGGCAGAGGTTTATTGAAGTTTACCATATTTTTGCATTTTTCAGTATTTTGAACTTTTTGGGCCTGGAGGCCTTTCTGTTGAGTTTGGGACTGGCTGCCTGGGTTGAAGCTTTTTTAGAGGTCAGAAATAAAATCCTTGTCTGACTGTTATATTGCAGCCAGGGTTTTTGCTGTAGTTTATTTTAATAACACAATGAGTTCTCCTCCACAATATTCACAGAGTCTCCACACTGGCTGTGCAGCAAACTAGAATTCACACTAGTTCAGCCAACAAAGGCACACTTAACTCAGTCATTTCTCAGGGGACACCTGCTGACTTTAAGGAAAGCAGGCCTTAAAAATGGGAAGCTGGCTACAAAACTATAAGACCCAAAATACTTTAACAAATGTCCCAACATGGAGAGGGTAACATCAAACCTCTGGCTGTACAATAAAGAGTAGCCAAAGAGTTTTTATAAAAATAGCAGGACTGTTTTCAAAAGACACTAAACTTTAAAATACTCAAAGAGTGCAGAAAGGAATAATTTGTCCAAAAGCAATCTGATAGCAAATTCAATTGCTATACAGAATCCTATGATCATGGTCAAAAACATAGCAAGAGGTCAGAAAAATAGTAATTCAGTATTAACAACAATAGTCAAAAAAAAAAAAAAAAAAAACACCAGAAAACCCACTAAGAACAAACCAATGAATTGCAGTCTCCTCAGTCTTCATAGGGTAGGGGGTGGTTCCTCATAGAGACAGACAGGTGGCCCTGAGTCTTGGGGGACCACCTACAAAGCACAAAGGACATAGCAGAGCATGTGACCATACATAGAACCTTGCAGAAACTAAACTGCATAAAAATTAAGTAATATAAATAGAACATAAACAAACATAATAGATATGAATAATACTTAAAATTACAGAAAGAAGACATAAAAAGGATCTTAAACTGAGAATAAAGAACACAATCAGATCAAACCAGGGCACTTATGTGTATTTTTCTTTTGTTGTTTATCAATTATTTTTAATGTGTTTATGTAATTTTTGTTAATATTATTTATTATATAAAATTTGCATATGGAGGAATTATTGTGTTTATTTATTATATAGTATTTCATTATTATGCAGTTCCTTGTGGTTTGTGGGTGCTACCCCAAGAAGAAGGGTCAGCCTGACGCCATGGTTACAAAAGTACATTGATGTTGAAGAATGCAGTACTTTCCTGTTTCCATTGTTTGGATTTTCTCTGTTTTAGAGTCTGTTTTTGTAGGTACTGTTATTTGGATTATGCTTTTAACTTATAAGCTTTGGGCTGTCTTTTTAAGCAAATCTCTCTTTCATTTTTTGCTGTTTTCTTTCTTGCTTGCTAGAGACCAAAACTGAACACAGTATTCCAGATGAGTCCACACCAGTGCATTATTAAGTTTGAGCATATCCTCCTTAGACTTGTACTCCACACATCGTGCCATACAACCTAATATTCTGTTTGCCTTCTTAATGGCTTCTGAACAATGTCGGGAAGTTGAAAACGCATTGTCCACGACGAGTC
Source organism: Polypterus bichir lapradei (assembly GCA_026402145.1). Lineage (NCBI taxonomy): Eukaryota > Metazoa > Chordata > Cladistia > Polypteriformes > Polypteridae > Polypterus > Polypterus bichir. The sequence continues at coordinate 5,017,027 of JANRMT010062791.1, forward strand.
CAAAATCCTTCTCTTAAGGTGTACTTTCAATTTTCAGACCTCCTATTGTGTATTCAAGCGTAACATTTTTACTTCTTATGTGTAATACATTAGATTTACTGACATTAAATTTCATCTACCAGAAATTTGCCCAAGCCTGTATGCTGTCCAAGTCCTTCTGTAATAATTTACCGGATTCCAAATTATCTGCCAATCCACCTATCTTGGTATCATCTACAATCTTAGGTAGCTTGTTACTTATATTCCTATCACAGTCATTTATATATATATAAAAATAGCAGCAGCCCTAGCACTGACCCCTGTGGAACACCACTCTTAACATCAGCCAATTCTGATAAGGTTCCTTGTACCATCACCCTCTGCTTCCTGTGTCTGAGCCAATTCTACACTCATCTAAAAACATCACCCTGAACTCCAAACTCTTTTAGTTTGATGCCAAATTGCTCATGTGGCACCTTATCAAATGCTTTCTGAAAGTCAAGATAAAAAATATCATATGCTCCACTTTGGTCATATCCTTTTGTTGCTTCCTCATAGAATTCCAGCATATTACTAAAGCACCACCTTCTTCTTCTGAACCCATGCTGACCGTTAATAAAAAAACCTTGTACTTACCATGTGCTGCTCAATCCTATCATTAATAATTCCTTCCATTAATTTTCCTGTGATACAAGTTAAGCTTACTGGCCTTTTGTTGCCTTTGATCTGCCTGGTCACCATTTTTATATAACATAATAATATTTGCCATTTTCCAGTCCATTGGAATATCCCCAGTGCACAGTGACTTCCTAAAAATATATGTCAAAGATTTATATATGTACTTGCTGGCCTCCTTAAGAACTCGAGGATAAATATTATCTGTTCCTGGTGATTTGTTTGATTTCAGCCTATTTAATCTGAACAGTACTTTTCTCTCTACAATTTCCAAATCCTTCAGTTACCTCCTTGGTAGTCCCAGTTACTGCTGGGAGGTTATCCACTTCCTAACTTGTGAAGACCTTAGAAAAATGTTTAGAGCTTCCACTATTTAACTGCCTGTAGCTTTTAATTCCCCTTTACTATTTCTGATGCACTTCACCTCCTCCTCGACTGTTCTTTTACTATTAAAATACAGAAAGAATCTCTTAGGGTCATCTTTCACCATATATGGTCTTTTAGCCTCCCTAATACCCTTCTTAATGGTTGCCGTCATGTTCTTGTATGCCCTATGATTTATTTTGGAGCTATTAGTCTTATATGCCTTATAAAGCTGTTTTTTCCTTTGCAGCTTCTTTTTTAACTCTTTATTAATCCATTGTTACATTTTAAAAAATTTCTTATTAATTCCAAATTTAGATAAGTACCTGTCTTACATTACATGTAAAACATTTTTAAACCTGTTCCACTGCTCCTTGACTGTCTCCACACTTAAAAGCATATCCCAATCTATCCTCTTTAGACTTTGCTGCATTACTAAATGTAAACTTAAACAATTTTAGTCTTTGCATCAGCACTCTTACAAAACACTAAGATTATATTATGGTCACTCAATCCTGGTGGTTTAATCACCTTTACATCTTCAATTCTGTCTTGATTATTACAAAATGCTAAATCCAAACAAGATTCACCCCATGTTGGTGCTTTAAAAATCTGTGTTAAAAAACAGTCACTGATTAGTTCTAAAAATTGTGCTCCTTGTGTCCCCATAACCATAATATCCCCCTGTAAACTTGCCTTTTCAATATTACTAAAAAGATGTGTGTTGAAATTACTGTCTGAATTGGGTGGTGTGTAACACACTCCTAAAATAAGGCCTCTTTCCCGAAATGCTTTCCAGGGAAAGCCACGCGCCCTCACTAAGATTGGGCTCATTGTCCAACTAAAGAGGACTTGCATTTAAATTTTGTTTTTATTTAAACAGCAACTCCTCCTCCTTTTACGTTCTTTCTATCATTCCTAAAAATATGCATCCGTCTAGGTTATACTCTTCCCTGTCTTTTATTTATCTTATTTAGCCACGTTTCCGTAATTGCTATAATATCATAATCATGCTCTGCTACATACAGCTCCAACTCACTTACCTTATTTTTGATATTTCAAGCATTAAGGCAAGCTATTTTTAATGTGTTACTCCTTCAACATTTAAAAGTTGGGTTAGAATTTACATTACTGCAAATTTTTATTTCTACCTGGCCTGTACTAAACTTCCTACCTCCCATTCCCTAGGTTTAACAATCTTTGACTTGTCTATTCATATGCCTCACCATTACATTGGTGCCCCACCAGTTTAGATATAACCTGTCACAGCGGAACAGGTCCCAACTGTGTAAAAAGGAGTCCCAATGCCCCATGAACCTATACCCTTCTACCCTGCACCAAGATTTGAGGCATGCATTAAGCCATCTAATCTTCTCAGTCCTACGTGGACTGGTGCGTGGCAAAGGTAGAACTTCTGAGAAGACTACCTTGTCAGTCCTGCTTCTTATCCTAGCACCTAACTCTGAATTTGGATTGCTGAACTGACAGCCTACCCTTATGTACGTCATTTGTTCCAACATGGACAATGACAGCTGGGTCCACCTCCTCTCTGGCCAAGAGCCTATCCACCCTTCCAGGGAGGTCCCCCACCTCCTCACCCTGAAGCGACCACACACTGTGTGAGACTTTCTGTCTCTGGAGCAAACCTACGCTTCAATCCCCCTATTGATTGACTCCCCAATTATCATTAACTCCCTTTTTCTGGGAATTGGTTTTGAGGTGACCTATTGGGGCTCCTCATCCCTGCCTACTATCTCTGAATCATCAGAGACACTGTCCAGCTCCAGAAGGGCTTGAAAATGGTTTGACATTTCTATAAGTGTGCACCCTTTACCTTACACCTTGATCCACCTGTCTACCTGTCTGGTCTTGAATCTCCTTCCGCATCACCTTAGGGTTACGCACTATCTCTCTAAAGGACACCTGCACCAGGTCTGCCAATTCTCTACTACAATGCAGGTCAGTCAACTCCTCCTCCATTTCAGCGACCCTGAGGTCGAGGTGCTGGATCATCTGCCATCTCCAGCAGATGTAGCCCTCATAGACAACTGGCTCCTCCAAGCCATCATCTAAAAAGTCTAGCATCCAACAGGACTTTCATTGCACTGGCCTCATTGTTAAAAATTGATTCAGGATTACTAAAACTGCCTTTAGTCTTTTTTAATTGAATTTAAATGATTTAACTTAAATGGTAAAACTAAAAAATATAGCCAAAGAAAACAGATCATAGAACTGCTACAACTATTTTACACCTTCTGTTCCCTTAAACTCCTATACTAGTTTCCCTCTCAACTGCCTCATGTTTGTCCTTCTATGAGGTTAACTTTACTTTTCTCTGTTTGTTTTTCTTACTTTGCGCTCCTCTTATTCCTTACTTATTTATTTACTTAGTTATTTGGGTTGCAGGGATTAAGAGCACTTGTATGGGGTAAAGTCAATAATTAGGTAGGCAGGAACATTTTTCAATCTCTAGAGGTAAATTAGTTGTATAGTATACTCAGTGCCAGCACTAGGTTATTTTGTGCCCTAGGCCAAGCTTATTAGTGCACCAACCAACTGTTTCATAGCCCCCACCCCTTATGATGTGCACCCTAGGCAGATGCCTAATTGACCTTAATGGTGGAACCTGCCCTGAGTATACTTGGTGGTCCTGGAAATCATTGGGAGTAGGGGTAATTAGTGTTCAAGAAATGTAACCCTTGTTTGTTAAGAAATATATACTTTAATGTAATGCATAATTGATAGATTAAAAAGTGCTGATATTTACAACAAAGGAAGGGAATGTTTTCTATATTAACTTGACAAAAATACACTCATATTTTTTATATATCTCATATATACTCAAACAATATAATTTAAATGTGAAACAGTTTAACCTTATGAAATGGTTGACTTAAATGTTAATTTCACAAGATGGTTGGGTCAGATGATGCAGAGAAAGGTCTGTTATACACCATAACTGGGCATTACCAGTCATATAGTGGAGACTACTTAAAATCCCCTTTTAAATATATATATAACAAATTATTGGAAATATTGACTCAGGTGTTTTTGTGATTTAACATAAAAGACTACCTGTGGAAATAAATTATTTAAAAGCAAAATAATAAATGCATTTTACTGCAGAATTCGATGATAATACTTAATGTACTGAAAAAAGGTACATATATCTATAATATGATATTGTGATTAAATTATTGTTATAATATTACATAATATTGTAATAATATTGTAATATTGTAATACTGTATGTGCTATGTTATACAGTATCTACCAAATAATACAAATTGTACATATATATGTATATATGTGTGTATATATATATATATATATATATATATATATACATATATA
>JANRMT010062791.1:5026397-5057766 GCA_026402145.1 Polypterus bichir lapradei
CATGATCAGCGCAGTGAATGCTTTTAAGTCTAAGCTTGGTGTTTGGATCACACATCTTAAAAACGGGAGGCTAACACACTTTCCCAACCTGGAAAAAATGTCACAGAGCATTAAAGACAAGGACATTTTTCACCCTGAGAAATACTGTGCTCACCTGGACAAAGTTGCAACAGAGTTCAATATGCGTTTTGGTGAGTTAAATAAAATGGAATGCATTGCTGCATTTGTCTCAAACCCATTCATGCTCATTGATATAGAACAGGTTGCAGCCAAATTCCAGCAAGTATTTTCTTTATCAAGTGGAGTTGACATGGAGATAGTTGATTTGCAAAATGACATTGAGCTGAAAGCCAGATCAAGGGACAGTGACTTTTGGGGACTTGTCAACAGAGAAAAGTTTCCGCTCCTCACTGCATGTGCACTAAAAGTGAGTGCCTATTTTGGATCAACTTACCTCTGTGAAATGGCATTTTCACAGATGAAAATAATCAAATCAAAATACAGGAGCCGCCTTACTGACAGACACCTCACAGACTGCCTCAAACTGGCTATCTCTAGCTATGAGCCAGACTTCAGAGGACTCGCAGAGAGTATTCAGTCACAGCCATCACACTGACTTGAGTGAGTAACATTACTTCAGCAGTTTTGCCTTCTGGTGGCATTGAGAAAAGTGATGTTGCATATGATGGGACATAACTGCACTTAGCTTAATTTGAGATTGTTGATAATTTTGTTGATAAAACAGTTCATTTATAAAATGTTAAGGGTAGGTAGTACCGTCAGAAACTTCAGTGAATAAGCACTTTACTGCTGACAATTTTTGAGTTCAGTGCCACTTCATATGATCTGATTATATGATGGTTGCTTCCGAGTTAAGTAAAAAAAGAAAAAGAAAAGAACATTTAATGTATATTAAATTCAAATACAATTCAAATACTAAATAAAAGGCCTCAAGTTGGAAGTACAATCTGGGCTGTCTTTTTCTATCTATTCTTCGATAGGTAGATCTTGCCTTTCATTAAGGCCGAGGTCAGGGATCTTCGGCTTGAAAAGGTTGGTGACCACTAGATTAGATTATTTATTATAACATCCACCACAATCCAATCATACACAGTGAAAGACAGAAGAAAACAAGTAGGTCTTAAGCCAACTGTTAAAAACCTCAGTAGTGGATGAAGACCTGATGTGCAGAGGCAAGTCATTCCAAAGCCTAGGAACAACAACTGAAGAAGCTTGTTCTCCTCTCGACTTCATCCGAGATCTTGGCACTACAAGGAGCAGTTGTCCAGATGACCTCAGTGCTCTTGGTGGCACATAGGGGTGAAGGAGGTCACAGATATACTTTTGAGCGAGACCATGCAAGGCTTTAAAAACAAACAAGATTTTAAAATCAATATGACACTTCACCAGTAGCCAGTGGAGAGAGGCTAAAATGGGGGAGATGTGAGAGAGGCAGTAAAATGCCATGCATGATCTGACATCTTAAGTTGTGGACCACAGTCAGATGCAAGTAGCGGGGTTTCAATGCATCAGTAGGGAGACTGCGCCACCAACCAATGAAGTACTGCAGCATCATAACTTCATAGATATGAAGTTGACTAGCACGTTCCATATATGGTTATTTCAGGGCACCAACCAGACACATTCACAAGATGACTGTGATTTATAAAGGCAAATTGCAAAGAAATATGCATATACCAAGTTTTATAAATTAGATGTATGTTTGGCATGCATTTGTTTCTGGTTTTTTGCCTATGCATATTTTTATGTTCAGATCCATACAAAGTTCTGAAAAATGAGATCCCAGGGGCCTCACGTATAAAATTGTGTGTAGAGTTCACACTAAAACATGGCATATTTCAAATGCATAAAACTGTGTAAGCAAATTTCCATGCAGTTCTCTTTTCTAAATCACAACCAACGTGAATTTTAAAGTACATGCATGTGCCTACAGTTCTATCCCACCTTCTTCCAGAATTGTGCATATTTAAATATGCAAATAAATATAAATAGCCCCCTCCATTCAGTATTTTGTTAAAAGACAATAGTAAAAGCACATACAAAAAGAAGAATTTCATCAAATGCAAAGTGGATGTCCTACATAGTGAAGTGGAGGCAAGGAAAAACATACAATTTGGTGCCTTAGGCAGTGGTATGGCTGAGCCACAGAAGGAAATTGATGAAATGTAACAGAAAAGTTTAAAAGTCGCACTGTGCCCGAAACAAAAAAAGAAGATGTCAAAGTTGACGTGAAAAGGAGAGTGTGTGAGTGTTATATGGAAGCATATTAGGGCCACAGAGAAGAAAAAAGGGACGTAATGAAGAAAAATAAGGTCTATTTCAAGATTGAAGTTGAAATGTTGAATTTAACCTCGAAATTTCCACTTTAATCTCACAGTTTATTTTGTCATTAAAGTAGAACATCATAAACTTCATCTTAAAATCGATGTTTCATTTACTAGAGTTTCTTAAATCCCATCATAACTAAAGTAGCACATTAAATGCTTTATACTCTAAGTGTTCCCCGACCCAGTCATCAATTGCTATGTGCTTCTTCATGATATTACAGCTCTCTGAACATTTTAGAATGCTAAGATGTAGACTTCATATCACTTTCATTAAGTCATGCATTAAAGCATATATTAAACATGTGGGGGCATAGTGGTGCAGTGGTAGCAATGACCTTTTGTCCCATCCAGGGATTGTTCCTGCCTCCTGCAAGATGTTTGGTGGGATGTGCGTGACCCTGGAATAGAATAATATATTTAATAATTTATTGCAGTAGTACTGTCTCTGTCAAACATACCAACTCACAATTCCTGTCCTTCCATTTTCCCTTTCCATTTAACCAATTGCCACACAATAAGTTTCTGCAATAAATGTAAAACCAGCTGCTTAGAATGCTGATTCTTCAAAACTTTTAAGGAACATTGAAAAATCTTCATTATACATATTTAATGTTTCCCTCCAGGTTCACACCAGTCCCAGCAAGCACAGAGCGCAAGGCAGAAACATTCCCTGGATGGTGTGTCAGCTCCAGTCATATACATTCAGTATATTATTCTAATATTATCCTAATACAGTAGTGTCCTAATTATATTGTTCCTAGTTTTGTAGCTGAACTCTGTTTTCAATAATCTGTATTTAATTGTATGTTTGACGTTTGAATAAAGATCTAAGTCTTCTCAATTCAGTACACATTACTTATTCTTTATTTAAAAATTGTTCTGCAGATACAGATTGTTTGCAGATTGTACACAATGGCTTAAACTGATTAAAGTTGAAAATTCATTAAAAGCCTGGAATCCTTTTTTTTGTGAAAATCATGTGCAGGATGATTTGGCTTTGTATGTCACTGCAGGGGAAGGTTTCCTCCCAGCAAGCAGCAACCAACTCTGTGTGTGGCTGCCAAAATTTATCAGAAATGCCAGGAACATTTTTTATGTTTTGCACTTTTAATGGAAAGGAAGATAAAAACTGCTGTAGCCAAGATGGACAATCTTTTCGGCTTGCAGATACAAAAGCAGCAGGGGATTTCAGAGATCACTTCATCAACAACAACAAAAAAAAAAATAAAATCATTCATATATTACTGTATGCTTTGGGTTATATTATTTCTTTTGATATGTTCTCCAGCATAAATTCCAGAGTAAATAAAATGTAAATTTGTGGACAGGTCTGAGTTTAAATTTAGAAAACAGAATTCAGATAAAGAAAGAAAGCTTATTTATTATAGTTTAGAACATTGCAAACAGTATTCATCAGTCTGAGATAAAGTTTCTCTGGTTTAAGCCAAGAAAACTGAAATAAAAGGGTGCATATAAAAAGTGGAAATGTAAAATAAATAGTGTAAATAATAAAAAAACATCTCTTACAATTTATATCAGACTCATACAGAAACACTGGATCAAAAAAATGCAACAGATGCCACAGCATGAATAATAATCAGAGCAGCTGTATCTAAATTATTTTACTAAAATGTTGTAAAGAAACTAAAAACAAATTCCCCAATAATCTATCAAACACCAAGATCATATATTCATGCAAATCCTCCTATAAAATGTATAAATCATGCTCAGAAAATAATACCATTACCATGAAAAACACAATAATCCACAGTGAACTAACACCAGCTATAATCCTTAAATGCAAATGTTTAAACACAACCCAAACAGGCTCTTCACAATGTTATAAACCCATTTAAACTACTCCAGTGTTCATGATATACTAAATTACTAATAGAAGTGTGTTGGGGCAGAGTTATTTTTTGGTTGGAGGGTCGTTTTGTATTGTCTTTGGGCATTTTGGTTTTGTTTTCCTGCATTATGGATATTTATCGTAACATCAATTTTCTGTTATCTTACCTCACTATTTACTTATTTCTAACTGGGAACTGCTTAAAGTGGCACTTTCGGATTAGATGTTGCCCTCACACGTCACCTCCCATCTTGATCCAGTGTTGTCACCAATTCCTTCCTTCTCCCCTGTTCCTTCTACATCATGACTCTTTAACTCATTGGTCAGGACACCAATAAAAAAATAGGAGATAAGAAGTACATAAGTTGTTAAACTAAGAAAAGTCAGGGATTATACAATATTGCATTTAGTCATGCGGTGGGCTGGCACCCTGCCCGGGGTTTGTTTCCTGCCTTGCGCGCTGTGTTGGCTGGGATTGGCTCCAGCAGACCCCCAGCGGGTTGGATAATGGATGGATGAATGTATTTAGTCAAGTACAAAAAGGAAAATCAAAAATACACGTGTGTGTATTTTTCATTATGATTTTGCCTTTTGATAACTTTAGATAAATATGCTGTTTTTCTTTAGGTTCCTTGTATGTACCAAAGGAAAACAAGAAACACAATACACTAATACGACAAGCAGTTGACTATCAGGACAATACCTTAGGTGCAATCAACTACAAATATAAAGTTATTAAGCATCTCAGTGAATAAGGAGAAGACACCCAGTAACTATTTTAGGCAAACTAGGATTGTTTACAGGTGATACCTTTTGTACTTTCAGTGTCAGGAGTCAGTGTCACGTGTCAATAAGAGTAGCACTTGACTATGGAATGCCGCTGCCATTAACATCATGCATATGCATACTTCATTGGCCTACTGACAGCTGTTGATGAAGAGATTAAGCATGCAGCAGCTTGAAATCAAGTGACAAGAACAGAACAAATATTAGAGGTTTACATTTATCTTTAATCAGGATGATGTTTAGTACAAATGTTTTAACATAGACAGAGTGCTAGTATCACCAGTCCACTTAACCATAATGCCTCACTGTGCCAGGGTTGGCATGAAATTTGTGGAATGATTATTATCACTGAGCATGCTTAACTGCATATGGTTACCTGTTTTAACACTCAACACTGTGTCAGTCTTTTATGTCCTGTGAAGTAACTAACATCCATCCCCTTTTTTTTCATCCCACACCCCAAGATTTGCAGTTTGAAATCTGACCAATGTGCCACCAGGTCACACTACTTCAAAATATATATTTTCAAATAACTGGAATAGAACTAAACATATACTTTATTTAAAGGTTTCTGGGCAGTATTGCATGCAGTACACACTTTTCTGAATGGCTATGTGATTGTGCCCTGTGTTTGCTTCTTTCCTTACACGCAAGTGCTGCTGTGATGATCACTGGCTCTCTGTGATCCTAAACTGGCTAAATATACTCCTCAGCATATGCAGGATTAAATGAATACTTATAACTTTTTTCTGCTCTTGTCACTTCTTTGCACACTACACATATGCTTAACCATCTCCTTCACTAGCTGTCAGCTTGAACCTGTGGATGTATGGTGTTATTATTGATCCCAGCATGCAGTATCTTTGTGAAATAATTTTACACTTTTGTGACATAACACAATAATTACTGCAAAATAAAGCAGTGATTATTTGCAAAATTATTAAATATTTTTGCAAAATGATGCAATTTATTTGTCAAATAAAGCAATGTTTTTTGAGTGGTGGGAATAAGCTTCCACACTTGACCAAAAACACCAAACAAAAAATTTGTAGCATGAAAATAAACCTGAATAAGTGCTTAAAAGTATTTGTAGACATAACATGGACTTGTTTCATTGGCAAGAAAGCACAGTATATGTTCCCTCATTAACCTTTTTTTGAAAAGAAGGCATACAAGCTCATTTATATATAGCTAGCTTCAAATTGTCTGGTCTTTACCTTTGGTTTAGTTTTCTTTCTCTTTTGTTATTTTCAGTTTCATTTGTGTATAAATGTTACATTCAGTGCAATAAAAATGAAGAGAATATTTTTTCTCAAAATTCTGTGCCCATCTGTTTGTATAGTAATATTAGAGTATTATGAAAGGTTAATGAGAAAAGACCACTTAGCCCAACAGTGGCTTATTCAGTTAATTTATTCTAAACATCATCTAGCTTGAGATTTAATGGTTTCCCTAGTAAAACTCTTTACTACATGGTGTTCTGTCAGGACTGCAAAGACAGACGAAAAAAGGATAATGACCAGGAGATGAAAGCAAAGGCAGATAAAAAAAGCAATGGGTCATGGACGATGACCTAGAATGCAGCAAAGCAAATCCAAAATTCAAAGTCCTATAACAAAGCAAGAAGTCTATTAGAACTCAATTCTGGTACAAAAACACACTTTTAGATTGTTTAGTAGAATTCATAGTCTTGGATGGTGTGCTAAAGGCTAAACTGACCTTTTTACTGTATTGTGTATAAAGTTATCTCTCATAACCTTAGAGGCCAGGTTCCTTTATGATGGGTCACCATGTCATAGCAACCAAAATTCAACCATAATAATTCGTAAAAATGAATTCATATTTATTTACTTATGATGAAAACACACATACATTTTAATTCTTCCTTTTTGCAGGTATCCAGAATCAGCTATTTGAAAATGTCCAAAACATTTTATCCCATGCTAGGAAGAGCTTAAATTTTCAATGAGAAGTATAATAAAAATCAGATTCAAAGCACAATTCAGCATTTCTTTTACATACATCCAATCTGCATGGCAGATCAATAGCCCTCTTACTAATTTCTGTCAATGGTCTGGTCATAGACAGTGAACACTTCATCATGACTCCTAAGTGTTTTGATATGGTGTACTTTCTAGTTTCAGTTTGCACTGATCAATACAGTGCAACCTGAATCCTCACTTCTATTAATTTTTATTATAAACCTCTCTTGTGGTACCTTACAAGAAACCTTTTGAAAATCAAGATAGTCAACATTATATGCTGACCTTTAATATAAAAGTGTTTTGTTGCTTACTGAATGAATTCAAGCATATTAGTGAAAATAGATCTTCCTCATTGGAATAAAATACAATAACAAAGGTAAAGGTTTGGGGCACAAGAGTGATGCCTGTATATTGTAAAGTTGGAAAAAAAGCAAAGATTTGCAAAGACAGAAACACAAACAGTCAGCTGTCATATGCTGGTGCTAGAGCAATGTTCTTGCAGACACAAGTCTTCCTTCAGACTGACTGGTCCTAAGTGTTACTACGTTTAATGAAGCTCTTAAAAGGAAGAGATAGGGATAATTGTGAAAGCAGAAGTGACATCACAGGTCTTGTTTCCCATAAGGAAAGGCATGAGTCTGACAGCACTACTTCCTGGTCCACAGAGGTATTACAACTGCTCTATGAGCCCTGAAACTGTTTTCTAATCACATGTCTGACATATTTAAACATAATATGTGCCACTGTGACAAAACTTTCTTGTTGCTTAATTTTACAATTCCAACATATTGGTGAATCACCATCCTTCCCACCAAAACCCAAACTGACAGTTCACAACTTCACCAGTACTCAATATCTGTTGCCTGATGAAGTATAAAATATTTTATTTTTTTCTGTGATATATATTAAGTTAACTAGTGATCAGGGTCAGTTTGACTATTTGCCACTTACAGATATTCAGTAATATCGCCAGCAGGCATCTATTTTCATTAAATACAAACTGCTGTTTGATATAAGGGATGGCACAGTGGTGCTATGGCTGCACTGCTACCTTGTATAAAGAAAAGAAGGGTTCACATCCTGGATAGATTGTGATTATACATTGGAATAATGTATGTTTGTGCATTCATCCTGCAATGGACTGTTATACTTTCCAGGGACTTTCCTTGCCTTACACCCAATGCTTGCTGGGATAGGCTGCAGTTTCTATACAACCCTGCTCTGGATTGACCCAAAAAAAAATGCAGAAACAATCAATAGAACAGCAGGGTGTAGTTATGAAGTATGCTGCTAGGTATTATGTGCCTGTATCACTCAAGTAGTAGAGTTAAATAAATGTGTATTTCTGGTGCGTATTCTACAATTTCAGATATGACTTGGGATTTTTTTTTTCTTCCAGCCACCAGGGCAGAATTTCAAGAGACAATAATGAGCATGATGATTGACATTGAAGGACTTGTTCATAAAGAGTTTGGTCCCTGTGAACAGAATGTTAATCAGTGACATTACACTGATATGCTAAAGTGTGGGATAAGGGAAGACATCAAGAAAAAAAAAGCATACCTGAACATTAGTCAAAGAGTTTTTGATCAAAAACAATGTGGTTGTTCCTTTGCATCACTTGTATTCGCCAGATCAATATCCCTATGACTTCTTTTTGTTTCCAAATTTAAAACTGAGACTGAACGAAAGAAGATTTACTACTGTGAAAGCAATACAGGAAAAAATGTGTAAAGCTGTAGAAATGATAGCAAAAGATGAGTACAAGAAATGTTAAGAGGAATGGACTAAGCACTGGGACAAGTATATTGCATCTCAAAGAGAGTATTTTGAAGGTGAAAATAAAAGTTTTTATAACAATTACAAGAATTTTGAGTTCAGTCTTAGAAGAGCAATATGTCTCTTGCTGTAATCTACAAATTACTTTATTACTCTTACAGATGACTTTTGCCTTTTCAGTGATATTATTCACATGAAAATTGACATTTCTAATTTTCATTTCCACCAGTGCTCATGTGCTCATAAGCCATATGTTTAGACCAATTTTTTCTTTTGCATGTTATACACCTGCTTTTTATTTATTTTTTTAATCCCCTTTCTCACTGAGTGAGTTGTCTTCAATTTCCTGATATTCCACATTTTATGATAAACTTGCCCTGCACCATAATGCACTTTATTTACCACACTACACATCAAACATGTCAGTACTGAAAATATGCCACATTGCTCTTTTAAGCCAGCGGCTTGAGAAATAAGGTCTAGTCGAGTAGAATGCCAAACTTAACAGATGCAGCTGCTGGATCTTATTCCCATTAGCATGTCAGATTACACAACTAGAAATTGCAGGAGATGAGAAATTGCATGACTCAGTGCAGACTTTTCAACTCAGCTTTGCATTTCCAACGAATCACAAGCTTGCCACATTCTCATAACCAATAATGCACATCTGACAGTGCCAGTGTTTATTCCATTAACATATTGTATAATGTTTCTCCTCTCCAAGAGATGCAGACACGGAAGAGAGATTATGGTTACTTGTAGAAGTCTTTAACAAATTTCAACCGATTCCAGAACACTTACTGCCACTCATAAATGAGCATAAATTCTAACATTAATAGATAAATATATAAATATTGCAAATGAGCAAGTGTTATTTTTTTCAGGTTTTGGAAAACATATTTTACAGTATGTTACATATATTTACTTTTTTTTTCTTTGCAGGTTGGTTGCATTGGCGATTCTAAATTGTTCCTAGTGTGTGCTTGGTGTGTGGGTGTGTGTGCGCCCTGCCTGGGGTTTGTTTCCTGCCTTGCACCCTGTGTTGGCTGGGATTGGCTCTAGCAGACCCCTGTGACCCCGTAGTTAGGATATAGCGGGTTGGATAATGGATAGATGGATGGATTGTTTTGTTGTCATTATTTTGTTTATATATTCAGGCTGCCATTTTGCATATTTTGTGTATTTTAGTAGCCACATTCTTCAGTTGATAGCATGTGACTGCTAGAGGCATTGTTCATGCATGTTCCGTTTGTTTAAGTCTTCCTCAGTTTCACTGGTTTCCAAGGGCAGGCATCTTGTTCCTGCCTGGTGCCTAAAGCTCTGAGAATGTACCACACCTCCCCATCTATATAATGGATGCAGCTAATTTGCAACTAACACTAAAAGCATTAAACACTGCAACTTACATTTACTTATTGGGCTGACACCTTTATCCAAGGCTACTTATAACACTTATGACACAATTAGTTACATTTCTTTTTGGTTTTTCCAGTTGGTCACACAGTGTCAGTGGCACGCTTGGAACCCATAACCTCAGGGTGTGAAGGCCAAAGCCTTAACCACTACACCACACTGCCTTTCAGTCTAGTATTCTGGGAGTTTATGTTGACTTTATAAAGGCAGCTTAATCTAACTATTTCAACATTAGTGTAAATCTAGGATGACTTTTATTTGTGTCTTTAAAGATTAAAAACCTTTTGATCAGTTTTGCACATAATTCTAATAAATATTGCAATTGCAAAGGTGATGGCACTCCTCAGAAACAAGCAAGAGATTGTATATGAAAATAACCACATTCGTATCTTCCCTGACTTCTCTCCAGCAACAGCTACTAAATGCGTAGCCTTCTACAACATTAAACAGCGGTTACGGCAAGCCAACGTCAAATACAGCCTCTTGTATCCAGCCAAACTGAAAATGGAATTGCAGGGTCAATTCTATGTCTTCGCTAGCAAGGAAGAAGCAGAAAAGGAATTAAGAAAGCTGATCCCGGGACTATTCTGATACATAATAGTGAGTTATGGCCATTAATGATATGGCAAGGATTAATAATCTACTGTCTCATCTAATTGTTTAAAATACGGGTTTTTATCATTATATATTCTCATTATCACTCATTATTACTCGGGTGCTATCTGTTTATGTTTTATTGTGCTTAATTATTTTTTCTTTTTCTTTTTTTTTATTATCTAATTATTTTCTCTCTACCCTAAACGAGACTGTTCAACATCATACCCTTGGTTTATTGTTATTGCTATTATTGCATTAAGACTTATTATGCTTATTCTGGACCACTTTCTAACACCATTCCCCATGTTTATTATCCGGGTGTATTATCTTAATACACTAAGATTGCTGAAGATTATATATATTCTAAGTGCACAGTTTTTTAGACTATATTGGTAATAAATATCTCTATTTTTTAATCCTAAAATGCCGCTGCGTGGGGGCTTGTTTTGCTTTGGACGTGCTCTGTCTCTGAGTATGTCAGAGGACTGGGACTGTGTGAAGTGGGTTTTAGCCTCACGTGTGGAGGCAAAAAGGGAGGGTGGGGGTTAAGGGGGGAGAGAAAGAGAGCAGGCTTGATCTATACCTAATCTATCCTTTTAATCTTTATAATTATAACTACCAACGTAATAATAGGCTGCATGGCAATAACTCTTGGGGAAATAGGAAACTAAGGCCGAAACTGTCTCACTTCCAGTTAAGACTATAAAATGACATCAAAAACTCATAATCAATGTCTCCATGATGGGACAGTTAACTTTGTGAGCTGGAATGTTAAAGGCCTGAATCACGAATTAAAGAGAAAGAAAGTACTCTCTCACCTAACAGGTCTAAACGCTAAAATAGTATTTTTACAGGAGACCCATCTACTAAGCAAGGATCAGTTCCGGCTGCAAAAAGACTGGACTGGCCAAATGTTCCATTCTAGTTTTACAAAGAAAAGTAGAGGTGTGGGAATTCTCATACATAGAACAGTCTCATTTGTAGCATCAAATGTAGTATTGGATCCTGAAGGGAGATATGTAATGGTCATGGGAGACTTATCTAACTGTAAAATGATTTTGATAAATGTTTATGCACCTAATGTTGATGATAAGGAATTTATTAAAAAATTTATTTGCATCCATTCCCAGTATGAACACTCATAAAATTATAATTGCTGGGGACTTTAATTGTGTTTAAATCCACTCTTAGATAGAACTTCTTCCACAGGGGGAACGGCATCTAACACCGCAAAGATAATTACAAAGTTTATAACTGATCACAACTTATCAGACCCCTGGAGGTTTTTAAACCCAAACTCAAGAACATATTCTTTCTACTCACCAGTACATCATTGCTACTCAAGGATTGATTATTTCTTTATAGATAATAACTTCTTGTCTATGATTAAATCTTGCAAATACGATGCTATTGTTATTTCTGACCATGCACCTCTAATCTTGGAGCTAAAGTTACTAAGTCCCACACACTCACCTCACAAATGGCATCTCAACCCACTTCTATTAGCAGACGAGAATTGTACAGAATTCATATCCAAACAAATCAATTTCTTCCTAGAGACAAATACATCCTCAGAGATTTCTACAGGAATACTCTGGGAAACTATTAAGGCCTTCTTAAGAGGATGGATTATCTCATATCTTTCCCACAGAAATAAATTAGAAACCAAGAAAGTAGCAGAGATAAAAAGCGAAATTACTAGAATAGATGAAGAACATGCCAGACTACCAAGCGAGACTCTATATAGGAAAAGGCAGGCTCTGCATTCAGAACTAAACCTCTTGACAACTAAAGAAACTGAACAACTAATTTATAAATCCAGACATCATTACTATGAACATGCAGAGAAAGCTAATAAGCTTTTAGCTCAACAAATTCACAAGCGAGAAGTGCGCAACGCAATCTCAGCAATCACCAACGCGAATGGAGATAAAATCATCGACAACAAAAATATAATGCACACTTTCAGAGACTAGTATAAATCCCTATATACTACTGAGTTTAAAGAAGACAATACACAATCTAATGCATTTCTGGATATATTACAAATACCACAAATAGACACTTTTAGTGCGGAGGAACTTGATAAACCTCTGGCGTTATCAGAATTACTAGATGCTATAAAGTCACTTCAAGGCGGTAAAGCAGCAGGCCCTGATGGCTACCCTGCAGAATTTTACAAGAAATTCTTCGCTCAGCTAGCTCCCCTCCTATTAGCAACATTTACAGAAGCCAGAGACAACCAAACTCTTCCTCAAACCTTACGCCAAGCACTAATCACTGTTTTTCCAAAACAAAATAAGGACTTATTACAATGTGGATCATACAGACCAATTTCACATCTGAATAATGATGTTAAAATACTCTCTAAAATCATAGCTAGAAGGATGGAGAAAGTGCTCCCCTCGGTAATATTACAAGATCAAACTGGATTTATCAGGGGCCGACACTTATCTTCAAATCTTCGACGCCTGTTTAATGTAATATACTCACCAACTAAATCAAACACCCCAGAAATATTATTATCATTGGATGCAGAAAAAGCATTTGACATGATTGAATGGAAATACCTTTTTACTACATTGGAGAAATGTGGGTTTGACCCGAACATTTGTGCATGGATCAAATTACTGTATACTAACCCAGAAGCTTCAATTGTATCAATAACATTAGTTCAGACTACTTTAAACTAGAACGTGGTACTAGACAAGGATGCCCCTTGTCACCACTACTGTTTGCACTTGCCATTGAACCACTGGCAATACATTGTCGAAATACTGATCAGATAAAGGGGATTATCAGAGAAGGACTGGAACAGAAAATTTCATTATATGCAGATGATATGGTACTCTATATATTAGACCCAGAAAATTCTGTGCCTGCAGTCTTAATAGCACTCACAGAATTTCAAAAGATCTCTGGTCTCAGAATTAATCTGAATAAAACTGTACTCTTTCCAATGAATTCTCAAGCATATAATATTAGATTAGACACCCTACCTTTTATCATTGCAGAACAGTTTAAATACCTAGGGGTAAACATCACAAGTAAACATAAAGCTCCTTATCAACAAAATTTCGCCGTCTGCATGGAAAAAATTAAGCAAGACTTGCATAGATGGTCAACCCTTCATCTCACACTAGCTGGAAGAATTAACACTGTTAAGATGAATATTCTTCCTAAGCTCCTTTTTTATTTCAAAACATTCCAATATACATTAATAAATCATTCTTTAAGCAATTAAATTCAACAATAACCTCATTTATTTGGAACTCAAAACATCCATGCATCCAAAGAGCGACCCTACAAAGACAAAAGGCAGAAGGCGGCATTTCTCTACCTAACTTCCAGTTTTATTACTGGGCAGCAAATATACAAGCTATAAAAACGTGGACACAAATAGATGAACATACACAGGCTTGGTCCGCAATAGAAGTAAAATCCTGCAGTACTTCTTTATATTCCCTGCTCTGTGCCCCAATAAATGCAAGTTATCAGCAATATACTAATAACCCAATGGTGCTTCACTCACTTAGAATATGGAACCAATGTAGAAAGCATTTTAAGACGGAGAAGCTTCTATCTGTGGCACCTCTGCAAGAGAACCACCTCTTTCAACCTTCGTGAACATATGCAGTTTTTAATATCTGGAAAAAATTTGGAATTAACTTGCTTAGAGATCTTTATATAGACAACGTCTTTGCATCCTATGAACAATTACATTTCAAATTTAACATTCCAGCTACACATTTCTTTCACTATCTTCAAATCAGGAACTTTGTTAAACAGAACCTTTCTGATTTTCCTCATCTTGCACCCTCATCCATGCTGGAAAAAATATTGCTCAATCTCAAGGACTCAGACACCATCTCTGCAATATATGAAATCATTTTACAGTCCCTCCCTTTCAAAGATCCAAGAGGACACTGGGAAAAAGATCTCTCAATTAATATATCAGAAAAGGAGTGGAAAGTAGCAATGCAGAGAATTCACTCGAGCTCCGTATGCGCAAAGCATACAATTATACAACTCAAAATTATATATCGAGCACATCTGTCTCGTCTAAAACTCTCCGAAATGTTTCCAGGGCATGATCTAACCTGCCAACGCTGCAACCAAGTCCCAGCCTCACTGGGTCACATGTTCTGGGCCTGCACCAAATTAACATTATTCTGGACCAAATTTTTAATTACCTTTTAGACAGCCTTGGTGTCACAATCCCTCCTAACCCATTAACAGCTGTGTTTGGGGTTCTTCCAGATGGGTTTAAAGTGGAGAAGGACAAACAAATTGCGATTGCATTCACTACACTTTTGGCACACAGACTTATTCTGCTAAACTGGAAGAACCCAAACTCGCCTCTTTTAAGTCAGTGGGAAACTGATGTGTTATACTATTTGAAATTGGAAAAAATCAAATACTCAGTTAGAGGGTCCGTACAGACTTTTTTCAAAACATGGCAGGATCTAATCAGTAATATTTCAAAATAAGCTCTTAAAGCACAGAGGAAGCAATTATTTCTGTATTTGTCTGCCTTATGCATCCATCTCATCACATTTATTAATTTAGGTAGCATTAGCATTTGCCTTGCTCTCTCTCAGGGGTGGGGATCGATTTGTTCTTAACTCAATTTTACTTTTTGTAAAAAATTGATTGATTTGTATGGATTACAATAAAATTAATAAAACTTCAAAAAAAAAAAATTTGCAATTCTGTCATTTGCAGCTTAAAAATCTATAAAACCAAATCCAGACAATCACTGAGATAAAAAACAAACAGAGAAAGGAATCTTTGTTAGTGCAAATATTCCCTTATCAAATCCCAATAAACAGTCACAGAGATATTTTCTCTACATTCATAATGTGATTTGGATCAAAGGAGGAAAAAGGGGAATGTAGTATTAAATTAAAGTTGCTCCTTTCATATTTTTAATAAATATTTTTATTAAAAATAAAGCACCTTAGAATACACACACAAGCACATAGATCTTTTTAATAAATTTCTCTACACTGTTCTTATAAATGTTTAGGAAACAAATTGGGGCACTATATATTGAAGTTTTGTTATCCAGAGACTTCTCTATGCAGGACTCTGTGAATGCTTATTCAGTATTGTAATATTCATACTCTGGTTGCTCTTCATTATGTCCGTTGAGCTTTTTCTTGTCCTTTACAATCAGATCTAAGAAAAAAAAACTTTCCTGTACATTTCCCTGTTTCTCTTTACTTACATCAATTACTTTACTTATTTTTCTATTTAGGAGATGTATGTCCAAGGTGATTTACTGTACAAAGCTAACCACAATACATATAATATGAGCAATTGGAAAGTTTAACCTTCATGTTCAACAGAAGGCACAAGGAGTGTACTACCATAGTTATTCTGAAAGACAGCATAAAAACTAGAAGCTTCTTGTCAGTTGTTAAGACACTATAGCTGCTAAATTTCAGGATGACAGCAGAGGTACTAAAGGTAAACAGTCCCAAGATACCATGTCAGTAAGTGTGTTTTCAAAAGGCACCTGAACAGGAGATTCAGGACACTTCTGATGGTCATGAACAGCTCATTCCATAGCCTGGCAAAAAGATCTTAGAAGAACTCTCCAGCATTACCATGTCTGGATAAAGAAGGAGCACTCAGCTGGGCAAAAGTAGAATGGAGATTTTCGTAGGAATGTAAGAAGATACCTATCAACTGAGACAATAACAGCTAGTGAAGGGAGAGAAGGCAGGGAATCAGACAAAAAAATTAAAGTGATTTGAAGTATGTAGACAAATGGTGAACACGCGAGGAAAGGCAAGATTGTGCATGAAAATGAAATTGTGTTGATGAAAAGGTAAGTGGGCATGAGACAATGGAAAGAGGAAGAGAAGAGAGGAGCCAGATAATCTTGGGGTGTCAATAAAAATGTTGAAGTCACCTAAAATGATAAGAGCATCTATGAATGAGGAGACTGATGAGAGACAGAAACCAACTTCATGCAGGAATATTAATACCAGGAGGATGATAGTTCACAATGAGAAGCAAGTTGTAGGGGAGTACACCTTAACAGCAATACATTCAAATAAAGAAGAAGAGATATAGTTGTTTTTGTTAAAGCAGTTTGGCATTTCAACTGTCCACCAGAAAAAGGGGAAAAATGAAGAGCAGTCAATCTGGAAGAACAAGTAGTGTGCCTATCATGGCAGTGGGCTCGGTAACGAGGAAATGACAGGAATTGGATTAATAAAGGACGAGAAAGACAATATTGGAAGAAAAACTTCAATAAGATGCAACATCAGAAAATAGGATGACAGATATACTATCAAAGCATCATACAAAAGCCTAATTTAGCTGATTAACTGCTAGTGTCATAACACAAATGCACAATGCTAGATAACCTAATAAGGAAGATAAAGGACAGACTTCACAAAAAAATACAATGTTTTGTAGATGAGGAACAACATACTTAATTCTCTAAAGCCATGTAAATAGCTACTTACCTTTAAATATGAACAAAACATGATTAACTACCAATTCTGCTGAGCTGCAACAAATGACACAAATAATTGCCTTAGATGTTATCTGAATGGGTCGGCATCATAGAAGGCAAATGTATTAGCAGTATTGCCACAAAAAATGTTAAAACTTGTAAGATAGCTCCCTACTAGTGGATAAAATGTCTCAAGTATACACACAGCCTTCAGATAAGTTTGCTAGATGCCTCAAATAGAGTAGTAGTGAGATTACTAGAATATTTCTTCAATTAACTAAGAACTACTTCTTATGAGAACTTTAGTTCAATTCAAGAAGCTTAAATTCAGTAACATGAAATCACCCTGTGATATGGCTACAGTGTGTTTCATACTTTATTTGTGATTTTTTTCATGTATTTCTTTGAGTTCCATGTTATTTTCTTTGACTGGTGATTTTCTTTTTTTCTCTGGTACCCAATGTTGCCGGGACTATAAACAAATTGGAAGTGACCGATTAAATGTGGATGTGGAATCACAATTGCCAATTACCACTTTAAAAGAAGGCCTGGCGACGTGGATGAGATCATCTTCCTCTCAAACTTATTTGGAAATAAGGACGCTTACAATCAGTCATTTAAACTTTGCTTTTTCTAGCATTTTATGAGCTTATTTTTTGTTCAGTACAGTTATGCTTTCTTTTGTCCATTAGGATCATGTCTGTGTAAGCAGATATACATGATGTCCTTTAAGTAGTGTCACTGACAAGAAATTTGCTCATTGAGTCACTGCACCCTTCCAGAACTTATCCTCCAAGAGGTAGCATCGTTGGAATGTGAACTTAGGAACTCTGGAATTAAAGCTGCCAGTTCAACCACTCAGCTAAAGGAGAACTCCATTAGCCCACTGCAGATCTGGCTTTTAGTTTGTGAAGTGGCTTTCCCACACATCAATTTTCTTAACCTCACTGAACATGCCATCTGTTATACAACGTCAACTGCAGGCCTTTGCAGGCTCAACCACAAGGTGTGTTACTTTCTTTTTTACACCACATGCTTTTTAACTTTTTTATCTACTTGTCAATGCTAAGGTCGAGGCAACTCCGTAATACATGACTGTCTCTTGAATAATTTTGATTCCTTACTTCTTTGTGATAGTTAAGTTGTAACCCCCTCCTCCCATCCATGCAAACAGGCTTTGTCATTGCATTTTGGAATAATGTAAATGTTAAATTGTTCTGTCCAATTGTGCTATGCAGTCTTTATTCTTCACATAGGCAATATCATAAGAATCAGTCTCTTCCACTCCTTCTCAAATTTTGGTGTCTTTCATCACATCACTGTAATTATCTCTTAATTGAATGACTTTACTTCTTCCTTAAACCAAAATGCAACTAATTATATATCAGGTGGCTCAACTATACTTTGGCTACATGTCTGATGCAGAATTGTCTAGGAAATGACATGATTTATTATACTGTAAGTGTCATTAATATACAACCAGCACTACTTTACAGTATTTCTGTTGTTTACCGAGTATGCTTATAATGCAAATATAACTTGAGATAATGATGTTCTCTCTGTCTTAACGCATTGAAACATGTTTTGTCATGGGAGGGTACCAGGGTGATACTGTTTCTCTTCTTTATGGCCTTTATTTTGTAGACCATAACTGAATGCCTCAAATCTCATATTCTTACCACACTGTCAGGTACTGTACTTCAGTACCTCCCTCTTCATGTAACCTCAGGCAATTGGACAGAGCAAAAGAACAGGCAGGAGAAAAATCACATAGATTTTAGTCATGTACTGTATTATAGATGAAATAAATAGTGCCATAAAACAAAAGCAAAATAAAGTGGGGCAATAAATATCAATACAACCTGGCACTGCTTGATATTTAGTCTCTTGTCAGATGTCAGTCAGAGCATTCTTGGACTGACTTTTGCTCTTCCTGTCTTCTCCTTCTGACCAGCTTTTTACTGATTTTATAAAGCTAATCTTGGTGTGATGTGGTCATTCTGTCTCCAAGACAACATGGACTATTTTCTTGTTTCCAAAAATGCATTCAGAGCTCATATGCTTCTGTCATTAGAGCCAAACTGCTGTAGTGTAATGTACTTCTGTAACTAGGGACAGTGGTTGTAAGAAACACTTTTGTGTGCATCCAAGGTTCATTAAATTTCTAAAACTGGCCACTTTAGCTCATGTTTCTGACACAATAAATGGGAGACAACAGCATAGAATGTTTGTATATCTTAGTAATCTTTTATGAAATCATACATGCATTATGGTAACAGTAATCAACCAAAATGAACAGTCGAACAATACAATTTTCTGTAGCAGAGATAAACACACTTTCTACTTAAACCAATTATCGAGTAATTCTTAAGCAAACCTTGAATCATTAATGGACAAGCTGCTTTTAACATAATAATGTATTTCAGAACTTAAATGCAAAATTAGATATCTTTGTACAGGTCCATATTTTAAAAGTTAAAAGAGTTCTGCTCACATGTCAAAAAACCAGCACTAAATTTATTGCTCACTGAATTTTAGCTTCATTTAAGGCTAAACACCCTCTTCTCTACACAAAGAACTGTGGATTCTAGAAAGCATTTTCAAGCCATCCCTATATGCTGAAAATGCCAAGTAGTCCAAAATATCCAAACTATTAAGATTATTTAAATAAAAGAGAAAGAGAGAGGTGTGTGTTTGGTGGTGGGGGATGGGCAAAGAGAGTAGAAGAAAAAATACTGAAAAAGGCTAAATTCAACACTACCAAGTCTTCTTACCCTTTGTGATCCTTGGGATGGCTGTCCATTGAACAAACCAAATACCACTAATGGCTCAGTATCAGCTATAGCTCCTTCTCTCACTCTCAGGTCTGTTTTTTCTCCCTTCAAACAAGATGGACCCTGTAAATGACTCCCCTCCCAACTCCAAGCTGTACTGAAGACTGCAGGTGGTTTGACTTTATGCTGCCCTCTGAAGACCACCTCTAGAGTTCTATATGTTGTCCTGTAGCAGCCTTCATGGTGGCACCAAATGATCCTGCGCTTCCGAGCTGCAAGCAAGATTTACAAGGGGCAGAAAACCAACAGGTTGCTACCAATCCTATGTTTGTGCATTTTATTTTTGTTCTGATTTTTACTTTATGTACTCTTTATTCCTTGTTCTTTTACTTTCGTTAAAATAGAATTCAATCCAAATCATTCACATGCTCATTTTCTTATTTTAATGATGAACACACATTTTCATACAAGGATAGAAAGGCAGGGATTGGCAGTAGATGATATATTTGGAAATTATGAAGTGTGTCCCAAACAAGAAATAATTTAAGTACTAATGTCTTTATGTGTTTTATTGTTATCTTTACCATTTTTGAGTTGTTATTTTTCATACTTTTACTTGTCATAACGTATCGTTCATTTATATCTCCTGATATTCCTTGTGCTTTGTGGGTGGAAGCCAAGGAGTATAGGCCACCTTGACATCACCACTCCTAAGCCCTCCCTTTGGCTGTTTAACCAGAGCAAAAAACACTCAGCAGTAGGAGAACACCATTTGTGAAGGTGTTGTGAGTACTGCTTTTTCCTTTGAATTTTCTGTTTTTCTAGACTCTGTTCCATTCCATCTGAACAAGCGTAGTGCTGAGGTGTCACCAGTTGCATGGCTGCACTCAGGTCCTAATCTGGGATCCTGAGTTGATTTGTCATATGGTGGGTGTGGCAATGTGCTGTATCAGCGTGTGCTCCTAACCTCTTTCTCTCTCTCTACATCTGGATTGTGTTTTGGGACTTGTTTGCTTAGGATTACCTATTAAGCAACTGTTTTATGACAATTTTTGCTTTTTTGAGCATTTTACTTGCACTGTACTGTTTTTGTTTTTTACTGACAAAGCCTTTATTTATAGGATTTTTTGGTTGCTCTTTTATTTACAAGCCAAGGGTCTATGGTCCTATTTTGGGGCTTTTTTTAAATTTAAGGACATTTCTTGTTTTTTTACTAGCTTGCCTTGTTTGGTGTCCTGGGCCAGAATCGTGCAGTTAGCAGTTTTGAGGCTACTTGGATTTGGGGTAAGTCTCTTTGGGCAGGCTGGTTACATTATGGGCCTGCCTTTATGGCAGTGGTTCTCAACCTGTGGGGTGGGCCCCCCTAGGGGGGCACGAAGTAACAAAAAGGGGGGCGCGAAGATGTGAAAAAAAGAAAACAAGAATCAAAAATATAAAAAAAAAATCAGTTGAAACCAAAACAAATTCACTTAAACTATATTCTGATACTAGAACAATAAATCTAGAGTTAGATAAATGTCGATAAAAGTTAAGTAGGTGTATAATAAAATATGCATCTACATTTCAAAAAAATGTTAGGGGGGGCGCGATTAAAACTGTTATGAAAACTTGGGTCGCAAATACTTAATGCTGCTTTATGGTCCTTTTAGGACAGGGTTTCCCCACCTTTTTTGCCTTATTTACCCTTTCAAAAGTAAATTTAACCCCACTCTGTTTTGTTTAGTAATTTGAATTTATACTTCTACCATAATAAAGTAATTGACAAAGGGTAATTTTTAAGATACTTTTTAAAAATGATATTTTAAGTTCAAATAACAATAATAATAGTACATAAAAATGCTATTTAAAAAAATAGGCTTACTTCAATTTTTTTTTTTCTCAACTCCAGCTCTTTTGATCAATTTTACTTCCTGAGTAGGTGAAATTTATACCGGGGGTAAATTTACCTTGATTGGGATACCCTGTTTTAGAAGAACAGTTGGACGTCTGGAGGAGAGAGGCCTTCTTTAGGTTTAGACATCTGAAGGAGTGGTTTCTTTAGATGAGAACCATTTTATTTCATATAAGCAATTAAAGTAGCTGAAACATTTTATTAAATTGTTTAGCTTTGTCTCCCTTGCAAAACAAGCTGGGATCACAGAAGAAAACTATGGGGGGAAAGAAAAAGGGACTTTAGATACTATACCTTAGAGTATACTCTCTTCTCTTTTAAGAGAAAGACTGGCAACGTCTCAACAAGGTGAAAATCCTGAACAGAACTGAACAGTCTGCCACTTTTGGTTATGTATCAATGATCTTCTATAAGTAGGACACAGGAAATGAACATAACAGGAATGGAACTCCATCTACATATTGAACAAGCATATTACCATAATACCAAACAGGAATTACTTTTCTGAAACCAAAAGCACAAGCTATTGTGCAAGCCCTGTGTAAACTCATAAGCAAATTTGGAACTGTGTCTAAAAGAAAGTCATTCTGTCAACAATAAAAGCCATGGTAGTTTATATGGCTGTAAGTTTTGTTGTTTCTTGAGTTTTGTGACAAGAAAAGACCTTATTAAAAGCATCTGCTTTATTTTAACAAATACTAAACTTTGTTCACAAATGGCATAGTCAGCAGGAAGTAAAGGGGTGCCAAACAATGGAATGCAGTGCCAAACATGACAGAAAGAGAACAACAAAGTAACAGTTTAAAAGATTTTTTCACTTTATTGCAGTAGTTGCAATGTTGGAACTTTCATTTTAGAAAGTTGCTGTGCAAACAGTGGATTAGTTATTGATTGAGATAAAAATATGCAGACTGGAAACCTCCCTAAAGAAAGTAGTAAGATAGAACATTGCTGTTTAGTTGTAACACCTCTCCAGTTTTTACATGGTTCAAGCTGGAAGATGAATCACTCACGTTGGAGAGTGCAAGTGTCAGGAATGGGCTTTTACCCTGCACCTAACCCTACTTTATGTCTTCCATGAACCCCTGGTCACTCCCATCTGTGCCTTTAATACAGCGACTTTTGTTATGCTACAGTCACACAAAGGGCCAGGAGACACAAGAAGCAGAGACTCAGATAGTGCTTTTGTGCTAGTATCTGCATTTTTGACTTTGTAATTATTCTATGTTGCTTTCTAATTTTTGACCTTTGTTATGTCCTTGGATTCTTCAGGTTTTCTCTGGATGTTTTTTTTTTTGACTTGCATTCCTGTTTATTATTCCTTTTTTCCTTTTTAACATTTTGCATTTGTCTTTTCTGAATTAGTTTAATATAGCACTTTATTTTATTCTGTCTGCTTTTAGATACATTTATTTCAGTAACACTGTAGGTACTGCAAAAATATATCTGTTACTCATTTACTCTTATGTAACAAGACCTTAAAAAAGCTTCTTTTGGTTTTCATTACACTTGCAAAGCATCACTAAATAGATTATTTGTCAGATATATGATGGATTCACAGGTATTATATATTGTAATATCAATAGAAATGTGTCTCAGTTAAGCCACCTCAGACCACTGCAAAGTGAAGTCTTTATTAGTACCGTGTTTCCCCAAAAATAAGACCTGGTCTTATATTAATTTTTGCTGCAAAAATGCACTAGGGCTTATTTTCAGGGGATCTTATATTTATTCATGTACAACAATATACATTTATCCAAATATAGTCATGTCATCTTCTTCTGGAATATCCTCATAACTCTCCACATTCAAACCCTGAATTTCAGCCTGAATTTTTTGCTACTCCAGCCGCTTTTAGGATCCTCCAGGATCGATGTGCACGCTTCAATGTTTGATGAATGGTTCGATGTGGTGAAGCAAAATGCCGACATACAGATGCATTCGTGGTGCTTTATATTCAAGCGTTGCATATTCCCGATCGTAATGACACAAGATATTTGAAAAATCTCACATACCATCTTCTGTACTGTCTTTTTTTATTTTTTTGCACCTTCACAATACCATCAAAATGTACAGCGGCGTATTTGAGCCACAGAGAGAAAAAAGGGCATAATGAAAATGTCTATTTTGTGATTAAAGTGGAAATTTCGGCTTTAAACTCGAAATGTCCACTTTAACCTCGTAGTTTACTTTATCATTAAAGAAGACCGTCGTAAACATCATCTTAAAACTGTCCCAGTTGTTAAATCGCTACGCGTTTCTGGGGCTTCCTCCTGACCTGACAGCAGCGGCAAGCAGCATCTCCACACAGAACACATTAAATTTATAATATTCCAGCACTCTGCACATTTAGAATTCTTAGATTTATACTTGATATCACTTTCATGATTAAATTCATTAAAATATGTATGTTACATTTTATAGATAAATCATTAACTTTGTTTAAATAATGAATACTGTTAATAGTTACACATATGGGGTGGCAGAGTGGTAGCGCTGCTGTCTCACAGGGAGTCATGTCCTCTTGTAATCCCTGCCTGGAGTTTGCATGTTTTCCTGGTGGGTTTCCACAGTGTGCTGTTTTCCACCCAAAGACATGAAGGTTTGGGGATTTGGTGAAGCTACAATGACGTTAGTGTATGTGCGTGCTTGTGTTCACCTTGCAATGAGCTGATGCCCCGTCCACTGTTATTGTTTCTGTCTTGCACCGATGCTGCTGGAAAGGGCACATACCCGATTGATGGATGTAATCATTAAACATCCTTTTCAGAGATATTGTGGCAAGGTGTCCTTGGAATTTGATGGATGTTTAATGGCACACAAGTCACATCGCATGAAGTATAAACCTGGCCTTAGGCGCCTTACTTTTCAGCTGACAATCTTGACCAAGGCTTATTTCTGGGGTAGAGCTTATATTATAGAGCAGCCTGAAAATTATGCTAGGGCTTATTTTCAGAGTAGGTCTGATTTTCGGGGAAGCACGGTAGGTCACATTGGCAAAGACCAATAAACACTTTACTGATGGTTTGTAAGTGTTATGATGGCCCAAAGAAGTATTTGTTAAGGTCTTGTTACATAATAGTAAATGAGTGATAGACTAATATTTGCAGTACCAAAACTAAAGTATTACCCTTGTTTCAATGCATATTCATTACATGTACAAAGAAGGATACTCTTTGTGATGTTAACGGAAATCTGCAGAAATACTTTGGTGCACCCAGTTAGCCATGCTTAGCATAGAGGTGCAGTGTGTAGCTGTCCTTCAGCCTGAGATTTCCTGATGAAGAGTCAGTATGAGGCAGTCACACTGCAATGGCTAATACATTGGTGGGTGCATCAAATCAGTGTGCACCTGACAAAAAGTAATAAAAACAATCTTGTTACAGAAGCTTTAATACTTTGAGACAAAAAATAAGTGGCAATTGTGGTGTGGACACGGTCACTTAGAAAATTATTGCATGCCAGATTTTGTACTTACTGCTAATGAATGCACATCTATTGTATATGCCAGGTTTGTTTCTTGCTGTCAGTGATACACACTGTAATTTTGAAAAGAGATAGTGAAAGGAGTAATCTACTGAACCAAGAATTCAATAAATTTGTCAAGTTTGGTGGTGACTCCCAGCCTCCTAACATTTTATGTCATATATTAGGTTTTAGGACTGCATTGTATGATGGTATGGGGTTCACCTGGTGGGGTATCAGGCTGCTGTACATAGCTTTAGAGAAAATAACCAAAATGGTGAGACCCTGTAAAATGTATGAAAGGAGGTCTCAGTAAGGGCAGCTGCAGATATGTAATTGCCTGACAGAGTCCTCTTGCTATTTATGAATGAAAATGGGATGCCATATTGGGTTACTAAGACACATTTGGCTCCCCCACCTTCACTGGAAGGATCTCTCTACTGCCTCACCTGAGACCATCCTATCAAAGATCATTTTGGTAGGTGCAAAATTAAAGGGAGTTTATCACAACTGTTCTTTTGGGTAGAAGTAATATTTTCTGTTATGAACAATATAAGGTCCATTGTGTGCTATACTTATTCTACTGCTAATTACTACGTAATATTAGATTTGAACAGGTTGTACAGAATATCATGGGGTCTTTGAAAGAATCAGCACAGGGGAAAGCAGTATATACTGGTAGTCTTCACATAGTAAGCAAGCCTTTCCTTTTATGCACAGTTACCACTAGTAAGAAAGTAATTGTTTAGTATACTCAAGCTTTTTTAATAAAGGGAATATTAACAAACCAGGACAACTTATTCAGTTTCACACCTACTTAAAGATGTAGATCAATTATTCAAACTAAAACACTTAGTTCATGTGTTTACTATCCACGGATGGATGGCTTGGTAGAAAGGCATAATTAGGCACCATTAAGATACTGTGTAAAGAGATACTAAATGATGGAAAAGATTCAGTATGTGTGGCTTTAGGACTTATAAATGCAAAAAGTAATATACAATATTTATCACATCAACATATTTCAGCATTTGGACTGCTTTCTATCCATAAATGAGAGTGGCTACTGGAATAGTAGGAAAATATTTAAATGACCCAACAATTGTTACAGATGACTCTATGTAACAAAGTTAGCTGCTAAGGTCCATAAATAAATATTTGGATATTGTTCTCTAAAAAATTAAGTTAATAAGGCCTTACTACATATGATATTTGCACTGATTTAGATGTAGTGGTAAGAGCCCAGGCAGATTATCTCAGTCCAAGTGTGAAGATATTGAGGTTGAATTGACTAAATGTCATTGAGGAATACAGAATCCCAAGGTTCAGCTCCATTGTGCTCATGCCCAGACTCATAGTTCATGGTACTTCTGAAATAACTTTTGAAACTTCATCCATGTTTCTAAGTTATTGGTTATTTTATGCCCAGAGCAGATTATTTTACTGAAAATTGTATACACCTTTGGCATTCTCAACAATAACAAACATCTAAGCCAAAATATGATATGAGATAAAAATGATTAAAAAGATCAAAAAATAAGAGGTAAGGTCAATAACAACAGGAAACAAAGATAGGTTGTCAAAAGCAAGAAGCAAATTATGTTTGGATCTGTAACTCAGATGAGGAAGTGTTTTCATGGGTGACCTTTAATTCTATTGCATTGTGATCAACAGTCACAACCTCCGAGGACGCACCCAGTCTGTTAGCTCTAATACTTAACCAAACTAGAGGCGACCACGAATTTACAAAATGACAGATGATATGGTCCAAAAAATATTCTATAATTAAAATAGAAAGGGGTACTGAAATTTGGATACTAGAATTAGAATCATCAAAATGAATATAAAAATACCCAAATTGATAGAAGAATTCCTATAAAACTAGGAAAAAGGAACAAACCTCTAACAACTTTCGGTCTATTTCAATGTTCTGTGGTTCATTGTTCTTTGTGTACAGAGTCCATGAGGTAGGGCCACCCTGACGTCACTTCTGTTGAGCCCTCACTCTGGAACAGTGTGAGGTTTTTTACAGTGGCTGGAGTGCCATTCCTGCCACCAAACCCTGAGTTTTCCCTGCAAGTTGGAGGACATGCTTGCAGGGCTGGATGCAAGTTAATGTTATGCCTAGGGTGAAGCAATTGCAGCATAAGGGACTTGCTCAAGGGCCCAACAGAGTAGTCATTTCTGGTGTTTACAGGATTCAAACTGGCGACCTTTTTCGATTGCCGGTACAGGTCCCTAGCCTCAGTGCCACCGTTCATTTTACTG
Source organism: Polypterus bichir lapradei (assembly GCA_026402145.1). Classification (NCBI taxonomy): domain Eukaryota; kingdom Metazoa; phylum Chordata; class Cladistia; order Polypteriformes; family Polypteridae; genus Polypterus; species Polypterus bichir. The sequence goes on from JANRMT010062791.1 coordinate 5,054,025, forward strand.
TGGAGTTCTGAATGTCCTGCTTTCTGTGTGGAATTACTATTTTTCTGTGTTTTCTTGCTTCTGATTAAGGATTCTAATTTTAAGTTTTTGTATTGGGACTGTTTGCATTTTTAGGTAAGTCCTTCTGCCTCGTTTTGCTCTGCTGAGCCTTTTCTCTGTATTTTGCTGTTTTTGTAAATAAATCTTTCATTTAAATTCTTTGTTTGCCCTTTTAAATACAACTCAAGGGTTTCTGGTCATCCCTCCTTGTTGTGGGGCTTTTTTGAACATTTTAACTTGTTTTGCGAGCTCCCCATTTTTGGGCCTGTTGGGCTGCAGTGTTCAAATAGTATTGGGGGCCTGGCTGGATTCAGGAGGTGCCTCTTCTATGCAGGGTAATGAAGATCCTGGCCTACTTTTTATGGAGTTTTTGGATGCCTTATGCCCATTTTGTCTTTCTGGAAAGTCCACATCATAAAAAGGTCATATAGCTTTTGAGGGACGTCCCCTCTACTTTTCACCAAAAATCAAATCTTCTTCTTATAAAAACATAGTAGTCTTCATATTTTGACTAGCTTTAAACATTTAAAATTATTGAGAATAATTATAGTAATAAAATTAAACTACTAATTATAATTTAGAAGAATTAAGTAAATGAAAGTTAAGCATAATTAATGCATTAGTGATACAGAATAAAGCAGTAGAGTTAAATACAGTACAGGCCAAAAGTTTGGACACACCTCCTCATTCAATGTGTTTTCTTTATTTTCATGACTGAAGGCATCAAAACTATGAATGAACACATGTGGAGTTATGTACTTAACAAAAAAAGGTGAAATAACTGAAAACATGTTTTATATTCTAGTTTCTTCAAAATAGCCACCCTTTGCTCTGATTACTGCTTTGGCCACTCTTGGCATTCTCTCGATGAGCTTCAACAGGTAGTCATCTGAAATGGTTTTCACTTCACAGATGTGCCTTATGAGGGTTATTTAGTGGAATTTCTTGCTTTATCAATGGGGTTGGGACCAGCAGTTGTGTTGTGCAGAAGTCAGGTTAGTTGGACGATCATTTATTTTTCAACAGGACAATGACCCCAAACACACCTCCAGGCTGTGTAAGGGCTATTTGACCAAGAAGGAGAGTGATGGAGTGCTGTAAATGGTCATGAAAATAAAGAAAACACATTGAATGAGGAGGTGTGTCCAAACTTTTGGCCTGTACTGTATTAATTAATTTACAAATTAATTAATGAATAACACACAAGTAAGCAAATAAATAAGGAAAAACACAAATATAACATACAACTTGTGCTTAAAATGCAAGACTTCTGGTATTGCATGACTTAAGAAGCTATCCCAGCTAAATGTCACCTGATTTAGATTTTTCTTGCATATCTAATATTTTTGATTGACTGATCAAATTGATTTTGCAGGTGATCCAAATCCAATTTGAAGGTCCACCAACATCCATTGTGAATGTGCCCCATATGCAGAAATTAATTAGAGCAATGCAACCTTATTTGCATTGAGAAAACATAATCACAGCAGTTGCTTTGGGAGTAACAAACCTGTTAATGTGAGAAAGGAGCCAGGACTGATGGGAGTAAAATATGAAATGTTTGGATGCAAAATAATTTAAGAATGTTAAGGGGGACATTCAAATACCTATGACAATCCGCACAAGACTTTGGGGAAAAAGTGTGCCCCTTTCTTTTAGGAAACAAAGAGCACCTGGGCTGTATTGGTTGATGATAGCCACCCCAAATTCTTTTTAAGTCTGCCTCCTTGGCTTTCTTTACATTGGATTACAGAATCATGCATCTGTATTGTAATCCATCTTAATTTTCAGTGTAGCGATTTAACAAAGTTCATGTAAACGGTTAAGTATAATCATATAACTTTCCAGACAATTTCCAAATCAAGTCTCATATGTCTGTATTAGATTTAGTACTACATAAGAAAGTGGTCTAAATCCAATTTGGATCCAAACTATTCTGAAGTTGATGAAATTAATGCAGATATGTATGTATTTTTTAATTTACATTTATGGACACATCTTAAGTATTATAGCTTATAATATACCCCATACATTCTCTACTGAAACAAAAAATTAGCATAAATGAAATATATCATTCATTGGCCTAATTTTGAAAAAATATTTAATAACATGATAACAGGAGAGCATGTTACTTCCTCACTCATTAACTGTCTGTCTATCAGAACAGTTTAAGATTAGAGCATTGTCTGGTTGGAAGCTATTGAGTCGTCAAGCCTTTGATCTTTTTTTTTCATACGAATTAAGCTACCTGGATACACCTGAATAGCTAAAACCTCAAATACAAATATGAAACATGCACATTAGGGTGGTACAAAACAAAACTAACAGATTCAAATTCTCCAAAAGGCTGGTTTTATTTGTTATCATATTTATAACAAAAACATTTTTTTCAAATAAACAATATTTAGAGGTCACTCCATTTGGCAGTTTTTATGCCATTTGAACGGAACAGCAGACAACTGTTTCACACAACATTTGTACCAGTGGAAGTATAAATTCTTTCTGTCCTGTATTTGTTGTCCATTGTATTTTTTCCTCTCTCAGCTGTGTCTTTTAATGTCATTATGCATTCACAAAATTCATTCTTCTGTCCACGGTTCTGATGGTTTCTTGAGAAACAACTGAATAATTTCATTGCATTTTTCCATAAGGAGTTCAAAGAAGGATGTTGTTCTTCCTTTTAACAGATCCTCTGACGTCAGCTGTTCAGATTTATTTGTCAGCTTAAGATGTCGAGAAATGTCTGGTAATGATAGCTGCTGCGGGCTTTGCACCATCTTTTCCTTTGTTTCTGTTGAAACGTTGGCATCAAAATGGACGAAAATAGAAATTCCTACTTATTGCTAGAATGTTCCTGAAGCTTTGTCTCTGTAATTTTGTTTTTTCAACTGTTACAGTATGTTCTGTAATGACTTGTTACAATAGACAGTCTTGTGCTGAAATTGTATATTTCTTAAATGGTACCTACTTTTCACCTATTAAATTCTGTGTTATTTTATGTAGCCTGCAGAAGGAGATTGATGCTGGGCAGCAGGATGATGGTGAATTGCGCACAAAAGTATTTCATTTTACTTTCATTGCACTTTGTACATATAGCAGTAAATCTGAACTGAACTGATTACACTGCAATATATTTTTTTATAAAAGCTTTAGATTTGTAAAACAGCTAAGCCACCTGTACATCTATACTAAGTTCACAGAACTAATCAACAATCACTGTTACAAACTTTTTGTGGCTATTCCTGCAAACATATGATAAAGAAAATGCAGATAAGGCGAAAAAGACAGATAATGCAATAGAGCCAAACATCAATGAAAGAGAAGGAAGATCCACATAGCAATTATCGAATTATATAGGACATGCTGAATCACTCTTGCTGAGGATATGGTAATAACTGAGGGCAATATTTTTGAGTGAGGATATGTAAACTTCATGCAGACCCTAGTGGTTTGAGGCAGGAATCACAGTCTGCACCACCATTCTGCCTATGTTAAAACATCTTTACTAAGCTTCCTAAACTTTAGCATATTATAAACTAAATGTATGCCTATAATGTCTGTTTAGTTACTGTCACTGGCTAGAGCACAGAATGCTTCACTTTAGAATACAATTTCATACTAGAAATTAAAACATACATTGATTATGAACAAATAAAAGATAGATAGATAGATAGATAGATAGATAGATAGATAGATAGATAGA
>JANRMT010062791.1:5057776-5094910 GCA_026402145.1 Polypterus bichir lapradei
AGATAGATAGATAGATAGATAGATAGATAGATAGATAGATAGATAGATAGATAGATAGATAGATAGATAGAACTTTATCTATCTCCTTGCGGAAATTTGGCTTTTTACAGAAGCTCTTAAATAAATAACTGCATAAATAGGTAGATAAATAAGTAACAAAATAAATAAATGCATAAATACAGAAATAAATACACACTCACGTACGCACACACACGCATGCACACATGCAAACACACGCACGCACACTTTGATCTGAACACACACTTGAATGGCTATAAAGGAAGAAAATAAAGAAAAATTCAGACTTGGCTGTCACAGTCACAGTGAGGCATTGTGCAGATGTATTGCTATTGGTATGAAAGAGCCCAGTAGCGTTTCTTGACACACTTCTGCTAAATACTTCGTTGGCTGAAAGTGTACTCAGTGTTAGTGTGTCAGAGAGCATTATTCATAATGGTGCTCAGGTTTGATTTAATTCTCTACTTCACTACTTCCTCCATGGGGTCCAGAGTGTGCCCAGTCACTGAGCTTGCCTTTTTAATTAGCTTGTTGTTTTGGTGAGCCTCTGTTAAAATGATGTTACCAGTCCAGCACACCACAATATAAAAAATCACACTGGCCATTACAGAGTTATAGAATATGTGAAGGATGTTACCTCCCACATTAAAGAAACACAGTCTCCTAAGGAACAAGAGCCTGCTCTTCCTTTTCTTATATAGTTCCTCTGTGTTCTGATACCACTCCATCTTGTCATTAATGTGGACCCTCAAGTACTTGTAAGAAGTGGACCACCTCTATATCCACTCTTTGAATAGTGACCGGACATAGAGGTTCTTTGGTATGGCAAAAGTCAATAACCAGTTCCTTGGTTTTGCTGATGTTACGATGCAGACAATTCTCATTGCACCAAGAAACAAACTTTACCATATGACTCCTATACTTTGTCTCATCCGCTTTATCAATACACCCCATAAGTGTCATCTGAGAATTTCTGCATGTGATTTGACCTGGTGTTATATTTATAGTCTGAGGTGTACAGAGTTAAAATAAATGAATAAAGTGTTGTTCACATCTTTATCAGAAAAACAGTCATTGAGCCTCATAAACTGCAGTCTGCTCGACAGATAGTCAGTCCATTATCCAGGACATCATAAGCTCATCCACCTGCATATATCTGAGTTTACCCCTTAACAGGGATGACTGTATGGTATTGAAGGTGCTGGAGACATCAAAACACATAATCCTCAAGGTGCTGCCATCTTTGTCCAGATGAGAATAAGCCTGGTGGAACAGATAGATAATTACATCCTCCACTCCAATCTTTGTCTGATAGGCAAACTCCAGTGAATCCAGGGGGTCTACCAAAATAGGACTCAAATAGTCCAGAACCAGTCTCTCAAAGGTCTTCATGATAGGAAACGTTAGTGCCTCTGGTCTGTAGCCATTAGGAGAGGAAGTGCCTCCCTTCTTTAGAACATGAAGAATGAAGGATGTTATTTCCAGCAGTGGCACTTTCAGAAGCCTTAGGGACAGACGGAACAGGTGGCAGATGACACCACAAAGTTGGTCAGCACAGGCCTTAAGAACTCAAGGACTGACTCTATCTGGTCCTGCAGCTTTTCCTGTGTGCAGCTTCCTCAATTGTCTCCTTACTTGGTGTTCAGTAATGGACAGTGCACACTGATTGTCAAAGGTGGATTTGTCACTGGCCATTCCAGTTGACATGGAAGGAGTTGTTGATATAGTAGGAATGGTGTGGAGAGACTGGTCATAGGAAGAAGGTGGCAGTGGGAGGGAAATATATTCATAAATTGGTTCTAGGTGTTAGCTTTTTTCACATCCCCTTTGTCTGAGCCCTGTATTGCTTGAGTCCCATAATTATACCCAGTCAATTCCAGACATCATTCATGTTATTCTGAGTGAGTTTGTTTTCTATTTTAGCTTTATAAGCCTGCTTTCCTTCATTCAGCTTTTTCTTTAGCACACGCTGTATGTTCTTTAAAGCCTCTTTGTCACTGGATTTGAATGCTTGGTTTTTCTCATTCAGGAGACTGTTTAGCTCTTTAGTAATCCAGGGCGTGTTGTTTGGAAAGCAACACACTGTCTTTGTGGGTACCACTGTGTTGACACAGAAGTTAATAAAGTCTGTGATGCAGTGACAGAGTTTCTCAATATTGTCCCCATGTTATTTGCACATCATTTCCTTGTTTGTCATAGGTAAGCAGTCATTCAGAACCATTTCATCCTCCAGACTTGTAGCTGGGAATAAGATGAATCAGGTTGTGTTCAGATTTGCCTAAAGGAGCCAGTAGATTACAATTAAATCATCTTTAACATTTGAATACAGCAGGTCTAGTTTGTTATTTCCTTGAGTGGATCTGGCCACAAACTGGTAGACATTTGTCATTTATCCTTCCAAAGTCACATGGCTGAAGTCAGCACATATTGTAAGTTCAGGTCGGAGTGTGTTATCATTAAAATGTTGTTGACAGAGAGAAAGAGAGAGGTTCAGAGCATGCACTGATAACAGCGAGCTGCCATACCCACCACTACCTGGATTGAGATCCAAGTGCAACTGTGCAACGGGTGACACCTCTGGACCCATCTGAATGAATCATTTCCATTGCTAAGTCCGAATACAAACATTAATAAGGATGATGTAATTTATCTCCCTGGGCAAATAACATGGATGAATTCTCACAGCCAGAATTTCAATGTCTGACTTCCAAACTGTAGTTTTAATGGTAGTATGTTCCTTTTAACACCATTCCTCATTTACACAGATGACCACTCCCTCACATAAGATGAAATCTGCCAAAAATTAAAACAGTTTCTAGGATATCTGGTTTAAGCCAGCTCTCTGTAAAGTAATTTTAACTTGAAAAATGGCAAACTTATCCATGTACATTTTTTACACTATATTAAAGGTGTATAAGTTGCTAGTTTTAATGATATGCAATAGCCAGTGAAAGATTGAATATGTGCACAATTAAATAAGCAAGCTGTTGCAAGTTATTCCATTTGAACAAGAAGAGTATTCTATGCATCACATCTAGGGTTTTTGCCATTTTGTAAAGCACCCAACACTCATACTTGAGAAAAAGTAGAGATACTTTTCTGGAAAGTAACTCAAGTAAAAGTAAAATCATAAGAAAAACACTTAAGTAGAAGTTTAAAGCATCTGATATTAAAGAATAAGTTTAGTATTTTTCAAGTTGAAATTATTTCTCCACAATTATGGAATATAATAAATAATTTGCCATCAGTGTGTTCAAAAGTGAGGCATTTTTTTACAAATTAAAAAAAAAATTAGGTGGGGGTTGAATTGAATTTAGTTCTGTTAAGTTTGACTTGATTCTATGGAACATTATATGCTTTTAGTAAATTCAACAAAAGATTAAAAAAATGTAAAAAATCATAGCCTGTTCTGTTTTAAAATAGAGGTGAAGAGGCTGGAGTTGTAAAACAAACACCATAAAATGTATCAAACATGTCTACTTTAAAGCAGTTAAGATTTTGATTAAAAAAAAAAACATGTATTCTGTGTTTATAAGACATGTTTGTGACACCAAAAGTAAACAGAATCTTGATACTATTATTCTTGAGATAAAAATACTGTTCCTTATGGATGTAGCAGGTGGATTTTTCATATTTACCAAAGGTGCACCCCAGATTTGCCAAATTTCCATAGCTTGAGGCTGCATATTATCTTCCTTATGTCTCTGCAGTTTTGCTTCTTCAAAGGCTATAGTCTTCCATGGCATGACAAAATTAGGCTCTTCACAAAAGTGTGCCAATTGTCTAATATAGCAGCAGAGAATTCAACATGCCTTGAAATTCTGTGATTTGAGCATGCATCTACTATGATTTGAAAGATGTGCCACATGTATACTCAAGTCATGTTATTTTTTTATGCTGTGTGTATTTTGTATAGGCAATTCAGGCATGCATACTACATCACATACAGACAAAGCTGGTTAATGACAGATGCACATTCAAATAATAAGATTTTAAATTTATTTTTCCTAAATGCCCCCTAATGTTAGCTTTTTACATTCAATGTTGTTATTTGCATAGCCTATGGAGCATGATTCAGGTCGAGTGGTAGTGTAGTGTGTGTTGGTGAAGCATGCATATAAGACTTTTATTGTACTTGTAATGATCCTTTTCCTGCAGATCATCTAATGTGGTGTACCTAATTCTCTGCATGAAATGTCCTGACACTGCACTCTATGTGGGAGAAACGGGACAAACACTCCGCCAGAGAATTAATTTACACAGATTCCACATTAAACATGACAACACAGATGTTCCTGTAGCGGCTCACTTCAACAGCCATGGACACTGTGAGAGGGACTTTAAAGTCACAGTGCTTATGGGCAACTTCAAAACACAGCAAGAGAGAAAAGAATGGGAAGTTAAACTAATGCTAAAATTTAATACATTACAGCATAGCTTGAATAAAGACAAGAGTTTTATGGCCAGATATGAGGATTGTTTACATCTCTCAGACTGACACAGACAACCTGACTACAGATCCACATTGTTTTGAAAAACTCATTACAAACTTCAAAAGACTTTGTTGGACAGTTATCTTATCCAAAGATCTTGAACATACATTGTTCTTCTCTCTTTTTGTTAAATTAACCCTAGCCTGAATGAATCTATTAATTTTTTGCATTTAAGATTTCTCATTTAAAGATTTACCATTGTTGTTTCTTGTCCTAGTGTGTGGATATAAACACAGGGAACTCCAGTTTCTGTATTACATCTTGCCTGAAGAAGGGGCCTGAATTGCCTCAAAAGCTTGCATATTGTAATCTTTTTAGTTAGCCAATAAAAGGTGTCATTTTGCTTGGCTTTTCTCTATACTCAAGTAAGAAGAAATAAACTCAAGTATAGCAATAAATTAGCATTTCTCTTCATTACTATTGTCAAAGATGAGACAAAAGAATCACAAAAAGATTTGGGGCAGCCAAAATTGTTGAATTGTGTGTACAGTTGTGTACAGGTTTGAGTCCAAAACAGAACTGACTTGATGAGGCAAAGATGGAGGTTTTAAGGGAGAGTAGAGGAAGCGACATCATCAGGGCTGGAACCGGAAATTATTTAATTGGAACCAGACCCTTGAAGTGATGTCATTGGACCTGGAACTGGAAGTGATGTCTTCGGGACAAGGCAGAATTTTCTGTAATCGGTCTGCAGTGGAAAGAGAGAAAGGATCAGTACACTCCACCACCCTTTAGTTTGGCGTGAAATTACCGTCATTCATACCCTTTAGCTGTTTCCTATACGCATGTGTGTGAGGCCCCCACCTCTTGACTGAGAGGTCATAAACCTGAGAAAGAGCATCGGCATTGGCGTGGAAAACTTGTATGGCTGTAGGTCAAGAAACCACCTAGTTACCTGTAAATTTGACACCTTGTGCAGGGCTATCCACTGTAAAGGTGCATCTGTAACAAGGGGGAATTTGCAGCCCAAGAGGTAGTACCTCAGCTGCTTAATCACCCACTTGATTGCCAAGACCTCCCTCTCCACCACCGCATACCTGGTTTCTCGTTCCAGTAGTTTCCAACTTCCAACTTCTGTGTCAAATCAGTCAAGGGCGCCACTCTCTCAGAAAAACATGGCACAAACTGCCGGTAATATCTCGCTAAGCAGAGAAAGGCTTGGACTTGCTGCTTCTTTCGTGGACAGGGCCACTTCAGTATGGCATCTGCTTTGGAGCACTGTGGCTTCAAGGTACCCAGACCCAACAGGTAGCCTAAATATTTGGCTTTGTTCAATTCAAAGAAGCATTTCTTGGTGTTAATCCCAAACCCAGCCATACCAAGTGTCCATAATACTGCATGGACCAGCAGTAGGTGTTCCTCCCACGTGCTGGAATAGATGACCACATCATCCAGCTAGGCAGCACTACATGAGTTATTAAGCCTGAGCACTTTATCCACCATGCGCTGGAAAGTCACAGGAGCCCCATGTAACCCAAATGGAAGGAGATAATGCTGGCAGTGACCGCTAGGGGTGCTAAATGCCATCTTAGCCATTGCAGAGTCCGTTAAAGGGACCTGCCAGTACCCCTTTGTCACGTCAGGATTGGTCAAATATTTAGCCTGTCCTATCCTCTGGAGAAGGTCATCTACTTGTGGCATTGGATAGGCATCAAACTGGGAGGCTTGATTAAGTCGACGGAAGTCATTGCAAAACCTCCAGCTCCCATCAGGGTTACTGACCAGGACGATAGGCCTGGACCAGGGACTAGGACTTTCATCTATTACTCCTAATTCCAGCATGTGCTTGATCTCAAGCTCCACATCGCCTCTTTTTGCCTCTAGAAGGACATATGGGCGATCTCAAACGATAACCCCTGGTTCTATCACAATACCATGCATGATCAGAGGGGTCCTTCCAGGTGTTTCACTCACTATCCCTGGGACAGACAGGATAACTGCTTCTAGCTCCTGTCGTTGTTTGGGACTTAAATCTGCACCATATTAAGGATATTTATATGAGCAAAGAGTGAGCAGGGCTAACCAGAAGAGGGATCGGGATCCCTATCCTTCTATGACTTCTAAGATTTATATGATAGACCCACTAGCTCAGTCAACGATTTAGTTGTTTCACCAAATAATTGACAAGTCCCTTCCTCTCCTTAACTTCATAAGGGCCTCGCCAATGGGCTAGAAATTTAGAATGGGAGGTAGGAACAAGAACCATGACCCGATCCACCAGGTGGAATTCCCAGAGAGACATGCCTTGGTCATAATATCGGGCCTCTGTTGCTTGCACCTCTTCCATGTGACTTTTGAGTAAGTGATGAATCTTTCCAAATCGTGTAATTGTGTGATATATTCTAATAGGTCTGTAGAGGGAAGAGCCTCTTCCTGTTACCCTGCCTTTAGAATATCCAGTATGCTCCTGGGTTGGCGTTCGTATAATAATTCAAAAGGGACTAAGCCAATAGAGGCTTGTGGGACTTCCCAATATGCAAAAAGGACAAGGGGGATGAGCTGATCCCAGTTCCTCCCGTCCTTGCTGACCACCTTTGCGAAGCATTTGTTTGAGAGTTTGATTAAATCTCTCCAATAGACCATCAGTTGGAGTATGATACACTGCGGTCCTTAGATGCTTTATTTTAAGTAATTGGGCTGTTTCCCTGAACGTCTCTGAGGTGAAAGGCGTCCCTTGGTCCGTTAGGACTTCCTTAGGAATGCTGACTCGTGTAAATACCCCTAGTAATTCCTGTGCAATGGCTTTAGAAGTAGCTGAGCGCAATGGAACAGCTTCAGGTAACATAATCCACTAGGACTAAAACATATTTGTGTCTTCTAGCTGAAGGTTCCTGGGGTCCTACTAAGTTGTACCCAATCCTTTCAAACAGGACATCATTCAGGGGAATGGGAATGAGAGCAACCTGGTCCCTCCTAGGAATTTATCGCAATTGACACTCCAAGCAGGGCGACGAACCTCCTCATTAATTCCCAGGCAGTGAAATCGAAAAATTATTCTGCTCCAAAGTTTCCTCGGTGCGCAAATGGCCTTCTAGGAGGTGGGTGTGTGCTAACTCACAAACCTACCTGAAGATCCATGAAATTAACAGCAGCTTCTGTACCAACCTCTTACTCCACTACCCGATATAAAAGTTCATTTTCTAAGACAAAGTGAAGACCTTGCGGCATGGGCTGATGAGTACTTTGGCCTTTAACAAGAACAACTGCATTTTTTGCGAATTTAAGGAAATTGTCATTTCATTGTTCCCTTTTAAAAGAAGCCAGTGTTTCTCTAAACTAATACTATAACTGGGAGAGAGAGTCAGGGCCGACATCAAGGGGTGTGGTTTCCTCCTGTGCTGTTGTGGTGACAGCAGATGAGGTTTCCGCCCTTGATGGCCCAGGAATCAACATGTCATATTGAATAGCCGCATCATCTCTCTCTGCTGGCTGGTTACTATAACCGTCTATAAACAGGCCCAAACTTGACTTAGGAGCGGAAAGTGCTAAAACGCTTTTACTTTTAGACCAGTCCCACCCCAGTATCACTGGGAATGATGGATTCGAAAGGACTGTGACGGTCATCTTTTTTAGTGACCCTTCACAGCTGATGACACAGGTGGTGGATCTGTACCAGCGTGCTTCTCTGTGGATGCAGGTTAGACTGGTCTTAACACTTAGCCACTGTGGTAGCATATATCTGCGAGCTATAATGGAAATATTGCTGCTAGAGTCAAATAAGGCTGCTATTTTATCCATTTACAATTACCACTCCTATATGTGGAATTGCCAGGGCATATGTAAGTGCACAACACCCCTTCTTCCCCCTCCATCTGCATTCCTCCTTGTCCCTAGGGACTCTGGTTTGTAACGCTGGGGTCAATATTTTGGGACGTGATCCTTCTGGGTTTGACTAAGGGACGGTTCTGCCCTCCCAGATTGCAAGGCCATCCTAGTTGGTTCCACAAACTCTAAGAGCTCTTCCATATTCTGAAAGTGTTGTTCCCAAACTGGCTGGGTGAAATGTTCAGGAAGGATATTTAATAATATAAAGCAAGCAACCTGCTCCACTATTTGTAGGGCAGTGTTCTCGTCTGGCCTTAGCCAGTGCCCTATCTTAGCCCATAGCCTTGTTTGTAAGTTGGCTGCTTGGGGTCAAACCTCCAGTTTTTTATTCATGCTACCTGCTGGTCTGAGGCACCCCCACATTTAGCCAAAGGCTCTGCCTTGGTGGGGAGGAGGGTACTTTGCTTGAAGAGAGCATAATAAGCCCCTTTTGCCTCCCTCATCTGAACCAGCCCAATCCTGTTAGCTCCTCCCACACACACCCCATGATATCTAGTTTGCCCAGTTATTGGGGATGGAGACTGCACCTGGTCTTTCTGAACTTCCGGAACCGGAAGTGATATCATTGGACCCATAACTGGAAGTGACATCATTGGGACCAGGTGGAATTTCCCATAATCGGTCTGCAGTGAAAAGAGAGAAAGGATCAGCACACTTCACCACCCCCTGGTCTGGCGTCGAATTACCATCATTCAGGCCCTTTAGCTGCCTTCCATGTTCATGTGTTTGACACTATACAACACTGGTGTTCACATGGCAGAGATGGTCACAGAAGGCATCTAGGGTCATGCACTAAGTTTCTGTTATCATCTTTAATAGATCACTATCCTGAAATCAATGTTTCTAGTAATGCCCAAACAGCAGACCAGAAGCATTTTCTTTACAAGATATTTTCATTTCATGTGGTAGGCTTCAATTAAGCAATTTTTTTGTGAAGAGCAACTTAGTGGTCTGGAACAAAAAATTAGCTCCAAGATGCCCGCTATGACACATGAGTGTTAGCAAATGCATGTACATAAACATTAAATGGCATAGGATGACAGGCTTTGGAATCTTTAATTGCCATATAATTAGGAAAAATCATCATATAATCTAGATCACATACTCACATAAAATGAAAAGAAAAGAGCAATTCCCAAATGGCTCACTAATGTAAGACAAAAAGTATATTTAATGCATAAAATAAGCAACCAAAGTAACTGACATATTTATAAAACATTTTATTGTTTTATGGGTATGTATTGATCCTTTTTCATTATTCATTTAGGAGATTTGGTTGACTGCCATTAATTTCATCAGCATCAGGTCAACTCTAATTGGATGTTAGTTTAAGGAGGAAATACAGTGAAAGAGAAATGCTGTGCAGAAATCTTTTTTCAGGATTCCTTTTGATGGCTTTTGCTGGTGATACAGCAGCTGAAAAAGTCAGAACGTGAGATGAAGTCTGTGTCGATTTGCTTAAAAGACATCTTGAAAAAAAGAATGATTTAATTGCCAACAAATACTAAAACTTTTACATGGTTTACGTTATTCTTTATAGGCCTGAAAACTAAATGTTAATAAGGGTTAAAGGTTATGTTCCCTGGGTACTAGATGAAGCATAATTTGCCTGTATATATTCATTTATTTTCTGTACTCTCTTATTGTGATGCAGAGTTGTGGGTGGGGTGTAGCCTTTTCCAGAAGCATCTGGCACGAGACAAGAAACTAATGTGAATAGGACCCCACTTCATCTTAGGGTGCACAATCACAAAAACAATCATATTTATTCATATAGGGCCATCTGAGATCAGCCAATCAACCAAGCCTGTATGATTCTGAGGTATATGAGGAAATCAAAGAATGCCAGGCAGGCACAGACAGTACCAAAGGTTGGAATGTGAATCCTGACTCTGATGCTGTGAGGCAGGAATGTTACCTACTAAGCCATCCCCACTTAATTCAACCAACCTACACTTTTAGCTTTGCTATCATTAACTGTGTATGATATGTATATGCACAATCAGTGCATTTTACAATAATTCTGTTTTTCTTCAACATTTAGACCATGTGTACAGCTAAGTTATTTTTCACAGAAGTGGTCTCAGAGTCTTCCAAACTCTTAATTGGATTTGGATATAACTGGGCATAAACCCAAAAGGAAATGTATGTAATTGAACCCTTCGGATTACATAAAAATACAGACATCTTCCAGAGAACTACTTATGCATATTATGAAGGTTAATGATGTGAACAGACATATGGTTTGTGAAGATTTAAATTAAAAAAATGCCTTAATAAATCTTTTTTTTATTTGTATTAATGGTTTTTAGGCAACTTGGTAACCCTGTAGATACTTTTAACATTATTTAAAATATTTTGTTTGCATATTGGAGAATATTTATTACCAGTTATAGTTTAAAATCACTACACCAAAACTAGAATTTTATTTTATTACTCAGTATAGACTGAAATTTTGTTTTCTTCCTTTAATTTTCCAGCCAACCAAAGTTTAATGCATTTATACTTTGCCTTTATTATGCTGTACTGTATTGCTAATCCTTGTCCATTTAGGAAAACTCATTTAAAAACAATGCATGTATTTGTATGTATTTATTATTTTGTGTTTTAGTGGCTCATATTTTGTGTTTTTATTGAATGTTATTTTGTGTTTTACCTTTTATACTGATCCTTTTTTAATTTAATACCAAGCTCAAATACAGCAAATCTAATAATTTTTTAATGGTCAAAAGGAATTTCACAGTCAGTTATCATTATGTTTAAGTGACTAACCAAAGACTGATGTCCTCATATTCAGCATACTGAAAAGCACAATTTCTGATTTATTTTCTAAAAAGTCATTTATTTGTGTTCTTTTTTCCTCCGTACGTTGAAAGTAATTAAAGTATTCCATTGTGACAAACCAACAGGAAGTCTTAGGTGGAAACATATTTCTTTACCTAATAAAATGATACCAGTAATAACTGAGCATTTTATCAGTATCCACCTGCATCTGGAAATCATCCAGATCTAAAGAGAATGTTGTTTTAACCATGATCATTTACTAAACTTTTAATTTGTATAAAGATGCATGAAATATTGCAATGAAAGGAGGGCTATGTAGGTGAACTCTTTTTCCTTGGCTGCTTGTTCCATTTTCTTAAGCTATGATCAGGCACCGTTTTGTAATTTGGCAGTGGGCCCCACATGCTGGAGGCAGCAGCACGGTCACTTTGTGAAGTGGAAAGTTTAATGAAGTAGTCTGAGAGAATGGAGAGGACCTTCCTCGCTGCACAGATGGCTCTTTGTCACTGCTGACACCTGCCATCTGCTTGTTTGTCTAAATGATGTTGGAGGGGGCAGTAAAAGCCCCCAATCTGCTCAGCTGCCAACACTAGCTCAGGGTGACCTTTTAACCCTCATGTCAGACAGGTCTAGAGAGTTTGTTCTTTAAGCTCAGTGGGTTGCCATTTTGTGTTTGTGGCCTGTACACAGCCTCAGAAATGCAGGAGCAGCTGACTCCAGCCTCAAGCTTCTTCTACAACAGGTTTCTGCCCTTTTAAACAAGAAAGGTCATATTTTCACTTTGTTTACATCCTCTGACATTGCTTTTTATTTTAAGCCTTTCCTTACTTTTACTGTCAATCAATATAATATTTTCTTTACTTTCTAACCTTCAGAACATTTTAATCAGCATTTGAAATCCTTTAATTGAACTTAACATTCAATAATGGTATTTTGCTTAGTGGCAGGAGAGATTTGCTGCAGTGAAAAACAATAAACCTTTTGGACCAGATGATGCTGAACCAAAGGCATAAACATTTCATTGCTGTTGCAGTCACTGTCGACAGTAAGAAGACATTCACTACTCTGAAAACTATTTAACTCAGCAATATAACTGTAGTAGAGCAGACAGTCTTAATTGCTAAAATCATTAATCATCTGTTAGTGTCCTACAGCTTGGAAGAAAACTTTCTGTTAGTGCCATAAGTCAGACATGCCATTGTTCAGTTCTCATTCAGTTCCAGCAGCACAAGTGCATTCTGCCTCTCTTGGCTCATCATGCTAAGGAAAAAGACTTTATTCTCTTTTGTATAGTCAAAGAGCTCACTCATTCCATTTTCAGAAATCAGCAGTTTCGAATAACAATCATGATCACCAGTTTCTTTTAAAATTGATCCATTATTATATTATTTATATTCTTGTAATTTATATTATGTTGTTGTGCCATACACTAAATTAAATTATTTAGGAATAAATAATAAACTTTGCTCATTCCAGTTGTTTTGATGCAAAGTGCATTCATGTTAAGATAAATGAAAAGGTAGTTAAAAGTTGCTTCCAATAACCCTCATTTACAGATTTAGATATTAAGCTGCTTAAGGTCTGTTGAAGAGTAGGTGCACTACGTAGCATTTAAAATGAATGTCTGCCCTGAGATATTTAACACTCCATAGGATGTTTGAATGTGGCCAAAAGAATGTCCAAGAGGTTTAGGAACATTACTCTACATATAGCCAATTACACATTTTGTCATTCACAAGGTGGTGGTGCTTTCAAATGAATAATACAAAGCATCAAAACAGTATGTTTAGGAGCAGCTTCAGGCACTGGCCTTAATTAAATTGCTTTACTAGGCAGAACTCAATGGGGGCTTAGCCCCACAAAACCAATTGTCTGTTCTTTTTTTGTGACATTGATGTGGTGGGTGCCTATGTTTTAAAGTGATCTCAATGGGGCAGAATCTTTTCAAATAAATGTATAAAATTACTGGAATAAAATATTTTACAAATTAAAATTGAGGTATTGCATATTCAATTCACTTCAGTTCAAATTATTTTTATAGTTTTTTTACTCTATTACTGTATATTTAAATAGGCAATTGTGTTGTGGTATGCACTGTAAATGTTCCATGAGTTAGTATTTTTGTATTACAGTTTTATATTTTTAAATCTGTGTATGGGCTCTGGGCTCATCTTCAGAGTAAAACACTTTATAAGAATGAATTGAATTTTGACAGGCTAACAGAGTTATACAGATTTATAAACACATAACAGGATAACTGGAATAACTAGAGAATTTTAAAACATATTAATCTATTACAATTTTCATATGAAAATTTTAATAGATTAATATGTTTTAAAATGCTCTACTTTTTCTAATTTAAAACCCCTAAAAAAAAGTAATTCCAGAGAAAGAAATGCCAGCCAACAGTGTCCCTAGAGAAAATAAAAACCCTTGTGGTTTAATGCTAATGGGAAAAGGCGAAATTAACACAAGAAGCTAATAAGTAGATAACTGCAACAAGTAATCTGTCATGATTCAATCATACAATATCTCGCAGCAGTCTGCTTAATCAATGTGTTATACAGCTTATTTTAAAGAAATTCATAAAACTATTATGACCGATGTCTTCAGTAATTGTACTTAGTACCAATTTCTTATTAAATCATTGTGCAATCCTCTTTAACTTAACGTACATTTTTAAATTACAGTTATATGAAATGTAATATTCATTGGCTATAAAGCTAAGATTTGTAGTTCTTAGAATAACAATAATTCTTCAGTTCTTAGTATTTTTTAAATGTATAATTTTTCTGATTTTTACCTGTACAAGGTGAGGAACAGTAATTACATGGGGATCTTCAGTTCTTGAGATCCAGGGATATGCAACGAATTCTTGAAGGATATGTGCTGAAATAAAAAGGGCATATGTCCACTTATCTCACAAATAATGTTTGTTGTTTGTCATGCCTTTGCATAATAAATTTACAAAATAGCTGAAAAACAGCGCAATTGTGTGCACAAAAGACCATACTGATTTGCTGAGAAAGGAGAGAAACCAGTAGCCAAAAACATTTAAATCCACTGCATAAGCTAGGAGAATATGTATGAAGCAGATATCCTGCAAACATAAACACAACAGTGTCCGTGAGACTCTGTTTCTTGCTAGAAGTGACCCTTTTCACTTTAACTAGTATTAATATGATACAGTAACAGGCTACTCTTTCAAAACATTTTTATTTACAGAAGTAACACTGTCTGAATCAATTTAGAATAATGCAAAGATTTTTATAGAAATGTCCATCCTTAAACCATCCATCTACAATAATGTTGTAAAACAACACTTTACCTTTTTAGTACCCCTAACTCAGTCTAAAACAAAAACATAATAAAGGATTAATAAATCATTAAGTACCTTAAATGTACATCAATCATCACAGCATGTTGCAAATAAAATCAAATTACAATAATAGTGATTAGGGATACTAAAGGAACAAAAAACTAATTATTTTAAAATAATAATAAAATGTGGAGGAATGTTGCTTTTTAAAATAGGGCTACAACATAAGAAAACATTTTGACAAGAGCAGGCCACGTAGTTCCTCCAAAACAACATCAAGTCATGTTTTAAAGGTCCCTAAAGTCCTATAGTCCACCACACCACTTGGTAACTTTTCCATGTCTTTGGTTCTATGTGTAAAGAAAAATGTCTGACCATTTATGCTAAATTTCCTTCTCAATCAACTGTATCAATTTCTTTCATCATTTTCACGTCATTCCTGTCACCTGTTAATTTCCTTTAGCTTAAACTGGAAAGTTTCAACTCCTTTGATCTTTCCTCATAACTCATTCCCTGAAGACCTGGAATCAGCCTGCTCTCTTTTCTGTGGAAGTGTTTTTTTTTTTTTTTGCTATGACTCTTTTGTAACCTGGAGACCAAAATTGCACATAATACTCCAGGCGTGACTTCACAAGTACATTATATACAGTGGTGTGAAAAACTTATTTGCCCCCTTCCTGATTTCTTATTCTTTTGCATGTTTGTCACACAAAATGTTTCTGATCATCAAACACATTTAACCATTAGTCAAATATAACACAAGTAAACACAAAATGCAGTTTTTAAATGATGGTTTTTATTATTTAGGGAGAAAAAAAGATCCAAACCTACATGGCCCTGTGTGAAAAAGTAATTGCCCCCTGAACCCAATAACTGGTTGGGCCACCCTTAGCAGCAATAACTGCAATCAAGCGTTTGCGATAACTTGCAATGAGTCTTTTACAGCGCTCTGGAGGAATTTTGGCCCACTCATCTTTGCAGAATTGTTGTAATTCAGCTTTATTTGAGGGTTTTCTAGCATGAACCGCCTTTTTAAGGTCATGCCATAGCATCTCAATTGGATTCAGGTCAGGACTTTGACTAGGCCACTCCAAAGTCTTCATTTTGTTTTTCTTCAGCCATTCAGAGGTGGATTTGCTGGTGTGTTTTGGGTCATTGTCCTGTTGCATCACCCAAGATCGCTTCAGCTTGAGTTGACGAACAGATGGCTGGACATTCTCCTTCAGGATTTTTTGGTAGACAGTAGAATTCATGGTTCCATCTATCACAGCAAGCCTTCCAGGTCCTGAAGCAGCAAAACAACCCCAGACCATCACACTACCACCACCATATTTTACTGTTGGTATGATGTTCTTTTTCTGAAATGCTGTGTTCCTTTTACGCCAGATGTAACGGGACATTTGCCTTCCAAAAAGTTCAACTTTTGTCTCATCAGTCCACAAGGTATTTTCCCAAAAGTCTTGGCAATCATTGAGATGTTTCTTAGCAAAATTGAGACGAGCCCTAATGTTCTTTTTGCTTAACAGTGGTTTGCTTCTTGGAAATCTGTCATGCAGGCCGTTTTTGCCCAGTCTCTTTCTTATGGTGGAGTCGTGAACACTGACCTTAATTGAGGCAAGTGAGGCCTGCAGTTCTTTAGACGTTGTCCTGGGGTCTTTTGTGACCTCTCGGATGAGTCGTCTCTGCACTCTTGGGGTAATTTTGGTCGGCCGGCCACTCCTGGGAAGGTTCACCACTGTTCCATGTTTTTGCCATTTGTGGATAATGGCTCTCACTGTGGTTCGCTGGAGTCCCAAAGCTTTAGAAATGGCTTTATAACCTTTACCAGACTGATAGATCTCAATTACTTCTGTTCTCATTTGTTCCTGAATTTCTTTGGATCTTGGCATGATGTCTAGCTTTTGAGGTGCTTTTGGTCTACTTCTCTGTGTCAGGCAGCTCCTATTTAAGTGATTTCTTGATTGAAACAGGTGTGGCAGTAATCAGGCCTGGGGGTGGCTACGGAAATTGAACTCAGGTGTGATACACCACAGTTAGGTTATTTTTTAACAAGGGGGCAATTACTTTTTCACACAGGGCCATGTAGGTTTGGATTTTTTTTCTCCCTAAATAATAAAAACCATCATTTAAAAACTGCATTTTGTGTTTACTTGTGTTATATTTGACTAATGGTTACATGTGTTTGATGATCAGAAACATTTTGTGTGACAAACATGCAAAAGAATAAGAAATCAGGAAAGGGGGCAAATAGTTTTTCACACCACTGTAGCTTAAGTACAACCTTCTTTGATTTTTGCTCTGTACATCATGCTATAAATCCTAACGTTCTGTTATCCTTTGTAATGGCTTCTGAACATGGTCTGGAATTAGATAGTGATGAGTCTACTATATAAAAATGAAAGCTGAAAAATCTCCTCTACAATACAAAATATTCAAATATTTAAAGAAAGGAAAATATACAGTATTAAAAATGTCTCATGTGACAATAATGATAGAACTATCAAGCCATAAAATGACATGTTTCTTTAACAAGAATTGCATTTAAAAGGTGACTCACTGCAGCTCCCCTAAGAAGCTAATTTCAAACCCTAGTCTAGTGGCATAAAGGTAAAAGATTGAACACTGTAAAATGGTACCCTCCCAAAGTTTTAGTTGAACATGTTAACAAAAAACTGTTGTGATTCAGGGTTCGTCCACTGACATACACACTTATGTTTTATAATTGCTAAGGGTATCCCTCCTAAGTAATATTTGATTTAAACACAGATAATTAGAAAACAAGCAAAAGGATTTAAGGTTCAAGTGAACACACCAGGATGCACTTGCCAAGTCTTGCAAACAGAAGCAGCTGCTAACACAACTTTCACTGAAGAAGTTGATCAATTACCTACCTTTCCAGTCTTGTAGGCAGTAACAGTTTTCTATTGAGGAACATGGTTTGAAAGATTTTAATTACTTCCTCTGTCTATGGGAATGCCCTTCTCTGTCCCAACAAGCAGTAAATCTAACAACCTTTGCTATTCACAGAGGTTTAGCTTGGTCTTTGACAGTGGAAGAGTGACATGGATTTTTGCAAACTTAATGAAGACTAGAAAAACACCTGTGTCTCATCCTCTTTAAAAATTTCCAGCATATGACTTGCACTTTTCTGAGACCATGCATATATTAAGTGAAACACTCTGAGCTCCCTCAGCAGGTAATCTTCTTCCTCAGTACCATAAAACTTTTTATTCTGCAATGCCTGATCATCTGGGTGGATTTGTTAAAGAATGAAGTGACCTGATGATCTGGTTGCTCTGAATTTGTATTCTTTCCTATCCATCAACTCATCTCTGAAGCTCATGATTGAAAACACCCAAAAACATGAAATATAACCTTCCTTTGTAGTACTCCTTCAGACAGTGTGGCTCATAATGTGAGGAATTGCATTAACAATGCAGATATTTATCCTTATTTCAACATTAATTGATGTAGATGTTGGATATATACATATATTTTTCTTCCATTTATTCCTTTATGTTTATCATTGCTACTAGTTTTAGAATGATCCTTTATATACCTGCTATGATTCTAGACAATATTTAAGGAACAAAATTACTACAAGGTGTGATTTCTGTCTAATCACTGAACTGGTTAGCATGCACTTTGCAACCTTGTAATTTCTTGAATGGCATTTTAATACTATATATTTTATACTTGTTTTATATTACTGTAATTGTCCTTATTCTATATTAGTATTAATTTGAACAGGACAAATTAGGG
The DNA here is from genome assembly GCA_026402145.1 of Polypterus bichir lapradei. Taxonomy (NCBI): domain Eukaryota; kingdom Metazoa; phylum Chordata; class Cladistia; order Polypteriformes; family Polypteridae; genus Polypterus; species Polypterus bichir. The sequence continues at coordinate 5,075,978 of JANRMT010062791.1, forward strand.
AAAACCCAGCCTTACAATGTAGCATTCATTTCTGTGGTTGGGAATGGGCCATTTACAGTTTTGCCTAGGACATCTAATCCTCAAATCAGGGTATTCCAATTTTCCATATACACAGTTAAATTAAGTGGTTTTATCTTAAAGTAATCAAGTTTTATATATAGTATTTGACTATCCCATATTTGTAAGTAGGATATTGTGATATATGGGCGACTGTTCATCCTGGCCAATACCCCCACGCCACCAGGTGGAGCCCTCTCTGCAGCATGGAGGTGCCCCGAATGCCAGCAGGGAATTATGGACATTGGAGTTTTCCTCTACAGCCTTGCTGGATACCACAGGGGTGGCTAGAAGGTGCTGCAGGGAGGAACAGTGACTATTTGTCCTACACCCTGGAAGTATGTCCGAGTCACATGGAGAAGAGGAATGACGTGCTTCCGGGTTGAAGAAGAAGGACTTTTTATCTGACCCAGAAGTGTTCCTAGTCACATGCACAGAGAGAGAGAGAAACACTTCCAGGTCAAGGACTATAAAGGATTGTGGGAAATCCTCAGATGACGAGCTGAGCTGAGTGGAAGGGTGGCAACGTGTCTGGGAGTGGTGGATTGTGATTATTGATTATTGTGGTGTATTTATAAGAGTATTGTGGAGAGGAGGGTGCTTGTGCACTGTACAATTGTCAGAATAAAGAATTATTGGACTTTTACTTGGTGTCTGACGTATTGTCCAAGGGTTTAAGGGAGCGATAGCGCCCTCTGTCTGTCACAATATTTTGCATATATTTTGTTGACAACACATTCCATGTGATCTCCATACCTTTGTATACTAGCAAAGAATTTTAAGGACTTTAATAAATTCATTTTGTTTCAAATTCCATGGGTTTTGTGGGGTTGTGGATGTCAATTTAGAATACCTTTTTGACTCGTCACCAACCCTATATCAGAAAAGCATATTTTTCCAATACAATAATGTAATTAGTGTTAAGATTACATGAAAATGCAATCAACTAAAATATAACTTGTTTACCTTATGTATTGCACACTTGATAAATGGAACAGTATTGATATAGTTTGAATATTAATTACACTTGATGTATGTATGTTTTTGATTAGCTTCATACTAGCAAATTGAAGTTACTGAAATGCAAAAGAGTAAGTTATTTGAAATGTAAGATTTTTGCTTAAAAGCAACCCAGAAAACTACTGTAGTTGTTACTTGATTACTTTTCATTGCTTTACCCTAAAGCAGTGTAGTTGTCAGTCAGTCAGTCATTGTCCAACCCACTATATCCTAACACAGGGGTCTGCTGGAGTCAATCTCAGCCAACACAGGGTACAAGGCAGGAACAAACCCCAGGCAGGGTGCCAGCCCAGCGCAGGGCACACGCACACAAACACTGTGCACACACTAGAGACAATTAAGGATCGCCAATGCACCTAACCTGCACGTCTTTGGACTGTGGGAGGAAACCCACGCAGACACGAGGACAACATGCAAACTCCATGCATGCTACCACTGTGCCACCATGCCGCTCCAGTTTAGTTGTATTTACTGTAAATTACCACAACTCATTTATTTGAGTCATTTTCATGGAACTAGTTGAGGAAAGAGTTTTACAAACTATACTTTTAAGAGAACCTTGGAAAACATCAAGAATATGAATATCTACTACTCCATACTGAGGCTCTAGCTGTTTTAAGGAATTGTGCTCTCCAAACTAAGAAAAAAGTAACATTATTATGCTATTCAGAGTATCTTAGTCTCTCTTCTGGCTTCATCAAGTAGTTCTTGCTTTGTTAGTTTATTAAAAATTTGCACAACTGCAGGAAAAAATGTGTTCAAGGTTTTAAGGCCTTCTCCTTATAGTGTATGTTTAACCCTATGTCAAGAGCCAGAGGGCTCTGATCTAGACTCACATTTCAATCTGTGTTTTTGCAAAAGCTTATGTGATGGATAAGTTAGAAATTAAGATATAAAGCATTTCTAGCAAAGTAAAACAAAAGCTTATGAAATTATTCCTGGAGTGCTGACATTTTTCACTAAAACTCGGATTAAGAATTATGGACATATACATTTTTCTTATTTTACTGTTGCACTGAAGTTATTTGCATTGTCTATTCATGTTAGCAGCTCCATGGTACCCTTGGATATAAAAGTCATTACTGGCTTATTTTCAGGTCCTTCTCATGTTATGTATAGTGCAGGGCAGAATTTAATGTTATGATCTTAATTCTAATCTCATTAACAAATCATATGGCCAAAGATGCCCTCTCAATATTGAATATTGGATATTAAAGTTACACTCATTGACTTCCATCCAATATGCCTTTTGTACTTGTCTTGACTCAAGAACGAAAGCATACTCTCAGTTTCAATGGAATGCTCCAGCCTGGGTTTCTCATTTTACCATTGCCTCTGGAATGATAGACCCTTTTGATTCTTGGGGAATTTGTTAATAGAGACACATGGTTTTGTTTTGCAGGCATATTTAGTATAAGTTTTATCACACGTAATATTATATTTCTGCCAAAAACCTAGCTCTTTTGGATATTTAATTTTCAATCGATTTTGAAAAACTGTTTGCAGTTCTCTGTTTTATTCTGAGTCTTTACCTCAGTTTTTTCATCTTTTCCTTTATCTGTTCTTTTAGTCATTTTGTCCTCTATGTAAAGCCTGAAACACAGAAACTTCTGATTTTTTTTGGAGATATTTATCGAGGAGATTATGGCTGAAAATCAAGTTCAATGGAACAATAATTTAAGCCTACACAAACTTAGTTTTTCATGACTCTTTGGACTTGTTTTAAATGAAAGAGAAACCTTAAAAAATGGAAATTTTTTGTAAAACAAAACTTAATTTGATATTCTGCTATCCCCAAATATACTTTATCCTAAATGATTTAAATAAGGTGTAAGAGCCATTTGTTAGTTATTTAGGTTATATTGAATTGACAGAAGCATTTTCTTAGTTATGTTAAAATGTTTGCCTATATATTAATGCATAATCTATGGGAGATTCAATTATATCTCCTACAAGCTAAACTGAAGTGGAATATTCTAATTATTTCTACAGATTAATTCCAGTTTACGATTTGCCTTGCAGTAGATAAAGCATGGATGACAAACAGTTTTCAGGCCTTATACCATGACATATCATATTGACCACATTGAATATGCCATATGTATATAACATATTGAAGTAAAGTATATGTTAGTTTGCCATGGAGAAATAATACAACCTTTAAGTATAGAAAGTAACTGAAAGTTTAACAAGAAAAAGTTAAGTTTGCAGAACAAACATTGTTTCCTCTTTTGGCTTTTATCCTACATGTACAATAACTTTTTCTCTATTTTTGTGTGAACTATTTTGCTTTGAATTTTCACTAAACCTGTTTAAAACAAACTTTATTGGAGTAAGAAATTTCTTTTATTAAGCTGTTGACTCATGCTGTATCCTACCTTGCCAACTAAGTAGCAGCTCGATTTTCAGAAACTGGAAAACATGCAGCTACAAAAGGTACACTTAAAAAAGTGAAATTGCAGGTTATTACATTTACATAAATGTTTTTGTTTTATATTACATGTATTGTTTATGTTCCACTTTTGAGCATAATGTGATCATGTTTAATATAATGAATTTTGTGGGATGTGCAATATACTAATTTCAGTCATTTAGACAGAAGTCAAAATAGTTATATTTAGTCCTCATCGGAAATTAATAAGCAATAAGCGGATTCATCGTCAGTGGAGGTTGGATAACTTGGCAGTAAAATCATTTGACTTTCAACGAAGCAACAGGTTGTGCGTTTGAGTTTTTGTTGTCGGTTAAGAGCAAAAGGTTAGTGAAATAAAAGTTAAAAAAAAAAACACACATACACACACAAGAAATATTCAGATATTCATTTAAAACACTTAATCACAGACTAACTTTACTCCATTTTGCGTTTTTCCTTGTATTCTCTTTTAATGTTTTATCAAACTATGCTCACTAACTACACTGTCACAAATCAGTAAATGTACTATTAAGTTGTCTAAATTTACTTGCTTACAACAGGTACATTTACGTACTAAAAAAAACAAATGTTCTGACTTTTGTTGCAGATCAACAACTTTCAGCATTGCTGTTCATTAGTATTATCTTAACATTGCTCAACCAGATAAATACTATTAATACAGACAAATAAATAATACACCCGAATACAATACAATGCAGTTACTCAATTTGTTCTTTTGAAAATTTAAATATATATATATATATATATATATATTGTGGTGGACGGCTGGGGGCTATGCCCTGCCGGGACACCTGGAAGGACCGGGACAGAGACCATACCTCCCCTGGGCCACGAGAGGGCAGCTGCTCTGGTCTGCGTGGGGGCTACAGGATCAGAGCTGGGAAGCTCAACCCTGTGGGGGTCCGCGGTCACCACCAGGGGGCACCCAGTGGACTGTGGAGCTCTGGATGGCAGCACTTTCGCCACACTCGGGAGTGCTGCTGGAAGGAATTCCAGGGACACCCGGAGTGCTTCCAGGTGCTCAAGCAGCACTTCCACCACACCAGGAAGTGCCGCCTGAAGATCGTCACAGATCATCTGGAGTTATAAAAGAGGCTGCCTCCCTCCAGAGATGGGAGGAAGAAGACAGATCTTAGGAGAAGAGAAGTAAAGGCGGCAGAAATATGGAGAGACTAAAGGAAAGAAAGGACTGAGTTGGTTGATTAGGGCATTGTGAGGTGCCATGTAATATTGAAGACCATAATAAACGTGTGTGCTTTGGACATTTGGTGTCTGTCCGTGTTTGTATGGGGAGCTGTCTTCCACAATATATATATAGTGAAAGAAGGTGCCAAACAGCAATTTTTGCACTTTATATTTTACTAATATTTAACATTTATTCTATAATATATAAAGTTACATAAATATAAATAAATGCATTTTATAAAATAAGACTCTATCCAAGATGCATTTTGTGTTCATATTTAGGTATACATTGGTCATGGCATTCTGGAACAGCCAAAAGAAGCAGTGTTCTTGTACAACTGTTGTACATTTCAGCTTTTCAATACTAATCTTTTGTAATGTTGTTGTTTTGTATTGATTTTACTAAATAAAACTAGTTTTGGTATAAGCAAACATCTTTATTTCTTATTAATAACTTTGAACATGAACTATAAAATGATACTGGAACATGTATAATTGACAACCTTAAAAGTTTATAGTTAAGTAACTCGGGGAGGTGCATTTTAAAAATAGTTTTAAAACAATTGTTAAAATTTTACGCTTTGCTGACATGAGTCATGTTCATTTAACATACCATAATTCATTTAACAGAGAATGAAAAAGTTTCTTTCATTTTATATAAAAATATCATGTTGTTTCAGGATATATTCATTTAGTGCATTTAGCATAATTAAATGATTTTGTATAAAATTTTATTATGTGCAACCGAAGTACATATTTTTTTTATTTTAATCCAACATGCCATTTTTTTCAGTGTACAGGTTGAAAACAATCTTTAGATTAATACCCACAACTAGTCCCTGGCCAATAAGTCTTGCACATGCTGTCTTTTGCATTGAACTCATAGACAACTGAGGCAGAACAAAACAGGGTGGGGCAGTATAACAAGGACAGAGAAAAGGGCAGTGCTGAGGAATTTAATTTGTGCTCTGCATTTTGCTTGTATAGTCTTGTTTGTGTCATTATCATTGTAAAGTTACCTAAAATAAAATTGTAACAGTTCATGTGTAATCTGTCATTGTCTGTTTGTACCTTTCAACATTTTTGTTGAACATTAAAAGACAGTCTGTGGCACTGCTTCTCAAACTCGGTCCTGGGGACCCACTGCGGCTGCAGGTTTTTATTCCAACCAGATTCCTAATCAGTGACAACACCTGATAACACTGATCTCATTTAATTAGCTGGTATTTTTTTTCTCTTATTCTACATTCAGAAAAGCACAGCAGCATGGTTTTTATATTTATAAGACATTTAGAAATATTTCTGCTTTTGCTATAGATTTAAATGCTTAACTCTCTTTTGTTGTTTTCATTATATTTTGCCCTTTTCTGTGCAGTTTTCCCCTTCATTGTATCTTATTAATGCCAATTAAAAATGAGCAGAGCAGACATCCAGGCAAACAACACTGAATAATCAAAGGTTGCAACTACTTTAGCATTAGACCCACTAATTAGTAAATAATGGATTAATTAAACAATTCGAATACCTGGAAAAGTAGAATGAAAATCAAGATGAAAATATTGTTAAAAAGAAAAAAATACATTATTCCCATATTACTGCTTGGTACATTTTAATATTGTTTTGTTTGACCAAACTTAATTTTCTAATTTCTATATTGTTCCTAAAACACAGAACTTGGGGAAATAACACATCACTTAAGTAGCCCAGGAGTCCAATTAAAAACAGAAGCTGGGTGGAACAAAAACCTGCAGGCACAGTGTGTCCCCAGGACTGAGTCTGGGGAAACACTGGTCTATGGTAATTTCTTTATATGAATTGAAGACTACGGAATTTGTTGAAGGGAGCAAATGGAATGAAAGTAGGAGGGATCTGAGCAATAAGGTTAAAGGGATATGGCAGGTAAGTAAAAAAAACCTACTCCACCTTCAGTAAGCTAACAGTTGAATTTGGGTTCATTAATGGAAAAAATTAACACCCTGAAGAGCCTATTTATTTATTTATTTATTTAAATTAATTTTGGAACACCTTTCTGAAAAAGCAACCGTAGAGTGAGATTGTTTATTTTGAACTGTGGAAATGTTTTCATGACGATCCTTCTGATTTCTTTTATATTTATCAACTTTGCAAAGTACTTTTTAAAGATGGAATTTAAAATTCTTTTAAATATTGTGGTTTTGTGTTTATTTGATGTATTTTTTTCTCAATGTTTCCAAATATTTCTGTCATGGTGTTCTATATTTGTCACAGCAGGTACAGTATTTGCACAAACATGGGGCTGCAGTGGTTCAAGCTCCTGCCTCTTTCCCTTCATTGGCCCAAATGCCCTTTTTTCCCATCAGGACTTAAGCACAAGTGTACACAGCCTTTTTGTTGTAAGAAACAGAGAAAAGGCAATGATAAGAAATATATTAAAAATAGGTAGGCTACTGTTTACTTTCCCACACAGAAATACAATTATGGTCTTTGACAATTTATTGCTCTTATTCCCATAAAAATGTCTAATAAATATTGATGTACTGGTTGTGCTTATTGTATGATTCCATGACATAGATATTAGAACATTAGAGCAATCTAAATGAGAACAGGCCATTCAGCCCAACAAAGCTTACCAGTCCTATCCACTTAAATCTTCTAAAAAACCATCAAGATGAATTTTGAAAGTCCCTAACGTCTTACTGCCTACCACGCTACTTGGTAAGTTATTCCAAGTGTCTATGGTTCTTTGTGTAAAGAAAAACTTTCTAATGTTTGTGCAAACTTTACCCTTAACAAGTTTCCAACTGTGTGCCTGTGTTCTTGATGAAGTCATTTTAAAAATAACCGTCTCAATCCACTGTACAAACTCCCTTCATAATTTTAAACACTTCAGTCATGTCACCTCTTAATCTTTTTTTGTTTAAACTGAAAAGGCTCGGCTTTTTTAATCTTTCCTCATATTTCATCCCCTTTAGCCCTGGAATCAGCCTAGTCGCTCTTCTCTGGACCTTTTCTAGCGCTGCTATGTCCTTTTTGTAGCCAGGAGACCAAAACTGCACACAGTACTCCAGATGAGGCCTCACCAGTGCATTATAAAGGTTGAGCACAGCCTCCTTGGTCTTGTACTCCACACATTGTGCTATATAACCTAACATTCTGTTTGCTTTCTTAATGGCTTCCGATCACTGTTGGGAAGGTGATAGCATAAGGTTCACTGTGACTCCTAAATCTTTCTCATAAGATGTACTCTTGAATTTCAGACCTCTCATTGTGCATTCAAACCTAACATTTTTACTTTGTATGTGTAATACTTTACATTTACTGACATTAAATTACATCTGCCAAAAATTTGCCCAAGCCTGTATGCTATCCAAATCCTTCTGTAATGATTTAATAAGTTGCAAATTATCTGCTAATCCACCTATCCTGGAATCATCTGCAAACTTGACCAGCTTGTTACTTATATTCGTATCTAAAATATATATATATTTATTTATTTATTTTTTTTTAAATAGCACTGACCCTTGTGGAACACCACTGTCAACATTGGCCAATTCTGATGAGGTTCCTCGCACCATCACCCTCTGCTTCCTGTGTCTGAGCCAATTCTGCACCCATCTAAAAACATCCCCCTGAACTCCCACTTTTTTTTATGCCCAACCTCTCATGTGGCACCTTGTCAAATGCTTTCTGAAAGTATGCTCTACTTTGATCATATTGTTTTGTTAATTCCTCATTGGATTCCAGCATGTCTGTAAAACATGACCTCCCTCCTCTGAACCCATGCTGACTGTTCAGAAAAACTCCTGTACTTGTCATGTGCTGCTCAATCTTATCCTTAATAATTCCTTCCATTAATTTGCCTGTGATGCATGTTAAGCTTATTGGCTTATAGTTTCTTGGATCTGCCCTGTCACCCTTTTTATATCATGGGATGATATTTGCCATTTTCCAGTCCTTTGGAATCTCTCCAGTGTGCAGTGACTTCATAAAAATATGTGTCAAGGGTTTATATATGTACTCACTAGCCTCCTTAAAACTCAAGGGAAAATATTCTCTGGTGCTGGTGATCTGTTCTAAATTGTTTCTAAATCCTTAGATTTAGTACCTAGTAGCTCTTTAGTAGTCCTTTTTACTGCTGAGAGGTTATCCACTTGCTCACTTGTGAAGACCTCAGAAAAATGCAAGTTTAGAGTGTCTGCTGTTTCATTGTCTATATTTGTAGTAATTCCGCTTTACTATTTCTGAGGTCACTTGACCTCCTCCTTGACTGTTCTTTTACTACTAAAATACTGAAAGAATCACTTGGGGTTGTCTTTCGCCTTATTTGTGCTATTCTTCTCCAAATGACTTTTAGCCTCCCTGATATCCATAATAGTTGCCCTCATGTTCTCATATGCTCTACGATTCACTTTGGAGTCATTAGTCTTATATGCCTTATAAAGCTGCTTTTCCTTTTGCAGCTTCTTTTTTTAACTCTTTATTAACCCACTGTGGAGTGGTTTTTTTTTTTTTTTATATTTCATATTCATTCCAAATTTAGGTATGTACAGTACCTGCCTATTACATGTAAAACATTTTTAAAGCGGTTCCACTGCTCCTTGACTATCTCCACACTTAAAAGGTTATCCCAGTGTGTTCTACTTAGACTTTGTCGCATCTGGTCCAAATTAGCCCTACCAAAGTTCAACTTAACAATTTTACTCTTTGCATCCACAATCTTACAAAACACTGTAAACTGTATTTATTATATTATGGTCACTTGACCCTAGTGGTTCAATCATCTCTACACTCTCAATTCTATTTTGATTTTTACCAAGTACTAAATCCAGATAAGCTTCACCCTGCGTTAGTACTTTAACAAACTATGTTAAAAAACAGTAACTGATTACTTGTAAAATGTCCTGCTCTTATGCTCCTCCATTTGCAAGGTTATCCCAGTTAATATATGATTAAAGTACCCCATGACTATAATATCCCATTGTAAACTTGCCTTTTTAATATTACTAAAAAGATGTGTGTTGAAATTACTGTCTGCATTGGGTGGGCTATAACACACTCCTAAAATAAGACCTGTTTCCCTAATGCTTTCCAGGTGAATCCACATGTCCCCATTAAGATGGGGCTCATAGTTTGACTGAAGAGGACTTGCATTTAAATTTTGTTTGACATAAACAGCAACTCCACTGTCTTTTCTGTTCTATTTTTTCTAAAAAATGTGTATCTCTCTATGCTACACTCATCTCCAACTTTGCTATTTAGCCAAGTTTCTGTTATTGCTGTAATATCATAATTATGCTCTGCTACATACAGCTCCAACTCACTTGCCTTATTTTTGGTACTTCTTACATTAAGGCAAGCTACATTTAATGTGTTAATCCTTCTATATTTAAATTTTGGGTTAGAATTTACATTACTATGCATTTTTATTTCTATACCATTGTTTGTTCCTCTATGTATACTGTAGATTTAAACCTGGCCTGACCTAAACTCCCTGCGTGCCCCCCGCCCCCCCCCCCTTCCTAGTTTAAACAATCCTCGACTAGCCTACACATATGCCTCTCCATTACATTGGTGCCCCTCCAGTTCAGATTTAACTCGTCACGAACGAACAGGTCCCATCTGTTGCAAAAGGGTTCCCAATGCCCCATAAACCCTTCTACCCTGCACCAAGATCTGAGCCATGCATTAAGCCTTCTAATCTGCACAGTCCTACCTGGCGTTTGGCACAGGTAGAACTTCAGAGAATACTTTCTCAAATTTGGATTGTAGAACTGGCAGACTACCCTTATGTATGTCATTTGTTTCAGCATGGACAATGACGACTGGATTCAACCCAGAAGGCAACACACAGTACAAGACTCTCTGTCTCTGGAGCAAACCTGCTCTTCAATCCCCCTAATGATTGAGTCCCATACTATCACTACCCCTGTCTTTCTGGGAGTTGGTTTTGAGGTTGCCCTTGGGGCTCCTCATCCCTACCTACCACCTCCGAATCATCAGAGACTGGGCAGTGCATGTGTGATATGTCCATGCCCATTCAAAAGTGGTGTCAGAGTTTACCACGTGAGCAAAGTCCTCACCTTTGCATAATCACTGTTGCTAGTGGTGGAACGTATTGCATAATGCAGTCACTGCTCATTTATGTAGAACAGTCACTAACATGAGAAATCTTTTTTCTTTTTCGTGTGCTTCACTTTCTGACAGACCACATTCCAAACATTCCGCTGCTGCAAAAGCCGTGTGAAGAGCACTCCTAGAAGACTGTGTGAATGCGACTAGATGTGGACATTTAGAGTACACTCTCTAAAAATGATGTTTCAGCTCAATAAAAAAAAATAATAAAAAATCCCTAATGCAACAAATTACATCAAGCTTTTTGAGTTATGCCAAGTTCTGTTTAAATTGACTTCAATGAGTAAGGTGAATGAGGTTTTCATTACTTTTACAGTACTTTTAATTAATATGTAATTATTTTTTGTGTTGTCAACTTAATAGTTTACAAGTAAAAGTATCTTGAGCACTATCTATCCCTCTTGGGCAGTGAACCCTGGTCTCCTCATCACAGCGTTGCTACCATGCTACAGTTGCGGCCCCTTTATATATCATGTACTTAGTAAATATAAATAGGAAAATAAGTTTTTAATATAGCATTTCACATATTTGTTATTCCAAATACTTTTATCATTATTTGTTGGCATTTTCAAGTTAAATTGTGACATCAACATAAATACATTGACCATAATGTCACATACCAAAGCTTGTATGCAGATGTCTCTTTGATCAAAACAATGTGTTTGTAAATAAAGTAATCCTTTACTTATTACTGTCTACACTCCAAAACTGTGCTTTTTAGTTCGTAGGTAGCATGCCATGGACTTGGGTACATGTGTTAAATAGTTGGGACATCCCATTTCAAATAAAAGTGGAGATAAGTCATGTCACCCATCCAACTTGAATAATTTACCACAACGTATGACTTTTTTAATCAATGAATTGTTAAATGGACTTCAAATTATTTACAATAATAAGTCAAAGTAAGCACTATTACTGTTGTGTCAGCACAATGTAATAAATAATGACTGTAATTCAAATTTTTAACAAAATCACTACATCAGAATTTTTAACTTGCAACCATTTGCAAGGTCTCCAACCAAATTATTTTTAGCGTGTAAGTGGGCTAATGTTTTCTTTCTTTCTTTTTTATTTTTGACAAAAGAATTATTACTATGAAGCAGACAAGCATCTTTAAACAGTAAGTGTAACAGCCTAAGTTTATTAACTGCAAATTCAATAACACTAAGATACAACAAAGGCATCTCATGCAATGTAATGAGCAAATGTGTTAATGTTCAAAAGACTGCCAAGTGATATTGAATTTAAATTTACGAAGCTGTAATAGCACATGTACAGAATGAATTAGAAACAGGGCAATTTTTGAAGGATGCATTTCTGGATAGTTTTATTTGCTTTGTATATTAAAAGTTCTAATTGAATGAGTGAACATGTTTTCATTTTTATATTTGGTTACCTTTTCTTTATTAACCCATTTTTCCAGCACAAGCATGCAGGAGGTAGGAGGCAAAACCTGAATATAATTTTAACTGTAAAATCCAACAACTGGCAGCCTTGACACACATGCATGACCCTGTACTCTCAACAATTACCAAGTCAGTAAAAAGCAATGACTACTTGCATTTTTAAAGACAGAGGTGCATACACAGTCACTGGAACCAGGCTAATTTTCATTGCCCCACTTACTGTATAATTTTACCCCCATTCTTTACCAGCAAATTCTTTCAAAACAACTTTCTCCCACCAGTCTTTGCTTCATATATAAATCCAGTAGCCATAGGTAGAAAACAGTGGAATTATCCACAGTGATAAAGTTTTGAAGCAAAGTAACTGAGCAGTCACATTTTTCCCTCTACTGATGGAAATAATATGTTTTAATATTTTAAAAATACCCATGTTTATGTTGATGATCTGAGCATAAATTGTTAATCTCTGCAGCATAATCTCTGGAAAGATTAAGGGTCCACACTTGTTTTATGATTCACGGAGACCAATGATGACATTAAACTCTTCTTTCCGCAGTTTAATAATGTCTGAACATTTTGTCAAGGGAGATCTCCATAGGTGCACTCACCCATGTAAACACAGGTTTTTAAGAAACCAGGTTTCTGCCATAACCAGGTTACTCACCTTATCTATGTGCATGTGATGCACTGATTGATGACTGCTCTGAGTTAAATCGCTTTGATTAAATGTTTCAGAAACTGAGTTGCCATATCTGACTTTGCTTTAAGCTGTTTTTTTTCCATTTTGAATGGCCAAAAGATCCCAGTCTTTATTGACAGTATATGTCTTAACTTGTTCATTTCACACCTAGAGTCTCTCAGGAGTGACTTTTTGGATACAGTATATGCTATATAAATTCAATATATATTTTTCCTTATTTTCTTACAGTAGATGCATTTTGATATGTAATCAGTCAGTCATTAAACAACCTGCTATATCCTAACAAAGATTCACGGGGGTCTGCTGGAGCCAATCCTAGCCAGCACAGGAACAAATCCCCAGGCAGGGCACCAGTCCACCTCAGGACACACACACACACACACACTAGGGACAATTTAGGACCGCCAATGCACCTAACCTGCATGTCTTTGGACCGTGGGAGGAAACTGGAGCACCAAGATGAAACCCATGCAAACATGGGGAGAACATGCAAACTCCACGCAGGGAGCACCCGGGAAGCGAACTCAGGTCCCCTTACTGCAAGGCAGCAGCGCTACCACTGTGCCACTGTGCCGCCCCTTGTTATGTAGTACATGTCTATAATGAACAATAATTGCAGTATGTTAGGCACTCTTTATAATTTCATGTTAGACTTTCAGTAATTTCATGAAACTAAATAATGTATTCTGCGGTGGGCTGGTACCCTGCCCGGGGTTTGTTTCCTGTCTTGCGCACTGTGTTGGCTGGGATTGGCTCCAGCAGACCCTCTTGACCCTGTAGTTAGGGTATAGCGGGTTGGATAATGGAAGGATGAATAGACAAATAATGTATTAAGTTGTAATAATAGAAAAAAACATATGTCAAGCAAGACTGATTTTACACTGGATCCTATTTTCTGAGCTCCAAAACCAGAAGCACAATTATAGCCATGCAGTCTGGTGACTAAATTAACTATAAGAAATGGAAGCAAGCCATACTAATCCAAAACTTGCATACTCTAGTCTAAAGAGAGTAAGAAACCCCAAAAAAACCCAATAAGGAAAGCTTACTTACTTAGCTAATAGATCTATCCTATTCAGGCAAACTAGAAAGAAAGAGATGAAGCAATTATTCTTGGGTTGCCTCTGTAGATGATGGCTATCGTGACTTTGTGCAGGCTAAATTCTACACATCATATGTGAAATAGTGTGTAATATGTGTGAACATATAGTATGAAACATATAAAGCTTCATTGTCCCCAAAACAAAGCAGGAAATGTTTTTTCTTTAAAATCTCTCTATCTGAACATGAAATGCCTTGACAACAAAGAAAATTTGGTATTTGTTGAACTAGCTCAAAGTTCTCATAACACTAATTCATTAAGGTAGCACACAAATCTAACAATATTCCTCAAAACAGTTTTGAGGTCAATTCAGAGCACATAGTTTAGATATAAGATGAAATGGACAATTCTTTACAGTTTTTGTTTCAGTGACTTTACCCAGTACTGTTACTGCCACTGCTGTGTCAAACATTGAAGAGCTGCAACAATGTTGCAGAAGGTTGCAGAAATAGTGTCTGTATGAGTCTGGAGTCAACATAAAACTAGAATGACCTTGACAGCTGGAAGTTTCTAATCTTTATTGGGTCAAGGAAAGCCAGGGAACCACAAAACAAGGAAATGATGCAGCACTAGCCTCTGACACTCTTGCATTAGAGTCTGAAATTTATTATTGCAATGCTGAAGAACTGTCATTCCTAGTCAGAGAAAAGATCTAAAATTAAATAAAATGAATCTATGACATTTAATCCAGAAAGCAATTAGGGTCATTTTTGGGAGGAAAAAAGGGTAAAGTATATCAGAGGATTAATATGTATGCCAACTGACTTAATTAACAAAATCTGTGAAGAAATATGGAGCAGTTCTTTGTTGATCCCTCTAAATATTGCAAACAAGCCCTTTTCTTAAATTATAATGGGCACTGTGGGTCTTCTTGAAAGTAAGTGTCAAAAGAGTCAGAACTGCACTTTGCCATTCATTGACAGATAGTATAGCTGAATGATGCTACCATCCATTTATCCATGCATTTTAGCTGTTATTCCCTTAAATAGTTGAATGAAGATGAATCTGAACAGAATATGACAAAAATCTGGAGATGTGTTCCATAACATCTTGCTACTTGCTGTAAATGACAAGACATTCTTCAGTATCTTGTCTAGATGCTTTATGGGACTCGCTGCTCAAAACAAATAAAACTGACACTTTAGTATAGAAGGTGGAGGTGGGGGGGTTTGAGGGGAGGGTGGGTTCCTAGAATGCCCAGCTGCTTGGAGCACACTGCTGTTATGCACAGCTAATTCAAGAAGTCCATGAAGGAAAAGAAGACCTGGTTGTTTTGTGGTTGGTTCTTACTAATACTTATGGGTTTATGCCGCACTGTGTGGTTGAGAATGCTCTGCTCAGACACCATGCTCCTAGTGACATCATTGACAACATCTTGGATTATTACAACAATTTCAGGCAAAAAGTCACTTTTGGCTACATAGTGTAATGCTGGCACTGGCTGAAAAAGGGCATTATAAACAGCTGTACAATCTTCCTTATCTTTTCTGCCCTTGCCATGAACAGCATCATCAAATCAATAAAAGTGGAATGCAGCGGTCCCTAGACCAAGTCTGGGGTGAGACAACCCCCAGTCAGAGCCTTTGTGAATGATATCCAATCCATTAAACCTAGGACCTTTGTTTGCTTCTCATTTGGAACCAGCAGAGTCTTGGAAAGACTTTGGTCTCCAGTCTTAAGGATTCTGCTTCCATCAAGAAGACCATCAAAGACCTTGATGGCTGACTGACAAAGGTGGATGAATCGGGCTTACCAGGAAGATTCAAGGTGTGGATTTACCAGGATGACATCCTTTCCTAGATACTCTGGCTTCTGCTGGTGTTTCCTTAGGAGGCATTAGCACTCCGGAAATGTGTTCTTTTCAAATTGCGGCATGTTAGGTAACTGAAAAATATAGTAGCTGGTATATGAGGTTTCTATGTAGACCTGTAGTGTCTAGAGGTTGGATCTGCAGCTACTTTCGCAAAAGGCTGGGTGATCTCCTTACTCTTAGAAACATGGAACTGTGTGCAAGCAGTGACATCTTGCAGCTCCCTTTCAATGGCCTAACCAATGAGCTTGTAGTTTTGCAGACAAGGGAGTCACTCCAAAACAGAGAGATAAGCGATTCAGAGGTGTCATCGGCCATTATTGAGGTCAGAACAGGTATGATGTGGGGAACAGCCAAGGCATTGCAAGTGTCAGAGTCTTAAATGAGGCAGGGGGAGTTAATGGGGAATGTTGCTACAAGCTGAGCCAGTCAGTGCTGCTTCACCAGGAGGCACACTGATAAAGCTTGAGGCAATGAAAGATGCAATCTGATCCAGGATGTGGTACAAGCATGCATGGATGAAGAGAGCTAGCAGGATGGTGAGTCTGATACAGCAATGAGTTCAGACAAAATGGGGATCTGCAATGTAGTGCAAGGTTACATGGCAAAACATCCTGAAGGCAGACTCGCAACATGCCCACTTTCTGATCGTGGCTGTATTTGATGGTCGACCAAGTTATGTTTGAGGAAACTGCGAAGCATCATCCTGTGACATGCTGACGTGTACTTTGCAAACGCTGGAGGCAACTGAGAGTTTTTGGTGTTTTCTGTGGCCTGATAGTTAAATAAAAAACACATTTTGCTCCTAAAAACTTGGGTTTTGGTTGCCGCTAAGGAACCGTGCGGGAACGTTTAAAGCTTTTTTCCCTTTAGAAGATTTTTTTTTTGTTTGTTTTTCACCTGCACAAAAGCAAAAGTAGCTAGGTGTTTGGAGGTGTGCTTGGAAAAGGTACTTGTACATGTACTTGTTCTTCTCTGTATCTGAACTACCATCAAGGAGGTAGGGTAGAAAACCGCAGTAACTGATATCGGCATTTGTAAGCAAATAACTGCATCATAACAACAATTCTTAGTTTAAAAGAAAAGAAAAAAGGCTGCAACTCACTTCAAAACAATAAAGGGGAAGGCTCAGCAGTGCACAGGTAAGCAGCCAGTGTTAAGATGCCATCAGGCACAAGGGGCTGTAGGAGCAGATAAGGTAGTAAAGTTTTATTTATTTATTTTAGATTGAACAGTCCTTAGCGATCTAGACTTAGAACAGTTAAGCGGGCGACTAAGGGTTCATTAATACCGGATAATACAGACCGTGCGAGTGGAGAGTTTTTAAGTAAGGAATAAGAGGAGCACAAAGTTAGGAGAAGAGACAAAGAAAAGTAAAGTTAACCTCATAGAAGGACAAGCAGCAGTCAGCTGAGAGCGAGAACAGTACAGGAGCTTAAGGGGACAAGGTGGACAAAATAGCTGTAGCAGTTGTTAGTCTTTCCATAAGTTAAATCATTTAATTTTAAGAAATAAAAATGTTAAGGCAGTTTTACTAATCTTGAATCAAATTTTAATAATGAGGCCAGTGCAATGCAAGTCCCGTTGGATGTTGGACTTTTTAGATGATGGTTTGGAAGAGCCAGTTGTCTATGAGGGCTACATCTGCAGGAGGTGCCAGCTGATTCAGCTCCTCGAGCTCAGGGTTGCTGAACTAGAGGAGGAGCTGGCTGACCTGCGTTGTAATAGAGAATTGATAGACTTGGTGTCCTTTAGAGAGAGATAGTGTACACCCCCAAAGTGGCACGGGAGGAGATTCCAGAACAGACAGGTAGAAATAGGTGGGTCACGGTCACAAGGCGTAAGGTAAAGGGTACGCACTCTCTGGGGGGCATCAACCCCAGAATTAGTAGAGTCAAACCATTATCATGTACTTGCGGAGCTGGGCGGTGTCTCTGATAATTCTGAGGTGGTAAGCAGGGATGAGGAGCCCCAATGGGCCACGCCAAAAGCAGTTCCCAGAAAGAGAGAGGTAATGATAGTTGGGGACTCAATCATTAGGGGGATTGAAGCGCAGGTGTGCTCCAGAGACAGAGTCTCGAACGGTGTGTTGCCTTCCGGGTGCACAGGTAGGGGACCTCCCTGGAAGGGTGGATAGGCTCTTGGGCAGAGCGGGGGTGGATCTAGTTGTCATTGTCCATATTGGAACAAATGACATACATAAGGGTAGTCTGTCAGTTCTGCGATCCAAATTCAAATCGGTAGGTGCCAAGCTGAGGAGCAGAACTGACAAGGTAGTCTTCTCTGAAGTTCAGCCTCTGCCAAACGCCAGTCCAGGTAAGATTGAGGAGATTAGAAGGCTTAATGCGTGGCTCAAATCTTGGTGCAGGTTAAAACAGTATAGGTTTATGGGGCATTGGGACTCCTTTTGGAACAGATGGGACCTGTTCCGCTGTGAAGAGTTACATCTGAAATGGAGGGGCACAAATGTATTGGGGAGGTGTATGTGTAGGCTAGTAGAGGATTGTTTAAACTAGGGAATGGGGGGGGGGGAGCAGGGAGTTTAGGACAGGCCAGGTTTAGATCTATACATGGAGGAACAAACCACAGTGTAGAAATAAAACTGCATAGTAATGTACTGTAAATTCTAAGCAAACATTTAAATGTAGAAGGATTAACACATGAAAAATTGCTTTCCTTTATGCTAAAAGTATCAAAAATAAGGTAAGTGAGCTGGAGCTGTATGTAGCAGAACATAATTATGATATTATAGCAATAACGGAAACCTGGCTAAATGGCAAAGTTGGGGATGAGCGTAACATAGAGGGATACAAATTTTTTGGAAGGATAGACAGAAAAAAATGGTGGTGGGGTTGCTGTTTATGCCAAACATAATCTATACTAATAAAAGGCAAAGCCCTCACTGACTGACTGACTGACTCACTCACTCACTCACTCACTCACTCACTCACTCACTCATCACTAATTCTCCAACTTCCCGTGTAGGTAGAAGGCTGAAATTTGGCAGGCTTATTCTTTACAGCTCACTTACAAAA
Organism: Polypterus bichir lapradei; assembly: GCA_026402145.1. Classification (NCBI taxonomy): domain Eukaryota; kingdom Metazoa; phylum Chordata; class Cladistia; order Polypteriformes; family Polypteridae; genus Polypterus; species Polypterus bichir. The sequence goes on from JANRMT010062791.1 coordinate 5,094,838, forward strand.
GTTAAGCAGGTTTCATTTCGAAATTCTACACGTAACGGTCATAACGGTCGACAACGTCCGCCATGTTGAACTT
>JANRMT010062791.1:5099910-5134732 GCA_026402145.1 Polypterus bichir lapradei
TCATTTCAAAATTCTACGCGTAACGGTCAACAACGTCCGCCATGTTGGACTTGCTTATTCATAGGTAGAAGGCTGAAATTTGGTACTTATTTCGATGATATGATGCCACTGTCGGCCGCCATATTGAACTTTTCAACGGTCTTTGTTACTTATCGGCCCATCTTCAAGAAATTTGGTACGCGGGTTCTCAACACTAACTAAATCCTACTTACGTACATATATACGTCCATAGCCTGCAGCTCGGTCACCGTGTGAGGCGGCGTTGGGTCCCCCATCCCAACGCCTCCCACGTTGTTGGCTGCCTGCCTATATAAGGCCGTCCGTCGCTCCAGTCTCTACATTCCCTTCCTTGCTTCGCCACGGTATTCACGTCTCCCTGCTGTAACTACAGCCTTTTTATTTAATCCACGGCTTCTCCGCTGTTTTATTGCTCATTTATTACGATTATAGTTATTGTTTAGGTATTTTAGACTTACTTTACATTGTTTAGGTACCCATTTCCTTTATCATTCCAACCGTACCCCCATTAACATGTCTATCGAGGTGATCACCATCGATCAAAGAACTGTCACTTACCAAGTGGTTTCCATGCCCGCAGATGGCACCTGCCTTTTCCATTCTCTTTGTTACATATTGCATGGCCATATCAGGCTCACTATTGATATCCGGAGGAACATTGTGTCTTATGTATTGAATGACTGGGACAGGTTCAAGGTGTGGACTGATGACCGTACAGGAGATAATTATACTACACAGGAGCACTAGAAGAGTGAAATGCTTAAGTGTACCGAAATGGCCAAATATTTTACACCTTTGGACAACCGCCAATGCCTCTTAAACATCCTAGATTCACAGGTGACGATTTCAGTAATGGACACTTTGATGTTTAGAAATGCTTAAACTCTCAAAAGCTGGATGTGAAGTCATCAATGAAACTGGTTGTATACTTACAACGCTTGACTGATGCCGAATGTCTCTTCAACACAAGTCCTACAAATACTGTCGTAATTGAAACAAACCATGAAACTCAAACCGATTATGACAGCAGCAATCCAAGCTGTGAGATTTGAAACAAGATTACTGTTCACATGGCCAACTGTACGTTGCATGCTCAAGAGTAAGCTCAGCGCACAGCTTGGTCATATTGCAACTGGAGGGCCGAACTGACAACGTGGCATACAAAGAGATCCTTAACAAATTATTATTGGAATATTTTCCCTCAGTTTCCATCCATCCATCCATTATCCAACCCGCTGAATCCGAACAGGGTCACGGGGGTCTGCTGGAGCCAATCCCAGCCAACACAGGGCACAAGGCAGGAACCAATCCTGGGCAGGGTGCCAACCCACCGCAGTTCCCTCAGTTTAAAAAGGTTTAATTTTCTTCTTAATAAAAATGTTAAGGCAGTACTTCACCGCTGTGAAGCGCGGGTATTTTGCTAGTTTTAAATATAAGTCCTCGTCAGCTGGACGATGAGCCCCATCTTAGTGAGGACATGTGGCTTTGCCTGGAAAATATTTGGGATAGAGGTCTTATTTTTAGGAGTGTGTTATGGACCACCCAATTCGGACAGTAATTTTAACACGCATCTTTTTATAAATATCAAAAAGGCAAGTTTTCAGGGAGATATTATAGTCATGGGGGACTTTAATTATCCAAATATTAACTGGGATAACCTTGCAGATGGAGGAGCACAAGAGCAGGAGTTTTTAGAAGTAATCACTGACTGTTTTTTAGCACAGTATGTTAAAGCACCAACACTGGGTGAAGCTTGTCTGGATTTAGTATTTTGTTACAATCAGCACAGAATTGGGTGTGTAGAAGTGATTGAACACAGTCGAGGGGCAGTGGAACAGGTTTAAAAATGTTTCATATGTAAAATTGAAACTAATAGGATATTTTAAATAACTCCACAGTGGATTAATATTTTAAAAATAAAATGCAAAGGAAAAAACTGCTTTATAAGGCATATAAGACTAATGACTGCAAAGTGAATCGTAGAGCGTATGAGAACATGAGGGCAACCATTAAGGATATCAGGGAGGCTAAAAGACAGTTGGAGAGGAATATAGCAGATAAGGCGAAAGAAGACCCTAAGAGATTCTTTCAGTATTTTAGTAGTAAAAGAACAGTCGAGGAGGAGGTCAAGTGCATCAGACATAGTAAAGGGGGATTAAAAGATACAGACAATGAAATAGGGAATGCCCTAAACTTACATTTTTTCTGGGGTCTTCACAAGTGAGCAAGTGGAGGTAAACGTGACTACTAAGGAGGTACTGAGGGATTTGGAAATTGTAGAGGGAGAAGTGCTACTCAGATTAAAGAAGATGAAATCGAACAAATCACCAGGACCAGATAAAATTTACCCTCGAGTTCTTAAGGAGGCTAGAGAGTACATATACTGTATAGACCGTTGACATAGATTTTTAGGAAGTCACTGTGCTTTGGAGACATTTCAAAGGACTGGAAAATGGCAAATATCATCCCATTATATAAAATGGGTCACAGGAGGCAGAGGGTGATGGTGCGGGGACCCTCATCAGAATTTGCTGATGTTAAGAGTGGTGTTCCACAGGGGTCAGTGCTAGGGCTGCTGCTATTTTTAATATATATAAATGATTTAGATAGGAATATAAGTAACAAGCTGGTTAACTTTGCAGATGATACCAAGATAGGTGGATTAGCAGATAGTTTGCAATCTGTTATATCATTACAGGACTTGGATAGCATAAAGGCTTAGGCGGATTTTTGGCAGATGAAATTTAATGTCAGTAAATGTAAAGTATTACACATGGGAAGTAAAAATGTTAGGTTTGAATGCACCAAGTAGTGTGGTAGACAGTACGACTTTAGGGACTTTCAAAACTCGACTTGTTTTTTTGGAAAAAATAAGCGGATATGACTTTATTGGGCTGAATGGCTTGTTCTCATCTAGATTGTTCTAATGTTCTGTCCTCTTTGTTCTGGAAGAGGACATATTCTAAGTAGAAGTCCAATTGCCCTTCCCCAAAGGCTGTTCCATCTGGTGGCACAATCAGGTACTCAAAGCAGTTGCTGCGATAGCGGCCTCAGCCAATACCACCAAAACACACTACCACCCTGTATGAAGGTCACCCTGATGATAGTATCTGATGTTAAAAGACCTGAAACACCCGAGAACTCCAGTTTACATCACTGATGATGCACCCCATCGCATCCATGACATGTATTGAGTAAGCAAAAGGCAGGAGCAAAGCCTAGACTGAACACCAAACCATCACATGGCTCACTCAAGTGAAAACTAACCCCTGACTAAGGCCAATTTTGATTTGCTAATCAATGTGATGTAACAAAAACCTTGATTATCCAGAATTTTATACATTTGCTCAATTTAGTGGTAGTTTCTTCTTTTTATTCCAAAGTAAACCACATGTTTCTGGCACAAAATCAAGTGCTGTTGTGTGTTGTAAAGAAAGCATTTGCTGCATTCAACTGGCTGACCTACTAAACATCTAAGAAGTAGATGTACAAATTTAAATTCCAGTTGCAATCTTTAAAAACAAAATAATACAAAATCACCATCTTCCTATTCTATCCATACTGCCTGAACGCTTAAGTGGAAGCTATATCACACCAAAATCATAAAAGTAATCTATCAACTTATTTTAAACTTGGCTGAGCAAAAATGCACAAGCTGTGTGGCTACAATCGTGAATGTATTAATTGCCTTACTTATAAAAGTATACTGTATAAGGAAGTTGGTACATTACATGCTATGCACCAACTAACGTCAAGAAAGGAGAAGGAGAAAAAGATGCATTCTACAAATGGTTAAAGATACACAGGTAGAATCCATAAAATTAATAAAGAAGAACAAATCAGTTGGATGGAACACTTCCAGTAAGTTTTAAGAAGAACTCTTACTGAACAAGCAGAAGAAATTCAAGAATCTGATGTGCCATCAGGAAGGGAAGAGATCATGGCAACTATAAAACTACTAAGGAATGCAAAGGCAGCATGTTATGACTGGACTTTTCAAGGTGGGTCAAACAATTTCTGCAAATTTTCTGTACTCGCTCTTTGCAGCAATCTGGGAAGATGCTTGTGTTCCAGAAAACTTGTATAAAGGTAATTGAAAGAGAAATGTTTTACATTAACTACATTTTATTTTAAGCTAATGGTCATACTCTGAAATTTTGCAAGATTAGCAGAATTTTGACCAGGACAGACTGCTATTACAAAATGATTAAAAGGGAAGCAGCCTTAACAAATAGTTAAAGTATATACTAATTATCCCAAGTGTCATAGGGTGCTCAAGAATTATAAATAGTCATGTACAGTGCATTCAGAAAGTATTCAGACCAGTTTACTTTCTGCATACCTTATTGTACTGTAGATTTCAATTTTAAATGGAGGAATACCATTTCCTACACTCTGTTACCTATAATAATAAAAAGAAAATATGTTTTTAGAAAGGTTTGCAAATTTCCTAAAAATCAGAAATTGAACTCTGTAATTGACATAAATATTCACACCCTTAATTCAGCACTTTCAAGAAGGCCGTTTGTCAGCAATAACAGCTTCAATTTTCCTTGGACATGTCTCTACAAGTTCTGCACACCTGTATTTGGCAGTTTATCTCATTCTTCCTGGCAGATCATCCTTTAGATTGGATTATAAGCATCTCTAACCTAACATAGTCGGGTCTCTCCATGTTCTTTGGGGTATAAATATGGGCTTTTGTTGTGCCAGTCAAGGATAGTCATAGACTTGTTGAACCCACTCCAGTATTATCTTGGCTGTATGCTTTGAGTCACTGTTTCATGCACTATGAAGAAAGTTGTCAAACATCTCTCTGCATTTGGCTGCAATAATGCTCCCCTCATTTTTGACTAGTTTCCTTGTCCTTGCCACTGAACTATTATATGATTTTGCCACCACCATGCTTCACCAGCGATTGGTCTTCACCAGATATAGTACATGCAGATCTGCCCAAACAGTTTTGTCTCATGAGACCAGAGTCCTTAAATGCTATTGGGCAAACTCTAAGCAGGGTTTCATATGCCTTTTACTGAAGAGTGGCTTCTATCTAGCCACTCTACCTTAAAAGCTTGATTGATGCAGTGCTTCTAAGATGGTTGTCCTTCTGAAAGTTTCTCCCATCTCATCGGAGGACTTATGAGGCTCTGTTAGAGTGATCATTGGGCTGTGAAATGATCTGCCTGCTAATATAATAAATTCCCCTTCAGTCTCAGCTATTAAATATAGGCTGAAGACTTACTACTTTAGTCTAGCATACCCTTACTAGAGCTGCCAATTAGCTGTACATACTGCATTACTACTTGTTAGACATTTGTACAGATATACAAGTATCACAAATTTTTAAACGGCTTCTAACCTCCATTATTCTATTTCTCTTCTTGGTACCTGGATGTGGCACTTGATGCCACTGCTCTGCTGACAGGTTGCTCTCCTGCTTATAGAAAGAATATCAACGATAAAGAATGTTTGAATCATTGAATGGAAAGATTCTATTATCAGACTGGGCGGCCAGCACAGACGCCGCTATAGAAAATACAGGAGCAGGTAAATGGCCATTCGGCCAAGGTCTTGAAGACTGTAACTTTGTATTGACGTTCTCTTTTACAATTTTAATCTCCTCCATTGTCCAACTGGCCATAGTTCATCAATTAATTAAGACAGATTTGTTGGTTTTGACTTATGTTTAATAATTTTCTACCTTGTTCTTTGTGTGTTTTAACAAATTTGCATTTATTTGTATACCAATTCTGTATTTAGTAATTAGTATAATCTATACTTGTATGAGGAACCTTAGCTGAATCAGTTAAAGATTACATTTTGCAATGCAGAAAGACAATTTAGTTTTTTTGTCATAAAATAATCTAAATTTATTTTTAATTATTGTACAGTATGCTTTGTAGTTGTTTAGGGGACATTTTATACCATACAGTGTATCATAGATTTTATGCTGTGCTAAGTAATATTGTTCTACTCTCTCATGTATTTAAAGAACAATGCAGCACAGACAGTTTACCAACATAGTATTAACAAAATTATTTTGTAACAATAAAACAATGATTTGTCCAAAGAAATGAAATTAAACTCTACTAATGATTTTCATATTAAATTATCAAACCTACAAAAAGCATTTATTCAGCTAAATGTGCTGCCATATAATGTGTCTGCCATAAAATATGTTACAAAGCCAATGCTCTAAATACGGTATCTCTTTCTTTCACTGCTTTGTCTCCAAACAGATGATTCTCTTGGGTTCCCTCACACAGTTAATTCTGTGTTTAAAAGTGGAAGGGTGGTCTCAGGATATGGGTGGGACATGACTGCTGTGAGGAAACAGTAGTTCACAGCTCATTCAAAGAGGAAATGGGTACAGATTCCAAGGAAATTGTTTTCAGTTCCTGACTAATCAGGTGGGTAGGGCAATACTCAGAAATTTACATTATTACTTTGCCAAAAAGAAACAAAAATGTGAAAATACACTAGACTGTTTTCTGATGAACACCAATCTTGCTATTCCAAACAAAACATGATAATTACTGAAATAATGAAGAGTAAATGTTAGTATAAAAAGGGATGTTAATTTAGGAATCTAAAAGCTATGATCAACTTTTGTTCAAAGACAGAATTCTAAGGCTTCCTAAAGTGCCTCATGAAACGGTTGCAGTTATTGATTAAGCTGACAGTTTATTGGCACCATTTTGACCTTTTTCTTAAGACTAAAGGTTGAACCATGATAAAAATACTTATTCTATTTTTAAAACATTTATGGCAGTTTTAAGAATTTAACAACTTCAACTGAAACAGCAGGTAAAGCTCCAGAGTGTTTTCTCTCTTCCCCTTTAAAAAATGCTATTTATCCTCTTGCTAGAGGTGACCAGTATACTGCATGCTAAATAATGACTGTAATTACGTTCACTACTATGCTGTGAACAATTAAGGAGTTGCATGTGTTAGTGAAGGAGGGCATGATAGATCAATGTCTAGCTCTGCTGCCTGTTAAATCCATTGTTCTGTGTTTGAATCCTGTGTTCTTTTGCTGCTTGTTACATATTTTCTCCATGTGTAGGGATTTTTCACCCGTTTTCCTTCCATATCCCAATGATGTCCAAGGTAATTTAATTAGTAATTCTAAATAGACTCCCCTGTGTGTGTGTGTGTGTGTGTGTGTGTGTGTGTGTGTGTGTGTGTGTGTGTGTGTGTGTGTGTGTGTGTGTGTGTATGGATCCTGAAATGGCTTCTTCCAAGATGGGTTCCTAGCTTTCACGCAACTTTGCCCGAATAGGGTTCAGCACCCCAAAATTGGATTTCAGAGATTTGAGACTTTTATTATGTGTATTTTTTTAGTATATTGTAGTCAATTTTCATTTTTGGCCAAATGCACTACCATTTTTGGCCAATTTGTTGCCCACTGGCTATGATCAAGTAGAGGCATCTGTTGGTCTGTTTAGGGAAGTGATTTTGCATACTCATTGTGAGTACAAAGAGTTTCCTGCTCAACAAATAAATAAAAAAAGAAGCCTGAAAAACAAGTTGAGACCACTCAGTCCATCAGGCTTTTTTTCAAAGTAAAATTCAAAGTCAAAGCGAACTTTATTGTAATCTCAACCATATACAAGTATACAGATAGACGAAATTGCGAAGCTCGGGGTCCACAGTGTAACAACATGAAGTGCAAATAATAAATTAAAAATAGAATTAAAATTTAAAATAAAACACAAAGAAGACAAGACATTGTGCAAAGACAAGACAATTTTTTTGATTTTTTTGAATTAATCAATAAGCAAGTTGGCTAAAAGTTCAATTTTGCTTCTTTCTAGTTAGTCTGAAGTTGTCTTGTATTTGTGTTTTGGATCACTGTTGGGGAGATTTATAGTTAACATTTATGTTTGTAATTAATTTTGTGTTCAATTAGTTTATTCTGTTTATCAATTTAATAGGACTGATTAAACTAGTGATTAATTATAGTGCCAGTGTGTATTAGATTATATTATATTTATTATAGAAACAAATAAATTAAAATACAGTTATCTTTGTTCACTGAGGTATCCTTTATCTAATATTTGGTTAAATTTGGACTTTGGTTAAAGAGCGGAAAACATTCAGTATCAAAAATTTGCAATAACAGAGAAAATCAGACATATGGTAAATACTTTCCCACATTCAACTAGAATGTAAATGTTTTTGTACAAGAATATAAGATATCGACACCTATCCCTTTTAAGTGTGGCAATGAGTTCAGATGTCAAGAGGTTCGATTTCATATTAAATGAAATGATTTTTTCTTCAAAACACAATATATTCAATATGTAAAATTCTGTTTATCTTTTAAAACATGGTTCACATCCACAGGAAATGCAGAAGAGCAGCTCAGTAATGCAATAAATATTATTAATAATTCACCTTCAAAATTGAACCCTTAAGAATTGAAGACCATTGATCAATACTAATATAAGACATTTGAAATATATTAACAATCGATGTATCATTGAAATACAAACTATAGAAAACAATATTGTGTGTATTTTTACTAATTTATTATGTCTTCAGTTTTTGTTATTTCAAACATATTAGACAAACTTAAGAAATTGTACATATCACGATTATGAGATCACATTCCAATCTGGAGGATACCATCATGCCTGAGATAGATGGATTATGTAATCCACCCATTCATATTAATCATCTATTTTATACTGTTTGCTGGCAAACGCTGAAAAATAATATCGATCCTTTTAATAATACAAGTGAAAAGCCAAAACTCTGATGGCACAGCAAGAAAAAGTTATGAAGGGTAAAGTTAGACTAGCCAAGTACAGTTGGGTCCATAAATATTTGGACAGAGACAACTTTTTTCTAATTTTGGTTCTGTACATTACCACAATGAATTTTAAATGAAACAACTCAGATGCAGTTGAAGTGCAGACTTTCAGCTTTAACTCAGTGGGTTGAACAAAAAGATTGCATAAAAATTTCAAAAAAAAAAAAATTCTCTCCATGCAGGTGAAAGAAGCCATCCTTAAGCTGCAAAAACAGAAAAAACCCATCCGAGAAATTGCTACAATATTACGCGTGGCAAAATCTACAGTTTGGTACATCCTGAGAAAGAAAGCAAGCACTGGTGAACTCAGCAACGCAAAAAGACCTGGACGTTCATGGAAGACAACAGTGGTGGATGATCACAGAATCATTTCCATGGTGAAGAGAAACCCCTTCACAACAGCCAACCAAGTGAACAACACTCTCCAGAGGGTAGGCGTATCGATATCCAAGTCTACCATAAAGAGAAGACTGCATGAAAGTAAATACAGAGGGTGCCCTGCAAGGTGCAAGCCATTCATGAGCCTCAAGAATAGAAAGGCTAGATTGGACTTTGCTAAAGAACATCTAAAAAAGCCAGCACAGTTCTGGAAAAACATTCTTTGGACAGATGAAACCAAGATCAACCTCTACCAGAATGATGGCAAGAAAAAAGTATGGAGAAGGCGTGGAACAGCTCATTATCCAAAGCATACCACGTCATCTGTAAAACATGGTGGAGGCTGTGTGATGGCTTGGGCGTGCATGGCTGCCAGTGGCACTGGGACACTAGTGTTTATTGATGATGTGACACAGGACAGAAGCAGCCGAATGAATTCTGAGGTGTTCAGAGACATACTGTCTGCTCAAATCCAGCTAAATGCAGTCAAATTGATTGGGTGGCGTTTCATGATACAGATGGACAATGACCCAAAACATACAGCCAAAGCAACTCAGGAGTTTATTAAAGCAAAGAAGTGGAAAATTCTTGAATGGCCAAGTCAGCCACCTGATCTTAACCCAATTGAGCATGCATTTCACTTGTTGAAGACTAAACTTAGGACAGAAAGGCCCACAAACAAACAGCAACTGAAAGCTGCTGCAGTAAAGGCCTGGCAGAACATTAAAAAGGAGGAAACCCAGCATCTGGAGATGTCCATGAGTTCAAGACTTAAGGCTGTCATTGCCAGCAAAGGGTTTTCAACCAAATATTAGAAATGAACATTTTATTTCCAGTTATTTAATTTGTTCAATAACTTTTGAGCCCCTGAAATAAAGGGATTGTGTTAAAAAAATGCTTTAGTTGCCTCACATTTTTATGCAATCTTTTTGTTCAACCCACTGAATTAAAGCTGAAAGTCTGCACTTCAACTGCATCTGAGTTGTTTCATTTAAAATTCATTGTGGTAATGTACAGAACCAAAATTAGAAAAAAAGTTCTCTGTCCAAATATTTATGGACCTAACTGTATATCCTGCAAGTAAAAGTCTGCTTAATATGTTTAAGTTAACTTTCTGTTGGTGTGTTTGGAATATACAGAAAAAGAAGTAATGTCCAAATAATTACATGACTACAGGTTATTCAATATGAAATGGAAAAGTCAGTAGCAAGCTTTGTTTGAATGGCAATTGTAAAATAGCTAAGGAAGAAGCAACAAATCCTTGAAAAGTATAATGATGAAGTGAAATGATAGTACTTTAATATATAATGGTCCTCGCAGCAATTGCCTAACTCTGGAAAATTGTGTTTTTACTGATAAAAGAAACTACAAAGAGGAATATGCAAAAGCGAATAAAGTGAAGTTCAAATCAAAAGGAAAAATAACAAACTGCTACATGACCTGACTTAACAGGTTGTGAACTCCTATATGGCTTGACCAGTGGCTCACCTACTTGAAACTGCCTCAACAACCTGAACATTTCATTGCTCTTAATGTGCTGGGATTTCAAGGCATTATCTCAGTTGGTTACTCTGCCAGAGTAGCAGCATGGTTCCTATGTGCCCGCTATTGACAAGGAAGTTTAGTCATCTTTCACATTTCCTCACTGGCCTTACTCTTCTGAAAGGAGCAGGTCTGGTGGCCCTGCCAATAACTGGATCTCCTGCATCTTGGCATTGTGAGAAAAAAATAGCATAATTCCAGGTCATGGTTAGAGAGAGAAAATTATTTTCGCTGGAGAGATTATAGGTAAACTGCTCTTCACTCCAGTTGTGAAAAAGGTCATCATAATTCATTAACCTCTCAACTTTCTTCTGTTTGTCCTCCAAGGATGTCTCCTGATCTACACACTTCTGGTGCCTTCCTGTAAAAAGAAAATAACAGATTCTACAGCAACTGGAGTTCATTGTTGTGTTCCCTGTTTTCAGGTGAATTTACCTTAAGCAGATAAAGTAAACTGTTACAACACATATGGTATCATACAAATAAATAAGAATAATAATAAAATTAAAAGTATTAGAAAAATGTATACAAAACAAGAAAGCTGTCAGACTATTTAGGTCAGCTTTATATGGCTTAATAAAACATTTCAAATTTACCCATAAAACTGAAAAATTCACATTCAAGTGTGACATCTATAATTTTAATTCTTACCACTGACTCTTAACTGATGCCTGTTCTAATGGCAGTACAGGTCAAATGTGAACCCAGGTGAGAAGACAGGAACAGGATGCCAGTTCATCACACTCGTGTACACAAATACATACTGTACACTGTGGAGGACTGCCGGCTTCTCATGCCGGTCCTCACCCCCAGGCCGCCAGGAGGAGCCCTCCCGACAGCAGGATAGTGCCCCGAGGTCCAGCAGGGCCTCATGGACTTTGTAGTATTTATACACAGACCTGCTGGATACCTTGGGGGCCACCAGGAGTCGCTGTGGGGGTGCTTATGGGCTCTTTTGTGCCTTATGACCCGGGGGTATGTCACGGTCATGTGACAGGAAGGAAAGACGTGCTCCCGGGTTGAAGAAAAGGACTGTTTGCCCTGACCCAGAAGGAATAAGGAACTGTGGACTGTTGGGACAGGAACACCTCCGGGTCAGGGGCTATAAAAGGACGATGCCTCAGTCCAGACGCTGAGCTGAGCTGGGAGGTAGAGGAGCAAGTGTCTGGGCGAGGAGGAGAGTTATTAGAAGAGTTTATTGTGTGAGTTTATGAGTAGTGTGGAAGGTGCTTGGTGCACTGTGAACCAAAATAAAGAGTCTTGGACTTTTACCTGGTGTCTGGAGTTGTACCTGAGGGTTCAAGGGAGCATTAGCGCCCCCTACTGCCACATCACACAAACTTGGCCAGTTTATAGTTGCAAAAAAGCTAACATACACATTTTGGAAATGGGACTAAATCTGAGTACCAGGGAAAAAAAACAATAATAACACATAAAGAATGCACAACTTCACACAGTGATGCAGGTCTCTGAAGCAGTAGGGCAGTTTCCAAAATGTCTTTGTTCAATACTTCTTCTTCACTATGAACAATAAAGTCGACTCAAACTTGCGATTAGGTCTGTAGTATCAATAAATAAATAATACAGAAAATGATGACCTGACCTTTATTAGTAATTTTAGGCCTATTTTCCTTCTTGTAATGGCATTTCTAAATAACATTGAGGTAAACGATGCCTGCCACCTTTAAGTAAAAGAACACGAGGCATTAATAAGTTAAATTCATAATAATAATAATAAAGAAATATTTCTTAAAGTAAAAAGTCATCTTTGTTTCAATGAAGAAAAGTGATTGATTTACAAGCATTTAGCACTACAGTAAAATTTGAATCTTTTATCAGAACTGGGTAGAGTAGCACAAACCAGTACTCAAGTAAATGTATGGCTGCTTTAAAAAAAACTACATGAGTAAAAATGCTTATCGAAAAATTTACTTCAGTAAAAGTAAATAATATTAGGTCAAAAACTGATCCAGTACTTAAGTTTGTGGTGAAACAGTAAGGTTTTCAAGACTTAAAAAAAAATAAAGCCTGTATTTAATTCAATAAATTAAATCTAATACTTGCAATAAAAATTGAATGAATGCTTAGCTGTGAGTTACTAAACAAACTTAATAGAACTGTCATAATAAATGATAGCTACTGCATAAAAAACAAACAGAGTTTAGATACGTTGAGATTTCAGATACCATGTTTAACTGATGTGGTTTAAAGGCATACAAAAATAAATAATCCAAAGAAAGTCGAACTTCGTTCAGCTGATCTGCTCTTCTGAGTGCTGTCATTCAAATAACACCCACATCCTGTACTGTTGTGCTTTTATGTTGTTGGGTCAGAAGGGGCGGAACTGTACTCAAAGTGAATCTGATGTTAATTGACTTACTTTGCCGATTCCTCTAATATTCTGAGTGAAGACATTTAGTAACTTCCCCCAATTTGCCTCGAAATGAACCACACAAGAGACTCACAAAGCTTGACAGAGCTATTGAGCACTAAGAACACTAAGACATTTGGTGATCTTTATTTAATCTCAGTCTAGCTGATTTGATAGCTCGATAATACAACTATGACTGCCAGTAATGATTCATTTAGAACATCTAAATCGGATAGTAGCTTGCATTGACTTAAAAACTTTATAGATTTAGATTTTTTGCAGCTAGTAATATTATTTATTTGACAACACAGTGGCTCTGTACAAAAAGGTCCAGAGGAAGCTGTACATACTAAGGAGGCTCAGGTCTTTTTGATGTGTGTAGCAAGCTGCTGGAAATGTTACCAGTCCATAGTAGCCAGTGTGGTGTTCTATGCAACAGTCCCATGGGGAAGCAACCTGTGCTCAAAAGAAGCACAATGCCTGAACAAATCAGAAAAGCATATGCCATCAAAGTGCAAGCTCAGTTATAGGACACACTCTGGACCCCCTGAAGGTAGATCGCCCACGACATTGTGATCAAACCCGAGGTTATAGTCCGAGAGCGCATCTTCCTGAGGCAAAGAAGGCTTAAGTGGAGCTTGAAATCAAGCACATGCTAGACTTAGGAGTCATAGAGGAGAGTTATAGTCCTTGGTCCAGCCAAATAATCTTGGTTAGTAAGCCTGATGGAAGTTGGAGGTTTTGCAATGACTTCTGTCGACCTTATCAGGTCTCCCAATTTGATGCTTATCCTATGCCTCGAGTGGACAACCTCCTTGAAAGGCTTGGACAGGCGGAATATTTGACCACACTTGACTCTGCAAAGATCAAGACTGTGTTTAGCACCCCTAGTGGACACTGGCAGTATTGTGTCCTTTCGTTTGGGTTACATGGGGCTCCTGTGACTTTCCAGCATCTGGTGGAAAAAGTGCTCCGCCCCCATAACACGTATAGTGCTGCCTACCTAGATGACGTTGTCATCTATTCCAGCACGTGGAAGGAACACCTACAGAACGTCCGAGCAGCAAACCTTTTTTGGGGTTGAATGAAGCCAAATATTTAGGCTACCTGGTGGGTCGTGGTACTGTGAAACCACAGTGGTCTAAAGTAGATGCCATTTTGAAATGGCCCCGTCCACGGACCAAATGGCATGTACAAGCAATTCTCAGTTTAGCTGGGTACTATGGCCAGTTTGTGCCTCACTTTTCAGAAAGAGCTGCACCCATGAGTGATTTAACAAAGAAGAGGGCCCTCAACATTGTGGTATGGACCGATATGACAGAAACGGCATTCAGTGACTTAAAACGGGCCCTGACATCAATACCTGTTTTGGAAGCACCTACTGTTTTTTGCTTCCTTTTATTCTCCAGATGGATGCTTCAGACACAGGCCTAGGAGCAGTGGTGAGCCAAAGCGTCGATGGTGCTGAACACCCTGTCATGTTCCTGAGTCAGAAACTACTGGATTGGGAGATCAGGTATGCGGCGGTGGAAAGAGAGGCTCTTGCGATCAAGTGGGCAATTACACAATTGAGGTACTACCTCCTAGGTGGGGAGTTTACACTTGTCACGGACCATGCACATTTACAACATAAGGCCCTACACAAGGAGTCCAGCCCTTGAGTCACCTAGGTGGTTTCTTGATCTGGAACCTTGATAAGTTCTCGCTCGTTCATCGGAGGGTCTCTCTCTCTCGCGTTCACAACATCTCGATGCAGGTCACCCGAGTGCGGGGGGGGGAGGTGGGGTCCTGTCACACACGCGTGATTAGGGGACAACTAAAGGGCCCGAATAGATGTAATTCCACGGCAGACCAGGGGGTGACGAAGTGCACTGATTCTCTCTCTCTCTCTCTCTCTCTCAATTCCTTGCAGACCATTCTCGGGACATCCCACCTGGTTCTGGGGCAACCAACGACGTCGCTTCTGGTTCCAGTCCTGATGACATCACATCAATTGCGAGCATTTAAAAGCCACCATCTTAAGACAATAGTCAGTTCTGTTTTGGACTCGGTCATGTGAACATGTCTGCTTTTTGATAGATTTTGCAACTGGGAAATATATGGGTGGCTGCACCAAACCTTCCCAATGTCTCTTGATCATTCTTATTACAATATATATTTATTTACATACTTATCTATCTATTTATTTATTTAAATAGAGCTTCTGTAAAAAGCCAAATTTCACCCTGTCTATTTCTGTCTATCTAACCTTGGACACACTGGAAGCTGTTGTGGAAAAGAGGATGATGGAAAAATCTTCTCCATCCTCCCCAGCAGGCGCTGTCTTGGAGTGTAAAGGGAGTATTCTGTTTTGGTACTGTAGACAGTAGGGACATTACTCACTCTGCTTATGAAGATGGAGTCTCACAGATGATGAAAAGGGGTTGAGGCCTTCAAATTAGCCATAACACAGGTCTGTCCAGAAATAGATCACTTCAGCCCTCACAACTACCTGTTGGCTTCCAGCCTGTCAGTTGCTAAAATATGGAGTTGGCTTTGAAAATTCTTAAAGAGTATAAAAGTCCTACAATAAAGAAAAATGCCTTATTGGGGAGCTAAACCATTAAAACTCTAGGTTGAAAGACCAATCCCAAAGTGTAATCATTATAAATTCAGAGATTTATTAACAATAAATAGAAAAAGTGCTCAACAAAGCTAAAAAGGCAAAAATGTTTACCCAAAAAGACAATTCTCAACAAACAAGACCCAATATGCAATCAGTAAACAATGAACTAAAGACACATCAGAAATAGCCAGAAAGCCAGTAAATCCACAGAAGAAAAATCCTAATTATAAACTCATTTATACTTCTGTAATCCACTGCTTAAGTTCTCTCACTGGCTCAGTAAATAGACAGAGGGAGATTCCAGCAGCAGTGGCAGCAAAGTGACCCCTGTGTCCTAGGGCACCACCCACCATGTACATGGAATGGAGGAACACGTCAAGTAACAGTACACATTGATAAATTATACACAAACATCACAAGAATTGCATAGAAACATGAAAAATAATAATTCGACAATAACAAAAACCAAGATAAAACCGTTAATACATTTCTCAGGCTCAGGGCAAGGCGAGACGAGAATTGGTCCTAGAGGAAGTCCGAGCAGGTGTCGATGAGGTGAAGACCAGCAGGGCGGTGAGCATGCGGCAGCAAGGGGCATGGACGAGGTGGGAAGGAGCGCTGGAGAGGAAGATCACCTGGAACGACATCTGGAAGGCAGAGCCACAGCGTATTAAGTTCCTGGTCCAAGCTGTGTACGACGTGCTCCCCAGCCCAACGAACCTGCATGTTTGGGGCAAGAGTGAAGTTCCAACGTGTCCACTCTGTCCTGGACGAGGGTCCCTGGAGCATATTCTGAGTAGCTGCCCATCTGCTCTTGGAGAGGGCCGATACCGTTGGCGACACGATCAGGTCCTAAAGTGTATAGCAGAGACCATTTTACATGCAGTGGCCAACAACAAATATGTTGGCAGCCAGAGAAGAATTGCCTTCATAAGGGCTGGTGAGCAGGCGCAAGCAAAGCAAAAATCAACCAGCCTCCTTTCATCTGCGGCAGACTGGGAGCTGCGGGTTGACCTGGGCAGGCAGCTCAAGTTCCCGGAATTTGTAACATCAACCTCGTTGAGACCCGATATAGTTTTAATATCTGCATCGTCCAAGCAAGTCCTTTTGTTGGAACTGACAGTTCCATGGGAGGACCGCATGGAAGAGGCAAATGAGCGTAAGCGGCTCAAGTACCAGGAGCTCATTGAGGACTGCCGAAGGAAGGGCTGGAAGGCTTGCTGTGAGCCCATAGAAGTAGGGTGCAGAGGCTTTGCCGCCCGATCCCTGTGTAAGATCTTTGCCAGGCTTGGAATCACAGGAGCTGCAAAGAGGAGGGCCATTAAGTCCATCACAGAAGCCGCAGAAAGAGCCTCGAGGTGGATTTGGATCAAGAGGTCCGCAAAGTGGGCCAGTGCTGCTGGGACACAAGTTGGGGCGTAACCAACCCTGGCTGGGTCACCTGAGAGAGGGTGTCTGATGTTGTGAGACCCGAAACACCCGATGATCTCAGGAAACATCACTGATGATGTGTCCCAGTGCATCCAGAGATGTAGCTAAGTATTATATATAAGACAAGGGAAACAGCCCCTGGCTGTAACCATAACATGTATGCCAAGTGGAGCAGCCATGATTTAATTTTCTATATATATTTTGCCTTATGTTTATCCCTTCATTGTGTTACTATTTTCTTTATAAAACACTCTAAATACAAGAACTTGGTATCCAACTGACCATCTTTGTTATCATTTGGTGCATTTCTTCTTCAAGGAAATATGTTTGGAAAATGTATTTTTGTTGACATATGGTAAATAGATCAAGTTGTACCACATTTTTGAATTAAAAAAAAACCCATTTAAAAAGCATTCCCAATTTTCTAAGTCGCCTCTCTTAAAATCGAGAAACATTCTATCCCCTCATTTAATGATTAATTTACAGTTTCAAGTTTACCTTTAGAGAGGTTATTGTATTAATATATATATATATATATATATATATATATATATATAATATAGTGGCATATAGCCGGCCATTCATCCCGGCCAATACCCCCAGGCCACCAGATGGAGCCCTCCCTGTAGCATAGGGGTGCCCCGTATTCCAGCAGGGCATCATGGATATTGGAGTGTTTATTCACAGCCCTGCTGGATACCATGGGGCCCGCCAGAGGACGCTACAGGGTGGATCAAGGACTATTTTCTCTACAGCCCGGGAAGTACGTCCCAGTCACATGGACAGAAGATATGACGTACTTCTGGGTTGAAGGGAAAATAGTCCTTGATCCTTTTTATCTGACCCGGAAGTGTTACCAGTCACATGGACAGAAAGAGAGAAACAATTCCAGGTCAAGGACTTTAAAAGGACTATGGGAGATCCTAGGGTTGAGCTGAGTCGGGTGGCAGGGTGATAATGCATCTGGGAGTTGGAGGATTGGTTATTGTAGTGATTATTGATTTGTGTATTGATTTATGAGTAGAGTGGAGTGGAGGGTGCTTTGTGCACTTTATTATTGTAATAAAAATAATTATTGGACTTTTACCTGGTGTCTGGCATCTGATCTGAGGGTTCAAGGGGACGACAGCACCCCCTATCTGTCACAATATGTATATATATGTGTGTGTGTATATATGTGTATATATATATATATATTATTCTTTTACACAACCAGTAACTGCTCTTGGCTGTAAATACCAATACATAATACTGAGGGCAGAGTCATGCACACAGGTACACAGTGGCTTGCGTGAACATAATCAGTAACAACTCAACTCTCCTGTTGCTTGAAGACGCACAAGTTTAAGTTAAATAATCTTTACAACCACAAAAGTTAAAAAATTCAACTCAATTCAATTTATTTAAAAAATATTGAAGAGGAAACAAATTTCATAAACATGACAGTGTAACCCATTATGGCTACAGGGAATAAAAAGGTGTCTAGTATTTATATTACCAAAAAACAACTTCACAGCTGCATTATCTATAGTTTATAATGAGTCAACACTTCTCTAACAATATAAATGGTCACATTTGGTTACCTGCTGCCCATCATGCTGTATTACAA
Source organism: Polypterus bichir lapradei (assembly GCA_026402145.1). Lineage (NCBI taxonomy): Eukaryota > Metazoa > Chordata > Cladistia > Polypteriformes > Polypteridae > Polypterus > Polypterus bichir. Next base: position 5,118,683 of record JANRMT010062791.1, read on the forward strand.
CCAACAATGTTAGCTGGAAACTTCAACATAGATTTTAACCCTCCATCGGGTATTTCATTCAAAAATATAATATTTAAGAAATATAAATTAAAATGAGCTCTTAGGTTGAGTGGCCATATCTGATACATGCTGAAGTAGTGTAGTGGGAGAGATGGTGGCTTTTAGTCCAGTGGTCAGTGTTCAAATCCAACCTCTGTTGTCTGTGGGAGGACAGCTACAGAAAGAGAGTAGAATGAGTCCCTGACAGTGACATCTCTACAAAAACTAGCAATAGCATGAAAAATGAACTTCACTTGAGTGTGAATATGATGTCTTAAAATGCTACAAAACAATTAATTAAGTTCCGTAATGAATGTTGAATATTACACCATGAATACATTCTCTAACTTGTTTGAATAACTTTATTCTCAAAGGCTTCTTTGAGGATAGCTCAAGTGTGCCCCTTCTGAGCACAAAGGCTATACAGTAATATAATTTCAATGAGACGGTATGTGCATTCATCTTGCAAAAAGCCAAAGTGGAATTGTCATATTGTATATAATAAATTAGCTAATTGACATTACAGTAAAATGAAAACTGCCATAACACACCAACTACAATTGACTGAGTTGTCTAAATAGCATTATTTTTATAGCCAATCCTGCAGCCCCTATCTTCTAAAACACAGCTAACAAATAAATAACATTTAAGAAAGGAAAAAGGTAATGAAAGAAAAACAATAAGATTTCATTTCATTCATGGACCTAATAAATAGCAGATGAATCACTTATGATCTAACACAAATCGTGCAATACTTTTAGCTCTTTTTAAAATTTAGTCAGAGCTAATTTATTTTTCTTTCTGTCTTTCACTTATGTAGGAGAAAGAGAAAACAGTTCATTTAGGTATGAGTGTCTACTTCAGCAGCATCAGCTATAGCAGCAATTATTTACAATTAATATATTTTCTTCAGCTGGAATGAAAGATGGGTCTATAATGACTTTCTGTTTCCATTTCCCACTAGGTCAAAAACATTATGAAAGGAAAATCTAAAGGAAGACCCAACCCCCCAATCCCATACTTTCTCTTTGTCCAAGAATATGACTGGATCTCAGTTTTTTAAAAAGAAAATGTTTGCTAGTTTCACACTATGTAATACACACAGGCACAGAAAATAATAATGTATAAGCAGTTTTACTCTTATACTCATGCTTTTTTCTTCTGTCATTTATCATTATTAGGTAGTATATGGTTCTCCAATACAACAGTTTCACTGTTCAACATAAAGATGAAGATTGCATTTAAGAGTGCATTTCAATTGAGAATGTTAATTTTTGATTTCATTTCTTTGCTACAGCATACACACTAGGAAGTCACTAGTAACATGATGATCTGACACACTCCTTTGGGATCCATTTAACTGCATGTGAATGTTACAGCATTGCTCAACACCTAGAGTAATGTAATGGATCAAAGTATGTATATTACTGTATATGAGTTGGCAGTCACTCAAAGAATGTAATCAATTACTAATTACTTATCTCAATTCATAACAGGATTACTTTACTAATTACACCCTGGAAAAGTAATCAGGTTATTAATTTCTTTATTTTTACATTACTCTCTAAACCCATGTAAATATATAATAATTGAAAAGCTTAAGGATATTGTCTACATGTCCTTTCAGTGTTTTAAAAAGGAGGAAATAAAATCAATAGCAGTGAACATAAATGCAGCAGTATGGCTGACATTACCATTGTAACATTTCAAGTATGCTGCATGAGCCAGCAAGCACAAAAATAATTCTTAATGACAAAATCTTAATTAAAATAAAACTTGGCTGGTTTGCAAATTTGTAGTCGGCAAACAGCAACATTATTCCTAGTGTATCAGCCAGGCAGCTACCTGCAGTGTTTATTATTTACCACAATCAATACGCAGTAAATCTAGCCACTCCTTTATCAAGAGTGCTGATAAAATGGTGCCCTTCCAACAGGTTTTCCAAAATCAGAAGAGGACTTTTGAAGCTATGTTAGAGTAACCACTGGGTCTGGCCAGTCTATTTCCTTTTCTCTTCACTCTGTACGCCTCAGACTATAAATATAATACCAGATCATGTCAATTGCAGAAATTCTCAGATGATTCTGAACTTATATAGTGTACTAGAGTACCCGGTGTTGCCTGGGAATGTATAATGAATTTCCCAAATTAAAGAAACACAACATAGAAAGAGAACAAACATTTTTCTGGTTCACATTTTATTGTAATAGGTAATACAAGTGGTTATTCCAGAGCCTTTGGATACAGTATATTTTTTTTTCCCTTGTGGTGCGAAAATGAACAAATTCTGGGGATTGCCCACTCTAGAACATGCTACGTAGAGTTGTCTGTGTGAAAAGCATGGATTTTCCAAATTGATGCCTGCATCTTGCAGTGATTGTCCTTATTAATTGACATAGCAAAAGCCAAACGAACAGGAAATTGTAGCCATTTGAAATCAAAGGGTAAATCATTCGGAATCAGCGCTATTCTTGGTAACAAAACATTTTCACGTCTTGCGCAACCCGTTATGATAGTTGCTTTAATAATATATATTGAGGGAAAAGTCACCGGCATTTCAAGATGTGATTCTTTTCAGAAACTCTACTCATTAGTCGGTAAGCATAAAAGTCCATTGCACTGAGTTTCTTGCCAGCAACAGAGTTGCCTGTAGATGAATCTGTTTGTGGAATTCCAAAGTAATACCCATCTTCACCTTGCCAAAAGATTAGTGGATACTGAAGGGCATCATATGACCTGTGTGTGTCTGCCACATGCTGAAGACTTCTGTTCCTTTTCTCAATGATAATGTCCCGCTTCCCAAAGTCATTGCCTACCATTGCAATGGCAACCTCATCAATTGTTGGAGCATTGAATCGTCGATGATGCTTTTGCTGTGGCATTTTGTCAGCTCTTATGACAAATTTATAATCATCTGTTGACATACACTGAAGTGCAGTCTTGAAAAGGGTGACATATGTGTTGTTTTTCTGAAGGAATTGTTCTAAATCCATCACAATGTCCAGTCTCTCGTTCGGTATTCTGCTGTGTCTATGATGCGCTGTTGTGGAAATATCTCCCATGAAGTAGATCAGAAGGAACTCAATTGTCCCATCAGTTAATTGAAGTAATGATCCTATTGTATGGTAAACTTGACCTTGTACTTTGAATGTGGGCATGAATCCATCCTCTTGTATTTGTTTAGTTGCACCAAAAGAAGTCATTTGAAAACAGGAATTGTACTTCCTGATGCTGTTCAAGAAATGCTTTGAAATTGGTGTTGATCCTGACATCAAAGAGTGTAGAGGTTCAGGTGGGCGAAATAGAAATGGCAGTTTCACCTTCTCATTTGAGCAACACAATCCCGGTGACTCTCCTTTCCATTTTGGAGCTCTACAATGAACACATATATAATCCATTTGGCCAATAACCGCGACAGGATGTTCATGATATGCAACCTGTCGGTTATATGCGAAAGGCATATTTTTTAACTCGTGCTGCATTTGTCCACGTGTTGCATCAGTAGCCCTTCGCCTGTTGGCAGACAACCTGGTTTCCCTTTCTTGAGATGTTTCATCCGCTCTTGCAGCAGACATTTTTCCCAACCAAACATACCCCATGACCTCCTCCTGGTCACAAAGGAGCACCATGCCCAGTCTGGTGGCGATCAGACGTCCAGTGCAGATTTGTATGGCGGACAAACAAACATACATCGACTACAGCCGCCCTTTCCTTTCTTCAGATGATTCATCCGGTCTTGCATCAGCAGCCCTTCTCCTGTTGGCAGTACAGGGACGTGTGCAGAACTGTCGGTGAAAAGGTGCCTTGAAATTCACCCAAAACATTTTTCCCAACCAAACATACCCCATGACCTCCTCCTGGTCACAAAGGAGCCCCATGCCCAGTTTGGTGGCGATCGGACGCCCGGTGCAGATTTGTATGGCGGACAAACAAACATACATCAACTCTGCTTTATATATTAGATTGAGGTAGGGATGATAACTGTTTTTGCTTTGACATTATGGGTTATTGAGTGTAGATTTATGAATAAAAATTGTAAATTTATCCATTTAAAATTAAACCTATAATGTAATTAAGTGTGTAGAATGTGAAAGACTAGAATTAAATACTCACTTTTAATCATAAAACCAAAAAGCTACCTTTTAAAGCAAAACTCTAAATGTTTATTTCTAAATAAAAATAAATTAGATTTGTATACAATTGAGAAATAAAGCAACTTGTCATGTAATGTCATAATATAATAATTACTCCCAGTACAGTCGAAGCAGTGTTGTAATATCCAATGTGCTGCATGCCTACATGAATATAGTGCACATGTGAATTGAAAATTCAGGGGATGCATATCAAGTGACCACACTTGTCTCCTCAAATGTTATGCAAAGTGGAAAATCCTGTCCTACAAGGCATTTACCCATCCATCCATCCATCCATCTGTCCATCCATTATCCAACCCGCTATATCCTAACTACAGGTTCACGGGGGGGTCTGCTGGAGCCAATCCCAGCCAACACAGGGCGCAAGGCAGGAAACAAACCCCGGGAAGGGCACCAGCCCACCACAGACTAGGCATTTATGTCATTTACATATTATTTACATAGGATCATTTATAAAGCAAGTAGTGACATTCTAATTAAGTCAGTGACTGCAATTTTTTTACAAGAATTTAAGCCAATGCTTTACAGTGGTTCATTACCATGAAAATATAAGTAGTGTGAACATTGAACCCAGACACAGACAGACATGAACTCCAAATATCATGAAACACACACATTTTTTTTCAGCACAACAACACAGTGCACAAACTAGCCACAATAATGCTCTTTCCTCTCTCTCTTCTGCTGCTTCCACTCCTCACACGCAAGCTCCGTCTTCTTCCACCCAACTCCGGCTCCTGGAATGGAGTGAGGCGGCCAATTTTATAGTGCACCCGGAAGTACTCCAGGTGCTCCACAATTAATAACTGGCAGCACAGCGGAAGTGCTGCATAGGCATCCAGCTCCTCTTCTGGCAGCACTTCCGGTTGTGGCAGAAATGCTGTGGACCACAGTTCCAGAGCTGTCCGGGCACCCCTTGGTGGTGGCCACAACCTCCCATAAGGTTGAGCTTCCAAGCACTGTGGCCCCCATACAATCCAAGGAGCTCGCTCTCTTGCATTCCATGGAAGATATAGCCCCTTTCCCGGTCCTTCCCGTCTCCAGCTGTCCCGGTGGGGCATGGTCCCTAGACATCTAGCACAGAAGACAATTACTTTGTACCATGTTATTCTTAACTCTGATAATATACAACAAAGAAAACACAAAAAATAAGGTGTAGCCAATTAAAAAAAATAAATCTGCTCCTCACTCACTGTGACTCTTTCTTATGACCCTAGCCTATTCAGCCAGACTTTGAGTCTTCAGCTCACACTCTTCCCAACTCGAGAGTCAATGTGCTCAGTTGTTAGAGGTGATTACAAACAATCTGTTGCCCAAGTTTAATATACAGTTAAAAGGTATTAGGCTGATATGTTATGCTCATTTTTGACCAAAATATGTGCTGCAATCAAAAGAATCATGTTTATTTGTTTGAAACTGGGAAACAGCATTTAACAGATTGAAATCCAAAATCAGAAATGTATAATAATAAAAAATAATTAATTACTTTTATATAGTGCTTTTCTGGCTACATAGACAATGGGGAAACAACAACAAAATGTGTAGCACCCACCTGGATGATGTGATGGTGCCAGTATGCTCATCACAAATTAGATATTACGTGGCGAGCAAATGAGAGAGATCATTAATTAGTGTCAGGGGATAATTAGGGGGCCAGAATAACCAGGCCATGGTGGGAAATTTATCTAGGACATTGTGATAAACCATACTATTTTTGAAAGATGCCCAGAGATCCTTATCGACCACAGAGAGTCAGGAACTCGGTTTTATGTCTCATCCGCAAGGATGGTTTCATATTTACAACACAGTGTCCCTGTCGCTGCACTGGAGCATTGGGATCCATACACAGACCACAGGATAAGCACCCCCTGTTGGCCTCGCCAGCATCTCTCCCATTAACAACCCTAGTTTTTCCTAGATGGTCTCCCATCCAAGTACTGGCTGGGCCCAAACATGCTTAACTTCAATTGGATTGCCTATTCTGAAGTACAGGTGGTATAGTATAAATGAACGAAACAGAGAACAGTTTTATAAGAAGGACTGTGAAATAGTGATGAAGTCAAAATAACTTGCCAAAGTCTATACCCAAAAGACTAAAATGATCTATCATTAAATCCTAAACACTACCCAAAAATCAAAATAATAAAACTGAGTTTCAATAACCAGAAAATACCAAATGAAGTGAACTGTGTGTACAGCTCTTTGAATCAAGTATCAGATGAAATGGGATCATAGGTGGCAACAAAAATAAGATTGCATGATGATGTTGGATATCATGCACTAAGAGGTGGATTATAGGATATATCATCATAGCATTGGGAACACTATAACTCTAAAAATGGTGGTACCCATATGCAAACAAAATACAGCAAAACCTTGGAACATGAACATCTTCAGACTCAAACAATACAGAACTGGAATGGACCATTTGATTTTTATTTTTTTTTGCTCCTAACCTCGAAGAAAAACGTAGAACATGAACATCCTGCTAAAACTTGTACGGATCAAGATGCAGCTGTGAGGTGCCAAGACAAAGCCAAACAGGCCTATGTATGCTGTATATGCCTATGACCCAGCCTCAGTATTGCAGAAGAGCTGCTGAAACTGTGCCCTCTGTGAATGTGTCATTTTTTTACATTTTTTGGGGGTTTCCCTGTTGACAGTAATTACCGAGACCCCTAAGAAAGTTAGCAGTGAGAGTAGCAAAGCGAAGAGGAAGCTTGTATGTGTTAAAAAAAGGAAATAATAAAGAAACATGAAAGTGGTTCATGTGTGTGGACTCTTGTGGAAGAGTATGGAATGGCCAAGTCGACGATAAGCACATTTTTGAAAAATATAGACACAATTCAAGGTGGTGTCACAGATGGCTGGGTTTTTGACCTGGCCGGGACGACTAAAAGGACCGGAAGGTGGCATGAATAGCTTCTGGGCCACGAAGGGACAACCGCCCTGTAGCACGAGAGGACCACGGGAAAAGAGAAAAAAGATTATAACTCGTTGGGACCCGTGGCCACCGCCAGAGGCACCTTAAACCTGGTGGGACTCGGAATTAGTTACTTCCGCCACACTCGGCAAGATGGCGAAGGAACCTGCCAGGGACACCCGGAGTGCTTCTGGTGCAAAGGGCAGCACTTCTGCCACACCAGGAGGTGCAGCCAGAAGTTCGTCATCAGCCACCTGGAGCACATCCAAGCGGGAAATAAAAGGCGCCACCTCCTAACAGTCGGGGAGCTTGAGTTGGGAGTGGGAGCAGGACAAAGCTCCCAGGAGGAGATAGGCGGCTAAGGACTGAGGAACAGAAGGTTTATTATAGTGATTTATGTGCTATATGCATTGTGTGTGGTGTTTGGGACTTTAATCCTGTATTAGGAGGTGTATAATAAAAGTGTGACTTTTATAAAGATGTGGTTTCCAAATGGTGGTGTCCGGGCAAGTCTCACAATGGCACCCTCCTCTCCACAATACTCATTAAACACTATCAAATACACAATAAACCAATCCTCCACACTCCCAGACGCGTTGCCACCCTTCCACCCACTCAGCTCGTTGTCTGGGAGTTCCCAGCGTCCTTTTATAGTCCCTGACCCGGAATTGTTTCCCATCCTTCAGTCCATGATTCCTTATTACTTCCGGGTCAGATAAAAAGTCCTTTTATTCACCACGGAAGCACGTCATTCGTCCATGTGACTCAGACGTACTTCCGGGGCGTAAGGCAAATAATCGCTGTTCCTTCCCACAGTCCCTCCTAGTGGCCCCCATGGTATCCAGCAGGGCTGTGAATAAAGACTCCAATGTCCATGATGCCCTGCTGGCATTCGGGGAACCTCCATGCTGCAGGGAGGGCTCCACCTGGCGGCGTGGGGGTATTGGCCGGGATGAACGGCCAGCCATATATCACAGTGCTAATGTTAAAAAATGTAATCACAGTTAAATTGTCAATTCTATTTGTTTTATGTGTTTATCTCTTCTATGCATTGATTTCAATGGTTTTACAATGATTTTTATCATTAGTTATGTCTTTATATAGGTATAAATAAGAAATCATTTGTGGGTCTGCAACAGATCAATCCTATTTATATTATTTCTTTTGGGGAAATTCGATTCGTAACCAAATCGAAACTCAACCAGCCTTCTGGATTGGATCATGTTTGTGTTCTGAGGTACTATTGTACTATTGCAGGATAACATGTAAAAAATCCTACATTTTCAATGGTAACCACTTGCAATATAATTTCAGAAATTAATTCTCTGATGTAAAAAAATCACAAAAAGATGCAAACATTATCCCACAGAGCCATAGAAAACCAAATAAAAATTAAAAGAAAATACTAATAATAGCAAAACCAATAGGCCATCAGTAATGTGTGGAAGAATCGATATGAAAGTTGAAAACCAATACCAAAGACATAAAAAAAGTCATAGCAAAACTAACTAGGGTCTTTAAACCCTAATTATTTTAAATTTATGAAGTAGTTTTTAAGCGAATTAAAAGATACAATGCCATAAGCTGTGTGCTACCATGTTAAACAATGTCAGCTTCACAAAGACACGCACAACAATGAAGAGGGATACATGGCTATTGACCGATAAAGCAAAACTAAACAACATAGCAGCACTTATTGTGACAGTATCTCATAAATATCAATATTAAATGAATAAATATATCATAAAAATCCACAACTGACAAATAAAATCATAATCTTATTTAATGCTTCTTTGGAACCAACTTTGAGCTTCACCTAGCAGCCTCTAGTACCTCAGCTCCTTTAAGCTTCAAGCTTTAACTCTTACTTGAGTCCCTGTCAGACAGACTTCAGTCATAAAAAGGCAACAATTTTTTAATTCTACCCTCTTGAGAAAATGTGCTGCCCCCTGTCAATATGCTGGGTCATCTGCCCCCTAATGTTTCTTTTCATAACTGTTTTTTTTTTTTGTTTACATCTTCCCTTTAAAGTTGTGCATCTGTATCACCTTCACAACAAGGTCTTCTGGCCCCAGCAAGCCCTTTGCCTTCATACACAAATATGAGTACCTGTTCTTTTCCTGCTAGTATGAGATGTTTTTTCTTTCGTTACCTCTTTCTCTTTGTAGGAGGCCAATTATGGGCCTTTCAGTTACCACAAGTGTTAGTTGCCCTTAACACTTGTAACCTGACGCCAAATGGCTATCCTTTCACAGTTTCTTAAGTAATACAAACTTCTTTGAGCAATGGAGCATTTAGCTTGTCTGCTGAATTAATTTTTGAAAGGACTTTTTGTAAACTGGACAGGAGTCACATCTCCAGAAGAGCAGTTTTATCATTTTGCTTAGCTCAAAATTGATAGACCAGTCTATTTACTTGAAGCTGACAGCGGTCAAAAGCTTCTATGCCAGAGTTTCAAAGTATAATAGAGAAAGGATTGTTTGACAAAACTACTTTAGTGAAGAATATGTACTTTCAAACAAATTGCTGTTCATCACTATTGATTGTTCTCAATTTATATGGCACTCTACCTGTTTCATTCCCTTTACTGTCCTGTCCATGTCTGCTTCTGTCAGTGAATACACACATACACACACAGCACACACACATGCACACATTCAAAAATGTGTATGAATATATTTATTTATATTTGTATACTGTATATGTATTTACATATAGTATTCAGAAAAGCATACAGTCAAAGTTTGATTGTTCTGTCTCCTCATATAACATTAGCTGTGAGATGTCCTCCTGTAAGGGGAAGATCAGAGGAAAGATGAGGCATTCAGAGAAGAGGAAATGCAGTTCACCCAATGTTCCTGTGAGGGTCATAGTTCTATCTGAGAGGCTGCTTTAGTCAATGTACTGTATGATTGATAAGAGAAAAATTCCCTTCTCTTGGAAGTTGCAAGATACACATAATACATTTTAAGCTTATGTATGTTTTTTGACCAAATACAAGTTAATTTTAAGTTATTTAAATGCATAAGTTTAAGTGAAATTTTATAAACTGTTTAAATTGTTTACTATGTTAAATGTTTTGGATTACTTCTTATTTCACAGTAGCATTAATTACATTCTGCGTTTCAGGAAAAAAGGATAATGTTTATAATTATGTTCAGTTTCTCATATAAAATATATGAAATGTATTAAGACAATATGATGAATATGTAAGATATATTAAATATTAATACATATTAATGTAACATATTGAACTACTTCGGCATTCCAGCTATGAGTATTACAGTATATGGCTAGTTTAATTGCCATCTGTTGAAAATTACTAATATTACAGTCTGAACCAGAATAGTTGATGTTGCAGAATAAGGCTTCAATATATCAAATCTTCTGTTTTTCCTTTCTTTTTAGCACTATATATTTACACCTTACGTATACATCATGCGTTCCTGCATAAATCCTAGTTATCCACTATTAAAGAAATGAAGCTGCAGGGGTGGCTCTGGTTCCTTGTGTTCTGATAAACTAAACGGCACATATTGAGATTCAGCCACATCATTGGAAAAGCAAGTTATTTAGATTATGAGTAGGTTTTTTTCTTTATTAAGAGCTGACTGATGGTATGTACTGAATCCAGCTGATATTGGAATTTTCATTTACTGGTCATTGTTGTTATCCTGTTAAACGTTTCATAATTTTTATATCAATGAACTGTTTGGAACAATTTTATTTGTCTTTCATAATTTCAAACTGTGCAAGATCCAGTGTACCAGGATTGTCCTGAATGTTGTGCAATGTGATTGCCTTATGCCTTATCATAAACAATACTGGGCCTTGCTTACTGTTTAGAATAGTTGTTTATATTGTACTGCCATGCTGGTGCTCACTAGAGTCAGCCCAATGGATTCTTGCTTTTTACATTGCTCTTTTAAGAGGGCCATTAAATTGTCATTTAGGAAACACAACTTGCTATTGTCACACTAATTGGAATTCATATGTGACATATGACAGAGCTTCTGGTTTTATAGACTCTCCTGCAGCTGTCTCTGATGCTACTACTCATTTGCATGATGGAATGCCAGCTCATCCTGATTGTGACCCATCATTGGGCTTATGCGGCTTGCCAGCACTGTTAATATACTGTATGTTGCCAAATAATGTATCTGCAATATTTAGTTTGTATTATTTTTTTCTGCTTAATTTTATTATAAGACTTTAAACCAAGCATTTTTTATGATGTTACATTTTTTCCAATTATTAATTGTTAAAAGTGAAATGTCAGTGAGAGTTTTGTTGTATGAGTATAGTCTGCTCTTGCTCAGATACCCCACTTTTGACACTGTAACTGTGACTGCCAAGTCAGAATTTTTTTTCTTTTTAATTTCCTTGGTGTGTGTTCATACCATAGTGTATGTATCTATATATATTTATCTACATATTAATGTATTTATTTATTTAAAGGGCTTCTGTAAAAAGGCTATTTCCCCCTGGTGACAATTGATATAATTATCAATAATATCATTATCATTATCATTACCTGTAGTTTAGTAAACCCTGTGAAGTGGAAGCTTGTCATCACAATGTATTTTTGCAAAGCCTACAGGTCCTCATGCCATTCACAGTACAGCATGACCAAATATCCTAACCCTTTTTTAAAAGTCCACAATCTACTTTACATATCATGTTTTTTTTTTTGCTACCACCATAAAATTTACAACAGTTAGCTGATCTGCCAACAACCAATTACATTTCAGTGTCCCCAGTGCCGATCATCTCCACCTAGACATGTTATGCATAATTAAACCAAAAAACAAAAAAAAAATGTCTGCTCTCTGCAGAGTTTAAAAAGATAAGGCATAGGTTAAGTGTGTTTAATATTTAAGCAAAATAGAGCAATCTAATATGATGGAAACGTGTGTAACAAGTGTGTAGAGCTTTCCTTCCATATGGAAATAATAAACTTTTACAACGCAGAGTTCAAAATAGAGTTTGTTTATACATTTAAATAAATTCCAACAGATGTGAAGGTTAGATTAATTAATGGTTCAAAACTTTGCCTGCAATTGTCTGGCATTCTAATCTGAAGTGGGCCCGGTCTACACCTAATACTGCCAGAATAACCCCACCCGCAAACTTTAAATTGAACTAAACATGTTTGTTCATCATCATCTGTGGTTGAAATTTAACATCTTATTAAAGAAAGAAACATCCTCTAACAGGACAAATCAGTAATCAGGCAGGAGAAAAGCTGTTAGTGCTATAGTATCAAATTTCAAGAGTTCAGAGTTTAAATTCTGTTCTTGGCATTACTTGTAACTGTGTAGGCTATTCCCATCCCAGATATGTGCATGTTAGGGTAATTTTCAGATTTAAATTGGCCCTGGGATGAACTGGCACCCCAGGTGGCTTCTGTTTTATGCCTGATGCTGCCAGAATAAGCTGTAGCTCATGATTCATGGCAGGTCAGATATTGATTGTTGTAAGCTTTAGACTGGACAAAAGACAGGGATCTCTTAGTCTTTTATCAGAGAAGGCTAAATAAGGGCATAACCCAATTATTTTATGATTTGTGACTTTATTGATGAAGTTCTTTTAGCAGAATTCTAACAGTAAAATGATGAGTTATGTACTCAAATTAAGAGAAAGGCAGAAACCAAGTATTATTCTCCACCCAAAGAATTATATGAATCTGGAACAAAATACAGAATCATGCAGCTGGCAAATAATGAATCTTAAAAATTACTAAATTAGATAATTTAGCATCTTCTTTACTGCCAAAATAAAATAAGCGATTTTGTTTTAGATTATAAAATTTACTCTCTACTCTAACCATCTTTACATTCAGTCAGTCAGTTAGTCATCCTCCAACCCACTATATCCTAACACAGGGTCACGGGGGTCTGCTGGACCCAATCCCAGCCAGCACAGGGCGCAAAGCAGGAACAAACCCCGGGCAGGGTGCCAGCCCACCACAGGGCACACACACCAAGCACAATGTAGGATCGCCAATGCACCTAACCTGCATGTCTTTGGACTGTGGGAGGAAACCAGAGCATCCGGAGGAAACCTACGCAGACACGGAAAGAACATGTAAACTCCACGCAGGGAGGACCCGGGAAGCGAACCCAGGTCTCTTTACTGCGAGGCAGCAGTACATTCATCCTTACCCTAAATTCGCTTTATTCAGTTAAAAAACCAGGTCCTGAGTCTTTCCTGGCATCACTGAATGAAAATCTGTTAGCATCTCTGAAAAGGGCACCATCCTATTGCAGATATTTGTGTTCTTCTAAAAATATAAAAATAATGTACTGGTACATCAGAAAAAATGACAACTTGTGAGATCAGAAAACATTCTAATACAGAATGTCACAATGATAAAGGTAGTAGCGATTAGCTGTTTACAGTTAATTTGTTAACAATCCTTTGGTATTAACTGCAGTTTGTTTGCTGCCAGCCTTTTCTGGCAAAGTTCTTTTCCAATTTTTCCTTAAGGTACTTATTAGCTATAAGTCTTACACTGTGTTTGCCATTTACCAGGGGGTACATTCCTAAATAACTCCATTCCTGTTAGACCTGCTCCTAATGTGATTCTGGCGTCCACTGGTCTCATTCATATTTCAACTATAGGGACAAAATCTCTTTTTACAGAGACTTCTAGCTTTACTTTGATTACTTGTTAGCTGGTATTTTGCTATGGAGGGAGTGTGCCACCAATTACCACCTCTAAAGTAGTTTACAATACAGTGTATGCTTATTCCAATAACGTTTTTTGGGATCTACAACAGGGAAGGAGGTTAAGACAAGAATTGCAGATGAAGCACTAGTCTATAACAGGACACACTCAAATATAGTAAGCCAATTTAGAGTTACTAATGAACCTAACATGGCCTTTGATTTGTGATAGGGAACATGAGGACTTGGCGAAACCCCATATAGAACTCCACACATACTGAAATGTAGTGGCTCGGTTGTGAATCAACCCTAGGATTTTGGAAGAATGAAATAATTACTGTTCTAATACAATTCACTTCACTTCACAGGTCAACAAACATTTTCTGCACAAACTCTATCCACCAAAACAGAAAGCTTCAGTGGCTTTTAATTACAGAAAATAACTAAACTGTGTCTTGTTAGTATTGCTTACAAAATATATATTTAAACTCTTTTTATAAAATGAAATGACTTCATTTGACTTTATGTTAATTTATTATTTTGTAATCTCTGCAGCCCATTTTTCTTCTTTTTTTAAAAAAATGCAAGTGCATCGTGAAGATATGAATTCACCTTTTTGACTCTGCTCAGGCAGACAATTAAAATTAGTTCACTTCCTGCCTGTTAGAGGTCACTCTGGTGCAAGAGAACTACTGTTACCTCCCACAGATGAAGAGGGGCAGAAGGGCAAAACTTCGAAGTTTTCATTGCATCACATAGTCGGGCAGGATGTGTAATCTTTCCCATCACATGTATTTTTTAGATTTGTTAGAAGTCTTTGTGGGAAACTATAACATTTTTTTCAGAGACTGGCAAGGCCTCTAAGTAGAGTTTACTTCCTGTTTAGCACAAAAATATCTGTATTAAAGGGTCACAAGCAAGCACCTGTATTGCTCAGCAGGAAAAGGGTGGAGAAAATCAAACAAACTTTATTCACAATAATTACTGAACGAAAGCGTATAAAGAGTGGAAACACTGGCAATTGTCCTTTCAGATGCACTTTCCACATACTGAATGAAAGCTGCTGGAAGTATTAATTGAGTGGGAATCAAGTAACATTCCATATGTACAACACATATTTTCATACAATATAAACATGAAGTCATGTTTATCTAAATGACAAAGTGGAAATATTTGAGGTCAGAATAGAACCCACAAGGGTGAATACTTTTTTAGTAATCAAGCTGTCTAATGCTTGCCATTGTTATAGTTTAGAATCTGTATGTTACATCTATGCAAGTAATAATTTTGGCTGATGACAAAGTCCATTGTACAGATTAGTTTATGCAGAAATGGGCTTTGAATCAGTACAAGGTATGGTAACACTACCTCATGGGTATTTTTGCATTTCCTTAGTTTGGCCCATTGGCTTTGAATGTTTATGAAATACAAATAAAATTAATTGTGATTTGACAAATTATTGTCTTCAACACTGCACTTATTGTGGGATTGTTGGCAGGATAATTTAGATTTTTCAGTGAGTACATCCATTTTATTTGACTGTCTGTTGGCTGACATGACTCTATCTTTGTTAGTTTAGCAGAAGATAAAAGGAACTGAACAATGCTGTTCCAAGCTAGTAACATATCTATCAGCCAGTGTTACAAGAGTGAAGCGAAACAAGTGTGTGGCACCAAGGGTTCGTTTTTGGCTCAACTGACTAATAGTTGTTCTTTGCTCTATGTATAGCATGCTCTTCACATAGCGTGTAGTACCCAATTTCATTTCACCTTCCAAAGTTGAAGTGACTTGTGGTGACAGCATTGGCTTCGGTTTCATATTGGTTACTTAACCTGAATTTGTCAGAGTGGCATTGCAAGAGGTGTACCAGTACTCATGTGAAGTGACACTGCTTCAAGATGAGTACCTGCAGTCAAAATCCTTGAATAGTTAATTTTCTAATGGCTAAAACAATTGGTTTTCCATCTGGCAGATAACAAATGAGTTCAGGTTTGGTTACTGGAAGCCTGTGCTAGCATTTCTCCTGCGGTGTTGCTATCAGTGTGTGAAGAGTGGGAGAAGAGGGTTGCATTGACAATCCAACACAATGGGCAGCACATTGAACACATTTTATAAGTGGTCAGAAACTTGTAAATAACTCATGAAAGAATAAAGTTACGTTAAAACCAAGCACACCATTGTTTTTCTTGTGAAATTCCCAATAAGTTTGATGTGTCACATGACCCTCTTCCTATTGAAAAAACAAAAGTTGGATCCAAAATGGCC
>JANRMT010062791.1:5149732-5285563 GCA_026402145.1 Polypterus bichir lapradei
TTGATATCCGGAGGAACATTGTGTCTTATGTATTGAATGACTGGGACAGGTTCAAGGTGTGGACTGATGACGGTACAGGAGATAATTATACTACACAGGAGCACTAGAAGAGTGAAATGCTTAAGTGTACCGAAATGGCCAAATATTTTACACCTTTGGACAACCGCCAATGCCTCTTAAACATCTTAGCTTCACAGGTGACGATTTCAGTAGTGGACACTTTGATGTTTAGAAATGTTTAAACTCTCAAAAGCTGGATGTGAAGTTATCAATGAAACTGGTTGTATACTTACAACGCTTGACAGATGCCGAATGTCTCTTCAACACAAGTCCTACAAATACTGTCGTAACTGAAACAAACCATGAAACTCAAACCGATTATGACAGAAGCAATCCAAGGTGTGAGATTTGAAACAAGATTACTGTTCACATGGCCAACTGTACGTTGCATTCTCAAGAGTAAGCTCAGCGCACAGCTACAGCTTGGTCATATTACAACTGGAGGGCCGAACTGACAACGTGGCATACAAAGAGATCCTTAACAAATAATTATTGGTATATTTTCCCTCAGTTTAAAAAGGTTTAATTTTCTTCTTAATAAAAATTTTAAGGCAGTACTTCACCGCTGCGAAGCGCGGGTATTTTGCTAGTGGTTCATAAGTCCCAGTGGCACTCTTTGAGAGTGATGTTGGAGATACTTGGTTTAGTGTGAGAAGGATAAGGCCTCTACCATCTGAATCCAAGTGTTATTGAATCGTTATCATGTTTCTGTGCTAGTCATTACCTGACACCATGTTTACCTGGTATAGTAAAGAAAAGTGCTGAGGTGTAAACTGATCAGCACTTAGCAGTGAACCAAAGAAACATGAAAAATTCAATGTGTTTAACTCTAACCTCCTGAGGGGCTTCTCCTTCATTTTGGATCAGTTCAGGGACACAGAGTCTAAATAAACCATGTTCAATACCCCAGTAATGCAAAAACAGTTGGAGGGTGTGTGTCCAGAAGATTGTTGCTACAGTAACCCTATAACCTGGTTACTGGATACCAGCAGTAGGAAAAGCTGTCAAGCTGAAGAAAGAGGCCTCAAAACAGTGTTAGCGAGGGATCTCCAAATGTGAGGTACCACCAAGCCAAAAAAGATTGAATGAATGAAGCAAATGTTTGTTTGTGAATGCAGTTTAGTTAGGCCGTGAATGCTGACTTTTGAAATGTCATTAAAAACATTTGGCAAAGAATATGAATTGATTTGATGTCACCCAAAAGTTTCTTGGCAAGGTAAGGAAAATATTTGATTCAGTTGGGGATATTGTTGAGAAGTGGAAGGAGAATTTTGAGTAACTCCTAATCCTGGTGAATATGTATTTCTTGTAAGAGGTAGTGCCAGATACATTGGCTGGAGTTGGGATTATCCTTGTGGCCAAGGTCACTGGGGTAACAGAAAAAATCCATAGTGGTGTGGTCACAGAAGATGGATGAGATTTATTGGAAAAGCTAAAAGCCTCCTCAGTGTTGAGTATCAGAAGGGGAAAGTACTTTGGGACTGTCAGACTGAAGCAGTACCTCCCATTTTTAAAAAGAAACTGTTTTTACAGTTTCCGTGAGATCCCACTTCTCAATCAATCCGGGAAAGCCTATGCTAAAGTTTTAGACTGGTGTTTCCATAAAATGGCTGAAACTCAGATGCTGGTGGACAAATGCAAATCCTTTACTGGCAATGGACCAACTCTTTATCCTTGCACAGATATACAGTTATGAGGACTTAAGAGAAAAATCTGTTTAGATGTTGTTTGTGGAAGGAGAAAGCATATGAATGTGAAACTTGTGCAATCTCCTGGATAATTCTTCAATAGCATCAGGATCAAGAGCCACTGCTGGATATTATTCAGTCACTGTATTTGTAGATCAAGAATTGTATTTCAGAATTGTCCTTAATTCAATCTAAAATGTGAATGTTGAACTTCACTAAGGTTGCTTCTTCTCTCCATTATTGTTTATGATTTTCATGGACAAAATAGCAAAGCTGCAGCTTACAAAATATTCAGTAAAGGCAGAGGATGATGATGATGATGATGATGATGATATTGATGAGTCAGAGGCAGAATTTCAACTACCACACTTGTAGTGTAGTGCCATAGCCACTAGAACACTTGGCCATACTTACCGGTAGACTGATAGCCAAGCATCTTGCCTGTGGCTAATATTTATTTTCAATAACAACACCAACAACAGTTTATTTCTTGTATTGCCCAAAATCACACAAGGAATATCTCAATGGGTTTTTAACAGGTCCTGTTCTTGAAAGACCCCCAGCCTTGACTCACTAGGAAGACAAGAAAAAAAACTCCCCAAAATATCCCTTGTAGGGAAAAAAGGAAGAAGTCCTAGGAAAGGCAATACACAGCGAGACTGCCTTGCAGTTAGGTTGGATGTGCAATGGGTGTAAAAGGGGTAAACACAATACACAAAACATAACACAAGTAATCCTCTTCACAGAGCTAGATGGCTAATCTATCATTGTCATCTCAGAAATACAATACAACAGTACTGTACAAACTATTTTGTTTTTGCACATCTGCTACTTGTTCCCGCTTCGTTGAGCCGATTGACTGCATTTGGGCATAAGGTAAGAGGTATTGTTTCCCTGCCAGGCCTATATCCCTTCCTTACACTGGGGTTGTAGTTATTGGTGGGTACAGGATTGCTGCACTTACAGAATCTGGCAGGAACATTTCCATTGTTGCACCCCATTATGTGCTACGGCAACAATGGGAATCTGGATCGACCAGTCTAATGTGTATCCATGGGGAAAATCAATGGTAGCGGTACCAAGAAGAAACACAAAAGATCAGGGTGGCTGTTTTATGCAGCCGACCCCCACACCACCATATGTGTTACTGGTATTGGTAAATGTAAAGTAAATGTGGAGAAGAACAAACCACCCAGTCTAAAACACTTCGCCTTATAATAGATGGTGAAAACATTGTAAAATCGGCTTGCACGGGACATTGCATTGTCATATGCTGTCGTTCTGCCCACTGAGATTGCTCCAGAGCCACTCTCAGACTTACATTTCTAATTTCATCAAACATTGGCATATTTTAAAAAAGAACAATTGAACAATGATTCCTTAAAGTTTGCCAATGCCATTGTTCTGATAGATGGACAACAAATGTCACATCGAATGCCATCAGTGCTTAATAAAGATGGACACAGTTGCTTTTGGCTCTCTCTTTCGGTGCTTTGTTGTGTTAATGTGTGTAAGTAATATGAGCAAGGTGTGCTAAGATGAATCTGAATAGTCATATGGACTAGCTTAATATTGGAATATGATGCCATACAGTATAGACATTACAAGCAGTTATCAGCAGATTCACAACATAAAGCAGAATGTAGTGAGACATTCAGTTGCTCCTTGGATTGTTATTGGGTTCGAGGTGTGACATTGATTGTGTTGGGAACGCAAGCAGATATGAGGATGTTGGGTGGGCCTATTGGTTAGACTAAGGAAGCAGCTGCATAAACCCCCGACACCAAGTGTCTTCCTCACACACCAGATCCATCATCCACAAATGAGATGACCTGAATTATTGATGGCTACAAACTTCAATGATCATGAATGTTGTGTGATAATCCCTATGGAAACCTGGCTGCACCCAGTATCCCAAACAGTATAGAGCAACTGGCGGGCTGTACCACCTACCACTTTGACAGGAATGGAGACTCTGACAAAAAAGTGGAGGTATTTGCATGTATATAAACAATGACTGGTGTGTAAACAGTACTGATTTTATGCACTCATTGCTCTCCTAATTTGGAAGCCATAACAGCTTTATGTAGACCTTTCTATAAGTCAAGGGAGCTGACAGTAGTGATCATTACTGCCTTTTACATCTCTCCTATTGCTAACATTAGCTCAGCTCTTGCTTGCCTATACAATTTGATCATAAACATCAATAGGCAATCCCGATGGAGTACACATTGTAGCTGGTGATTTTAATCAAGCATGCCTAAAGACTGTGCTCCCCAAATCTTTACAATATGTACAGTGTTCCACCAGTTGGACATTGTTTATTGAAACCTAAAGCATGCTAACGGAGCCCTACCTCTCCTACATTTGAGCTTGTCTGACTGTCTCTCAGTGTTCCTCATCCCAGCATACACTCCCCTGTAGAGGAAATCAAGCCAACCATAAAAATGATCAAAACCTGGCCTGAGGGAGCCCTCTTGCAGCAGTAGGTCAATCTTGAACACAAAGAATGGTCCATATTTGAACAATTAGATGAGTTCACAGAAGCTGTACTAGGCTACAGTACGTATATTAAGGTCTGTACTGATATGGTTACACTGGATAAACACTATCCAGTGTTTATCCAGTGTTTTGGTCTACCCCAACCAAAAAACCATGAATGACCAGTGAGTTCAGTCTTTGTTGACAACCCAAGACACAGCCTTCAGGTCAGGGGATAGGACCCAGCACAGAGGAGAGGCACTAAAACTGCCGAGATGGCATATAAGAGTAATGTTAACTAATGGCAGAGATTACAACAATTGACCAACTACAAAAGCAGTATACATATACTGATCTGTGTTGATGCCTAACTGGAAGAGGAACTAAATATTTTCTTTGCTCACTTTGTCCAAAGTGGTCTCACACAAAAACTCTGCCCCCGCTGACTCCCTGCTGCGACTTATTCACTTTTCAAAAACATCAAGTGAGACAGGTTCTCAGAACAGTGAATCCAAGGAAAACTGCTGGACCAGACCGCATACTTGGAATGGTACTTCAGCTTGTGCTGACCAGTTCACAGGAGTCCTTACTAAGATATTTAATCAGTCACTGATGTAGGCCACTATTCCCCCATCTAAAGTTAAGGTATTATTATCAAAACTGTCTCTCTCCCTAAAAAGTCAGTCATCTATAATCTTAATGACAACAGACCGATTGCATTGATGTCAACAGACATGAAATGATTTGAAAGACTTATTTCTCTGGATATTCAAGCCAGCCTACCTCCCACCTTCGACCCTCACCAGTTTGCTTATAGATCAAATAGATACATGGAAGACACCATCAATACAACCCTCCATACAGTGATGAGCCATGTGGAACACTCAAGGACTTATGTAAGGTTGCTGTGTGTTGATTAAAACAATCATTCCTAGTATATTAATAAATAAGCGCATACCCTGAACATTTCCCCTCCTTCAACACTTGGATATAGGATTTCCTCACTGGTTGCCAACAAACTACAGTTTAAGAATTGGCCCCCACAGCTCCTCCACTCTCACACTTAGCTCTGGCTCCCCTCAGGGCTGTGTACTGAGCCCACTTCTCTATGCCCTGTACACTTAGGGACTGTACATCAAATTACTCCACCAACACTATCATCAAATTTGGTGATGACTGCACCATGGTAAGTCAGATAACCAGGATCCCAGATTAGGACCCGAGTGCAGCCATGCAATGAGTGACACCTCAGCACCACACTAGTTCAGATGGAATGGAACAGTGTGAGTTTTTTCTATGGTGGCTGGAGTGCCAATTTTGCAATCAAACCACAGGATTTTCCCTGCAGGTTGGAAGGCCTACATGCAGGGCTGGATGTAGATTAACGTCATACCCAGGACGGAGCAATTGTAGGTTAAGGGCCCAACAGAGTAGAGTCACTTTTGGTGTTTTACGGGATTTGAACCGGCAACCTTCCAGCGCAGATCCCTAGCCTCAGAGACACCACTCTGCTCTTAGGGGTGCTAAACTCAACAACTGCAAAAATAGAGAGATGGTCATTGACTTCAGGAGGCATATAGCAGAGCCAGCCCCAGTCTGCATCAATGGGAACCTGGTGAAGAGGGTCACCATCTTTAAGTTTTTGGGAACGTATATGTCTGAAGACCTGTACTGGACAGCAAACACTCTGGCAGTGGTCTAAAAGTCCCAGCAGCAACTGCATTTTCTGGTACTTCTCCAGAAAGTGGAAATGAAGGGGAAGCTGCTGTTGTCCTTCTACCACTCAGCAATCAAGAGTATTTTAGCCAACTGTATTTCAGCAATGTATGCTGGCTGTACAGCAGCAGACAGGAAAGCTCTGCTTAAGGTAATATCCATGGCAGAGAAAATCACTGGCTGCTCTTTGCCCACTCTGGAAAATATCTCCAGTGCCCAATGCCTCCGCAAAGCCAAGAAAATCAATAAAGACCCTTCCCATCCTTGCCACTCATTTTTCACACTACTGCTCTCCAACAGGTGGTACAAGAGCATTACAGATATAACAAAAAGATTTGAAGATAGTTTTTATTCCTGGTCCACCAGAATTTTAAATTTTAACTCATACAACTGTTATAATTTTTTTTCCAGAATGTATGATGATTACTTTTGTGGATAATAATTTCTACCCCTTATTTGTTTATGTATGTTATTTATTCGTTGCTTTCTATATTATTTGCTTGTCATTGTTTGTTGTGCTTGTACCATTTACAGGTGTAACTTTTACAATTTCATTGTACTTGGGCTTTCTAATTTATTATATCTTATGAAGATAATGTGAGATCATTGTTGTTAGTCCTGCGGACTTGCCAGTGCCAAGTTTTCAAATTAGCACATGCCTACCTCCCAGGTACCCACTTGGGAACTGAGAAGACTCTTGAGTGAATTAAGGTCCAACTTTTTTTGGCTGGGGATTAATGAGGAGGTCTGACGCTTTGTGTTTCTTGTCCAGAATTTCAACTGCGGCAGATTTCTCAGAATGATTGTGCTCCTTTCATCCCTGTCCTGTTCATTGATGTCCCATTTGAGCTCATAGGGGTGGATATTGTAGGACCCTTTGAACCCTAAGCTTATGACCATAAATATACAGTATGTTGGTGGTGGTTGATTATGCTAGACAATATCCAGAAGCTCTCCCCCTGAGAGTAGCCAATTCTAAAAACATCTAACTAGAACTGTTTTTTGTGCATGTCAGCATCCCTAAAGAAGTCTTAGTGGATCAAGGGATGCCTTTCACCTCAGATGCATTTAGGGAGGTGACCAAATTACTCAAGCTTTTAAAAACCTCAGTGTACCTCATATCTATGGTTTAGTGGAGCTGTTTAATCAAATACTCAAACAGATGCTGTGCAAGATCGTCAATGAGAATGGGAGGACCAAAAATTGCTCCCCTATGGCATCACTCTGGTGAACCACTATAGCTTTTTTTTTAAAAGTGTATTTAGGTAGACACAACCAGGAAATGGATGTAAACAGAAACAAAGACAAAGATGAACAAAAGTTAGAAATAAAAGGTACAAGCACCAACCAGATGTCAAAGTCAAAAATATACTGTTTGTTTGTTGCTCAAATGTCAAAACTAATCGCTAAAACTTTGCTGAAGATTTTTATAAAAACTGGGACAGAATTAATACTGACTCGCTGGTGTAAATACCACTGCATTCAATGCCCTCAAACTGACACAACTTCCTATATCCACCCCTAGCAGCATATTACCATGGCCTGATGACCAAAACTCAAAATGACATCATGGCAGAACAGTAAAAACAATTAAATATTACAAACTTAAAGCATATGGCATCAGCCAAACAAAATTTAAAAAATGATCTTCATAACACTAAGATTACATAAAAAGTAAGCCAAACATTATCAGAAGTAACTGAAGAGGAAAAAAAAATTTAAGCAACCTCCAGTCAAACTTTAGATTCATGACATTGAATACTTTTATGCAGCATAATTGTCGACTTACAAATGATTTTTCGCCTACTGTAAAAAAAAAATCAGTTTATATGTGCAGGTTATGAATGACAACAGTATCTGGATGTGGACTATGGCCAGCCATTCATCCCGGCCAATACCCCCAGGCCGCCAGAGGGAGCCCTCCCTGCGACATGGAGGTGCCCCGAATTCCAGCATGGTATCATGGACTATGGAGTGTTCCTGTACAGCCCTGCTGGATAACGTCGGGGCCACCAGGGGTCGCTGCAGGGAAGCCAAGGGATTGTTATTTACCCTTTAACCCGGAAGTGCGTCTTAGTCACAGCGACAGGGGAAATGACATACTTCCGGGATGAAGAAGAGGAGTTTTTACCTGACCCGGAAGTGCTGGATAATCACGTGGATTAAGGGCTCAGAAGCACTTCCGGGTCATGGACTATAAAAGACTGCGAGTGATCCCAGATGGACGAAATGAGCTGAGAGGATGGGAATAACACGTCTGGGAGTGGAGGATTGTGTATTGATTATTGGTTTATTGTATTGGTTTATTAATATAGTAGAGTGGAGGGTGCTTTGTGCACATTATTATAAAATAAATAATAATTGGACTTTTATCTGGTGTCTGGCGTCTGATCTGAGGTTTTAAGGGGACGACAGCGGCCCCTATCTGTCACATGGAATAAAAAAAATATATATATGTATCCTTTTGATTTTAGTAAAATGTGAAAAATCTTTTATTATTTTTATTAATTTTGCAAAACGTTCCACTAACAGCTGTTTTTGGTGTACTATCAAACTGTAATTGCCTTTACTTCACTATTGACATGTAGAATTATCTTGCTCAACTGGAAGAATCCTAACTCACCTCTTTTAAGTCAGTAGATAACTCATGTTATATATTATCTAAAATTGGAAAAATTCAAATTCTCACTTAGAGGATCTGTACAAAACTTTTTTAAGACCTGGCAGGTTCTAATCAATAACATTTTAGAATAATCATTTAAATTGAGGAAGTGGATTCTCTTCCCTTATTTATTTTAATTATTTTTATTTATTTATTTACTTATTTATTTTTCCTACTATTAAAGGTTTACTCTTTTGGCATAGCTCTCTTTCTCATGGTTGGGGGTTGATTTGATGTGAATTTAGTTTTATAAAATTTGACTTGCTCGTATGGAATGTTATTTTCTTTTAATAAATTCAACAAAATGCTTAAAAAAATAATAATTTTCCAAAAATTGCATTACAAAGGTCAGAACAGAACAATGCTGTCTCTTTTCTGAACCATTTTTTTTTACCTTTACAAAGTCAAAGGAAGACAGAGTCCATCATTGCACACAACACTTATATTGAGCCAATTTTGAAATCCCAATTCATCTAACTCTGTGTCTTTGGAATATAAAAGGGACACGAGAACACGAATGCACACGTGAGGAGAACACATAAACATCACACAAAGTGACTGGGCCAAGAAATCTAGCAGTTCTGGATTCAACAGAACAATACCAACAACAGAACAAAAGCAACAATAGCAAGTCATGTGTCTATATGCTTAATTCACATTAATTCTTTATGATAAATTAAGATTATTCAACAGCATGAACAGATGTGGTTGTTTTATAAAAAAGAAAAAGGCATGACTATTCAAGGTAAAAAAATCATTTTGAAGATTTAGGCTGGCAAGGTTGCAAGATGACTAGCGTGTTTTTTTAGTTAGGCTGCACAATCTAAAATAGGAACATATATTTGTGAAGTCAATAGAAGCTAGACAACAATGTTGAAATGAGTGGGGATCAGTGCCAAGTTCCCTATCTACAACATAATTGTAAAGCAGATTCATAGAAAGGAAAGGAAAAGTTGATGGTATAATTTTAGTTCCCGTTATTATGTTGTTCTCATGCAGTCCTATCAGTTTCATAAGAAATTACACAAAATTCAAGGAACTTTCCTGTCTACTAGTCATGTTTTAAAAAAGTTTTATTGTTTTATTTTGTTTTCCTTTTTAATTTATTTTTTTCTGTGAAAAAACACAAAAGCTAATAGGATTAAGTTAAGGAAAGGCAAATTGCCATCTAAAAGTGGTGTGAATTAAGTATACTCAAATTCTCTACAGCTTTTGAATACAGCATAGAAATTTCATAATATGATAGAGGGCTGAGAATAGGTATTTTCTGGATTTTTTGTTTAATCCAAAACAGACTTCACTTTAACCCATTAAATTCAAGCCCCTAGTGTTCATGCCATATAACCAAATCAAGGCCTCTCCTCTTTCTTTTTGGTGGGTTTAGTTTCAAAGGTGAAATTTTTGGAAACAATTAATCTTGCCCATTACATTAATAACAGAAGCTATCCAGTGGAAAACAATGTATTCTTGGAAGTATTCTGAAAGTAAGGAGACTTTAATCAGCAAGCTGAAAACTGCTGCAACATCCTAATGATGTTCAGAGTAGTGTAAAGCTGAGGACAGCATTTGGTATGTTAATTCCAGTTCTGAGTATTCATTGTCCTCTTTATGCAGCTAAAATATGCAAACAGGTGATGAATAATAAAAAGCTATTTTTGTTATTATTTAGTAGATTTTTAACATGTCCAATCAACACAGTGTGGTTTTGGCATTACTATAGCATTTACAACTGAAATTTTAAGAACAAGACTAGTGGCAATTAAAACTCTTTGAAAAGTAGCACCATTGGCAATTACAACATATTGTTGCATTCATTGTGAACAACTGGCTACAAAAAATGCCAGGAAAAATTTAAAAAGTTCTGGAAGAGGTTATAAAAATTGTAAACTTTACAATGCCCTCTGAATGTATGCATTTTTAGAGCTTTATGTGACGAGGGGGGAAGTGAGCACACTAAACTGTTTTTCCATGCTCAATTTCATTGGTTGTCACAGGGCAAGGTACTTATTTGTCTTTTTAAACGATGTAAAGAGGTCAAAATATATTTGGATGATAGTGAATGTCAGATATATTTCTCAATGGAATGAACACATAACTTTTCCTGACTTTGCTCAACTAGCATATCTGTCTGACATCTTTACCATTCTGAATGGCCTGAACTGGCATTGTAGGGGAATAGATGTCACTGTCTTTAGTGTTCATGATAACGTCAAGTCTTTGCACATAAAGTTGATAGTGTGATTGATTCACTCATAGAGGATTTGATTAATTTACATTTGATTTTTTTCATTAATTTCTACTTTTGTCCGATCAAAAGGTTGATGAGTAGACTCTTGATGATTTCAAAGCACACCCGTAAGGACTACAGGAGCAATTTGGGATGTATTTTCCAGAGCCTTAAATTGCATATGAATGGATAGGAAATCCGTTTTCAAATAATTATACATCAAAAGAGTGGACACTCTGGCAGAGTTATCAATGGATGAATTACTGTAGCTGCTAGTTGCTTAAAAACGTTTGGCAGACGTTTGGTTGCACTTGCAATCAGAGTATTCTGGACTTTGTGTCAAAACACAAGACTAGACTAGAAAGTTAGGAGAACAAAACTAGAAAATGTGCCTAAATGTGGTAGGACTAAAGGAGCAACAATGGGGAAAGGCCCATTAGGTATATGAGTGATGAAAGAAAGTCTATGTATTGTAAATATATTAATTAATGTCTACGGTTTCTCAAAAATATCTATTATTTTGAAATGAAGAAAAGAGGTGAGGATAAGGTAAGATACTTAGAAAAATGTTTTATAGGAGAAAGTACATAGCAAAAACTAGATAACTAAAACTGGCGTCTAGCGAGAGAAGGAGTTTGCAATAGATAAATAGGCCACTGTATGTAATGAAGAAGGCAGATACAGATAAAAGAATTAAATAAAGAAGAGGAAGGAATACCAAAGTGAGACTGAATATTTTGGAATGTCTTGTGGCTAAAGCTATTGAGCAGATTACCAAACATGCTGTGCTTAATCTGCATCCCGTTAGACCTAATATTGGAGAAGCCACCTTTCAGGATTGCATATTTTCACATATAGGCCAGTGCATGTCCGGTGCGGTGAAGGAGATCGATCACATCCTGGTGGGCAGACGCTGGAGGCTCTGCAAAACTGCAGTGTCTACAGAAGTGCCCAGTTTGTGAATTCTGACCATAGACTTGTTGTTGCTACTCTTAGGATCCACATTTGTTCCACCTGCTAGGAAAATGAGCCTGGACTTGGCCAGACTCCAAGACCAGGCTGTTTCTAACGAGTCTGCATGCAGTTTGTGTGAGGAACTTTCAGATTTGGGTACGACTGCCGATCCTAATGTGATGTGAGAGGCCTTTCGTGACAAGACCCTGAAGGTTGCTGAGGGTTGTGTTGGTGTTACCGATGTTCCTGGAAGGAAGTGTTTCATCTTGCAGGGCACCCTGGATATCATCGAGAGGAGCCGCAGCGCACGGCTCAATGGCAACTCTGGTCTGTACCGGGAACTGAGAAGGACGGCTGCGAAGGCTCTGAGGGCAGATAAAGAGACGTTTGTTAGAGGAATCTGTGAGCAAGTGACACACCATCTGTGGTCTAGTGACCCACGTCCTGCTTACAGAGGAATCAAAGCATTACACCCATCTGAATCTGTTCCTTGGAGAGTCGCAGTCAGGGCAGCTGATGGAACGGTCCTTACGGATGACACTGCAGTTGTGACCCTGGCTACTTTGAGCAGTTGTTCAAAGCTGATTCTCCGGCTAGGACGTTGGATATCTCTGGGTTCACGGTTCTTGAGGCTGATCCTCCAATTAGCTGTGAACAACCCAATCTCACTGAGATTGCACAGGTGGTGAACCAGCTGAGGGGGGAAAGGGTGCAGGGATCTGTGGTTTCCGGGGTGAACTTCTCCAGGCTGGTGGTAAGGCTGTCCTCCTGGCATTGCAAGCAATCTTTTCTTCCATTTGGGAGACTGGCATCATTCCAACTGACTGGAAAACGGGACTTGTCACCCCTATCTGGAAAGGGAAGGGTGATCGCCTGGATTGCAGCAACTACAGGGGGATAACACTGCTCTCGGTGCCGGGTAAGGTCCTTGCTAGGGTCATCCTCAATAGGATCCGTGATCACTTGCTCACCTACCAGCGATCGGAATAGTCTGGTTTTACGCCTAAGAAGTCTGCCATCGACCGCATCCTGGCACTGAGGGTTCTTATGGAGCGCAAACACGAATATCGTCAGAGTTTCTTTGCAGCCTTTGTCGATTTTCATAAAGCTTTCGACTCAGTTTATCGAGCTGCTCTGTGGGACATTCTGAGGGTTTGCGGGATCCCCTTGATGTTGCTGGATATCATGGCTGGCCTGTACACTGGTACTGTGAGTGCTCTGCAAAGTGGTGGCAGGACCTCTGCGTTTTTCCCAGTTGATTCTGGGGTTCGTCAGGGGTGTGTTCTTGCTCCTACTCTGTTCAATGCTTGTATGGACTGGGTGTTGGGCAAGGTCGTGGGGTCCAGTGGTTGTGGGGCATCTGTTGGTGAAGAAAGATTCATGGATCTTCACTTTGCTGATGATCCTGTGATCTTCGCAGAGTCAATGGAGGCTCTGATCAGGGCGCTCGAGAGACTGAGTGAGGAGTGTCTGGGCTTGCGAGTGCCCTGGATAAAAACCAAGATACAGGCCTTTAATGACCTCTTGGGCACAGCCATCAGCAGTGTGTCTGTTTGCGGAGAGTGTGTTGACCTTGTTAAAAGGTTTACTTACCTTGGCAGTGACATTCATGTCTCTGGTGACTCTTCCTGTGAAGTCAGTAGATGGATTGGGAGAGCATGGGGGGGTCATGAGGTCGCTGGAAAGGGGTGTGTGGTGCTCCCGATATCTATGCAAAAGGACGAAGGGCCAAGTCTTTAGAGTCCTGGTGCTTCCTGTCTTATTATATGGTTGTGAGACATGGACGCTATCCAGTGACCTGAGACGAAGATTGGACTCCTTTGGTACAGTGTCTCTCTGGAAAATCCTTGGGTACCGTTGGTTTGACTTTGTGTCAAATGAGCGGTTGCTCATGGAGTCCCAAATAAGGCACATTACCTGCATTGTGAGTGAGCGTCAGTTATGGCACTACGGCCATGTGGCGCGTTTCCCCAATGGTGATCCGGCTCATAAGATCCTCATTGTTGGGGACTCAAGTGGCTGGACCAGGCCAAGGGGTTGCCCACGTAACACCTGGCTGCGGCAGATAGAGGGTCATTTCTGGAGGGTGGGACTGGACCGTATGTCTGCCTGGGGGGTTGCCAACCAGGATTCCGAGCTGTTTTGACGTGTAGTGGGTGTGGCAACGCACTGTACCAGTGCATGCTCCCCAACTTGACTTGACTTGCATGTCCTATTATGGTATGGAGCCCGACTGCCTCTCTGTTTTGTACCAGATTTTGATAGTACGTGCAATAATGGTCCTTAAGCAAACACTTCTTCATGTTCATTTTGAAACAATTATACTTAATTTACTGGGTTGATTCAAGAGGATACACGGCTAGAAGTATTGATGGAATATTCAGTTCAAGACAGCATGCAGCATATAGACCCAGTAATTCTACAGGTATACCTGGGAATGAGACACATGTATCATACCTGTTGTGAACTAGAATGTAGTGTCTCAACCTATGTTTCTTGTCATTGCAAATAAATTTGGAGAGTAAAGACCAACGCTCTGACAAATAAGAAGGAAGATGAGGTAGTATCATAACTGGATTAATGAATTAGCATTTGCAAAGAAGCAATGGAAGTTTAATTTGACATGTAAATAAGAGGAACTTTGCCCAAAAATGTGAACCTGTTGGTAATAAGGATAGAAGTAACAAAAGTAGCAGACCAGACAGTGGACTTGAGTGGTACCAGGGAAGACTTCAGCCAAATAATTTTATAGTCAGACTTTTTTTAAAAGATTTGAAAAGTTCTAAAATGTAAATTCAAAAAGGGGGTGTTACTTAAATATAGGTAAATGTCATTAACATAAAGAGAAATGTGGTGGTTTGTATTACTTAGAGGAATACACATGAGCATTTTTGATGAATAAACATCCCCAGCCAGTGACTCAACTGATAAATTAAAAAGAGAAGAGGGGAGAGTGAACAAACCTGCATAAATCCTTTCATAATGAAAAAGAAGTGAGAGATTTCTAAATTTGTGAGTAGAACTGCAGAGTACATAAAGTGCAAAGTTTTAATTATGCCTATAAACTCTGAACCTAGTTCTGTCTTATCCCAAACCTGCCAAAGGAGTACATAAATTAGCCATTAAAATACATTTGTAGCAACCACTAAGAACAATGCTGACATAAAAGAGTCTACATAGACCATCCATCCATCCATTATCCAACCCGCTATATCCTAACTACAGGGTCACGGGGATCTGCTGGAGCCAATCCCAGCCAACACAGGGCACAAGGCAAAAAACAAACCCCGGGTGGGGCGCCAGCCCACCGCTGTCTACATAGACCATCTGATGCTAAATAGGAGATGATAAAACAGTTTGATTGAGGTGGACCTGTTTATAAATTACAAATTGCAGTCAATGAGCCAGAATTTTAGCACTGAGTTTGGCATCTGAATTAATTAAGGACAATAGTCTGAAATTCTGGCTCTTGTTAGGGTCTTTACCTTGTTTTAATAGGAGAGTGATAATCACTGTGCTAACTCAGGGTTTAAATAATGACAGGAAATGGCAGCCTTCAGCATCTGAAAGAGAGGAAGAGAAAGTTGTTTCCAAAAGCTTGATATGAGCTCTGGCAGAATGCCATCAAGTGCAGTCTTTTCCTTTATTCAAGAGTTTCCTTTAAATATTCCATTATATTAGGGCATCTAAACAAAAAATTTCCTCCTCAGAACCGAAGGGTAAATTAAGGGAGTTTGAAAAAAGATGAACAATCTGTATGGTGAATTGAGCACTTAATTATTTGGTGTAGTAGTTTAAAAATGTTTAAGTGGGTTATTACTGCCTGAAAATGAATCAGACTTAACTATAAAAATGTAGCAAAAGACCCATTAGCCAGAGAGAAAAGAGCTTGTTGGTCTTAGCCCTACAGACATGCTACCAATCCTTGGTGTGATCATTTAGAAACTATGCACATTGCAACAAGAATGCATTTAATTTACTTTTAATGGTTTGGTGTACTATACAGGGTTTTTATTGTTCCAATACAGAAAGTATTGACTCAAGTTCATCTATACTTTTAATTTTAGAATGATTAAGATGTGATGCAAAAGAAAAATCTTTAAAGCTGTCTTTTGTAGCTTCTCAGATGATCCCTGGATCCTCCACTGAGCCAGTATTAATCTCCAAAAATTAATTTAGCCTCTTGTATAACTGATCTCAAAACTGTTTATTATTTAATGGCAAAATATGGAATATCATAGGTCATAGGCTTGAAAGTTGGAATCAAAATTAGGAACCTGCATTAGACAAGAAAGTATTTTGGTTCAGAATGGGGGCATAAATTGATTCTCTGTCCTCCCAACTCTGTGCATAAATAATAAAAGCATCTTGCCATTCATCCAAGCAATGAACTTCATTTGTGAATTCTATCTAACAAAACAAGTTTCAAAAATGTCTTCAAATGAACTGATGAAAAGACAATGCCTCTGTAATTTCTGTTTTTACATCATCTGATGTCCGCCAACTTTAAGTGCATTTTCTGTAAGAGTGTAATGTTAATCTGGCAACAATGGACAAGATTAAGACAGTAAGAATGTCCAGTCCAAGTAGAACATTAGAACATTAGTGAACCTTTTAATGAGAACAGGCCATTGAGCCCAACAAAATTCCCCAATCCTGTCCATTCATCCAAAGCAACATAAGTGGAGTTTTGAATGTCCTTAGAGTTCTACTGTCTACCACACTACTTGGTAACTTACTTCATGTGTCTATGGTTATCAGTGTGAAGAAAAACATCTTAATTTTTGTGAGAAATTTACCCTTAACATGTTTCTAACTGTACCACCATGTTCTTGTTGAGTCTGTTTTAAAATAACAGACTTGATCAACTGTAATAATTTCTTTACTGTTTCTTTCTGTTACCTTTTAATCTCCATTTGAAAGGTGTTAACTTCTTCAATCTTTTTTCATAACCTATTCTCTGCTGCCATGGAATTTTCTAGTCACTCTTCTCTGGATTTTTTCTAGTGCTGCTATGACCAGAGACCAGAACAGCACACAGCACTCCATGTGTGGCCTCACTAATGTGCTATAAAGCTTAAGCATTACTTTCTTTGACTTGTACTCCACATACTGTGCTATATAATCTAACACGTTCTGTTCTGTTGACCTTTTTAATTACTTCTAAACAGTGCCTGGAAGTTTATGGTGACAGGTTCAGTCTGACTAACAGGTCCTTCTCATAAGGTGTACTTTCACATTTTAGACCTTCTATTTGGTGTTCACATCTAACATATTTGCTTTCTACATGTCATACTTTAAATTTATTAACTTTTCATTTCATAAGCCACAGATCTGTCCAAGCCTGTATATTATCCAAGTCACACTGTAATAATTCAATTAATTCTAGATTATCTGCAAATCCACCTAGCTTGACATCAACTGCAAACTCAACCAGCGTGTTGTTTATATTCCTATCCAAATCATCTATGTATCATCTATGTATAATGAAAAGAACACTGACCTCTGAGGGACACCACTCTTAACATCACCTAAGGTTCCTTGCACCATCATACTCTGCTTACTGTGTTTTAGACAATTTTGCTCCCATTGACACACCACACATTGAACTCCCACTTTTTCTGTTTGAGGCTCAACCTCTCATGTGATACATTCTGAAAGTCAAAATTAATAATATCATATGCACCTCTCTGATCATATCCTTTTGTTGCTTCCTTATTGAATTCCAGTATATTATTAAAACATGACTTTCCCCTTCTGAACCCATGCTGACTGTTTAATAACACTCCTGTTCTGCCCATGTGATGCCAAGTCTTCTCCTTAACAATTCCTTCCATTACTTTATCTGTGGTGCATATTAAGCTTACTGGCCTATACTTACGTGGGTATGCCTAATCACACAATTTATATAATGGAATAGTACTGTATTTGTTTTTTTTATAGTCCTTAGGAATTTCTCCATTGTGCAGTGACTTTCTAAAAATAAATGTCAAGGGTTTGTATACGTACTCACTTACCTCCTTAAGCGCTTGAGGATAAATGTTATTCTGGTCCTGGTGATTTTGTTAGATTTCAGCATATTTAATTTAAGCAGTACTTCTCCCTCTACAATTTCCAATTCACTCAGTATCTGCTCAATAGTACCTATTATCCCAAATGCAAGTTTAGAGTATTTGCTGTTTCACTGTATATTTTAATTTCCCCTTACTTTTCCTGTTACACTTCACCTTCTTTTTGACTGTTCCTTTACTATTAAAATAGTGAAAGAAAATCACTGGGTCATTTTTTTACCTTAACAGAAAGATTCCTCTCTAACTGCCTTTTGGCTTCCCAAATATCCTTCTTAATGGTTTGCCTCATATGCCCTTCTGTTAGCATTAGAGTTATCAGTCTTATACACCATAAACTGCTGTTTTTTTTTCCTTTACAACTTCTTTTTCATCATTTTATTAATCCACTGCAGAGTTGCTTTAATTTCCAACTAATTTCAAATTTTGGGATGCATCTGTCCCGAATTATGTGTAAAATGTTTTTAAATCTGTTCCATTGGTCCTAAACTGTCTCCACACTTAAAAGCTTCTTCCAATTTATCCCTTCCAGACATTGCCACATCTGTTCAAAATTTGCCCACCTAAAGTTAAACTTAAAAGTTTTATCCTTTACATCAGTGCTCTGACAAAACACTGAGAATTCTATAATATTATGGTCATTTGACCCCAGTGATTCACTCACCTCTAAACTCTGAAATCTATCCTGGTTATTATAAAGTACAAAATCTAGACTGTTGCTCAATATGTCTAAAAACGTCTACTTTTGCATTCCACTTTTTGAGGGATTAGCCCACTTTAATATTTGGGTAATTAAAGTCCCTCATGACAATAATATCTCCTGTAAACTTACATTTTTAATGTTATTAAAAAGACCTTCTTCTTTTGGCTGGTCCTGTTAGAGGTTGCCACAGCAAATAATCTTTTTCTATATCTTTCTGTCCTCTGCATCTTGCTCTGTCACACCCATCACCTGCATGTCCTCTCTCACCACATCCATAAAACCTTCTCTTACGCCTTCCTCTTTTTCTCTTGCCTGGCAGCTCTATCCTTAGCATCCTTCTCCCAGTATACTCAGCATCTCTCCTCAGCACATGTCCAAGCCAATGCAATCTTGCCTCTCTGACTTTGTCTCCCAACCATCCAACTTGAGCTGACCCTCTAATGTACTCATTTCTAACCCTATCCACCCTCGTCACACTCAATGCAAATCTTAGCATCTTTAACTCTGCTACTTCCAGCTCTGTCTCCTGCTTTCTCATCAGTGCCACCGTCTCCAACCCATATAACATAGCTGGTCTCACTACTGTCCTGTAGACCTTCCCTTTCACTCTTGCTGATACCCGTCTGTCACAAATTACTCCTGAAACTCTTCTCCACCCATTCCACCCTGTCTGCACTCTCTTTTTCACCTCTCTTCCACACTCCCCATTATTCAGTACTGTTGATCCCAAGTACTTAAACTCATCCACCTTCGCCAACTCTACTCCCTGCATCCTCTATCTCATTTACATACAGTACAGGCCAAAAGTTTGGACACACCTCCTCATTCAATATGTTTTCTTTATTTTCATGACCATTTACAGCACTCCATCACTCTCCTTCTTGGTCAAATAGCCCTTACACAGCCTGGAGGTGTGTTTGGGGTCATTGTCCTGTTGAAAAATAAGTGATCGTCCAACTAACCTGACTTCTGCACAACACAACTGCTGGTCCCAACTCCATTGATAAAGCAAGAAATTCCACTAAATAACCCTGATAAGGCACACCTGTGAAGTGAAAACCATTTCAGGTGACTACCTGTTAAAGCTCATCGAGAGAATGCCAAGAGTGTACAAAGCAGTAATCAGAGCAAAGGGTGGCTATTTTGAAGAAACTAGAATATAAAACATGTTTTCAGTTATTTCACCTTTTTTTGTTAAGTACATAACTCCACATGTGTTCATTCATAGTTTTGATGCCTTCAGTCATGAAAATAAAGAAAACACATTGAATGAGGA
The DNA here is from genome assembly GCA_026402145.1 of Polypterus bichir lapradei. Lineage (NCBI taxonomy): Eukaryota > Metazoa > Chordata > Cladistia > Polypteriformes > Polypteridae > Polypterus > Polypterus bichir. The sequence goes on from JANRMT010062791.1 coordinate 5,169,568, forward strand.
GGTGTGTCCAAACTTTTGGCCTGTACTGTACATGTACTCTGTCTTGTTCCTACTGACCTTCATTCCTCTCCTCTCCAGAGCATATCTCCACCTCTCCAGGGTCTCGTCAACCAGGTTCCTACTATTGCAACAGATCACAATGTCATCAGCAAACATCATAGTCCACAGGGACTCCTGTCTAATTGCGTCTGTCAACCTGTCCATCATCATTGCAAATAAGAAAGGGCTCAGAGCCAATCCCTGATGTAATCCCACCTCCACCTTGAATGCATTCGTCACTCCTACCGCAGACCTCACCACTGTCACACTTCCCTTGTACATATCCTGTACAACTCTTATGTAATTTTCTGCCACTCCAGACTTCCTTATAGAATACCACAGCTCCTCTCGAGGCACCCTGTCATATGCTTTTTCCAGGTCCACAAAGACACAATACAACTCATTCTAGCCTTCTCTATACTTCTCCATCAACATCCTCAGAGCAAACATCACATCTGTGGTACTCTTTCTTGGCATGAAACCATACTGCGGCTCACTAATCATCACCTCACTTCTTAATCGAGCTTCCACTACTCTGTCCCATACAGTAACTTCATGCTGTGGCTCATCAATTTTATCCCTGTGTAGTTACTACATTCCTGCACATCCCCCTTATTCTTAAATATCAGTACCAGTACACATCTTCTCAACTCCTCAGGCATCCTCTCACTTTATAAGATTCCATTAAACAACCTGGTTATAAACTCCACTGCCATCTCTCCTAAACACCTCCATGCTTCCACAGGTATGTCATCTGGACCAACGGCCCTTCCATTTTTCATCCTCTTCATAGCTGTCCTTATTTCCTCTTTGCTAATCCATTGCACTTCCTGATTCTCTATCACCACATCATCCAACCTTCTCTCTCTCGTTCTCTTCATTCATCTACTTCTCAAAGTACTCTTTCCATCTACTCAACACACTATCCTCGCTTGTGAGTATGTTTCCATCTTTATCCTTTATCACCCTAACCTGCTGCACATCTTTCCCAGCTCGGTCCCTCTGTTTAGCTAATCAGTACAGGTCCTTTTCTCTCTCCTTAGTTGCCAACCTCTCATATAACTCATCATATGCCTTTTGTTTAGCCTTTGCTACATCTCTCTTCACCTTGCACCTTATTTCCTTGTACTCTTGTCTACTTTCTGCATCTCTCTGACTATCTCACTTCTTCGCCATCCTCTACCTCTATATACTCTCCTGTAGTTCCCCATTCAACCACCAGGTTTCCTTTTCCTCCTTCCTCTGTCCAGATGTCATGCCAAGCACCCTTCTTGCTGTCACCCTTACTACATCTGCTGCAGTTGCCCAACTGTCTGGTAATTCTTCACTGCCACCCAGTGCCTGTCTCACCTCCTCCCTAAACTCAACCATACAGTCTTCCTTTTTCAACTTCCACTATTTGATCCTAGGATCTGCCCTCAGTCTCTACCTCTTCTTGATCTCTAACGTCATCCTACAGACCACCATCCTATGCTGCTTAACTACACTTTTCCCTGCCACCACTTTGCAGTCTTCAATCTCCTTCAGATTGACTCTTCTGTATAGGATGTAATCCACCTATGTGCATCTTCCTCCACTTGTGTATATCACCCTGTGTTTCTCCCTCTTTTTAAAATATGTATTCACCACAGCCATGTCCATCCTTTTGGCAAAATCCACTGTCCTCTGACCTTCTTCATTCCTCTCCTTGACACCATACATACCCATCACCTCCTCGTCTCCTCTGTTCCCTTCACCAACAAGTCCATTGAAATCCACTCCAATTACCACTTTCTGTCCCTTGGGTACAATGCTCATCACTTCATCCAACTCACTCCAAAAATCTTCTTTCTCATCCATCGCACACCCAACTTGTAGGGCATATGCACTAACAACATTCATCATCACACCTCCAATTTCCAGCTTCATAATCATTACTCTGACACTCTTTTCACCTCCAAAACACTCTTGACATACTGTTCCTTCAGAATAACCCTTACTCTATTTCTCCTCCTATCCACACCATGATAGAACAATTTGAATCCACCTCCGATCCACCTGGCCTTACTCCCCTTCCATTTAGTCTCTTGCACACACACATATCAACCTTTCTTCTGTCCATCATATCTACTAACTCTCTCCCCTTACCAGTCATTCTGCCAACATTCAAAGTTCCTAACCATAGTTCCACTCTCTTTACTTTCCTCCTCTCCTCCCGCCTCCGGACACATCTCACCCCTCTTCTTCTCCTTCTTCTTCTTCTTTGGCCAACTGTAGCCCAATTTCCACCAGCACCCTGTTGGCTAACAGTGCTGGTGGCGGTCGTTGTTAACCCGGGGCTTAACTGATCCGGTATGGAAATTTGTATTGTTCTCAGCATATTGATTTGGCAAAAATTTACACCGGATGCCCTTCCTGACATAACCCTCCCCATTTATCCGGGCATGGGACTAGCATGAAGAAACACACTTGTTTGTGCATCCCCTGTGGCTGGGTTTTAAGCCTCCCTGTTACACTCTTAAATAAGAGACTTCAGGGGCATGCCTACTGTTTTCTGAAAGGTTTATTACGTTTATTTCCATGTCTATAAAGTCCAATCACTCACTAGCCTGTATTTTTAATCTATTTTCTTTTAGAACTGTAATACTGATGGTCACAGACCTTTTGTTGTATTTTCACAAAATATAGTAGGTTTGAATTATCGTTTGCATTGATTTTTGATATTGTGAACTCAAAATTTAGAAAAGGAGTTACTATAACTGACAAACTTCTATCTGTACAGTATATGATCTGTTCATGCTTTATCCAATTTAAAGTTCAACAGCTTTACTGAATACATTTATGCACACGCTCTCTCACTCTGAGCCCTTTTCTTTGTCAGATCTGTTAAGGGCTTAGTCCTATCAGAAAAACGAGATACAAACCGTCAGTAGTACCCTGCTAGACCTAAGAAAGCTTGCACTTGCCTCTTAGTCACTGGACGGGGCCAATTAAAAATGGCATCAGTTATGGAGCACTGTAGCTTAACCATGCCCCCCCTTCCACCCTAACCAGCAGGTAGCTGGCCTCCTTAAAACCGAAGAAGTATTTCTTAGAATTAATATGAAGGTCGGCTTGCACTAGTGTAGTGAGGAGAGCTATAACCTGCAGTATATGATCTTTCTGGGTGCCGGAATAGATGACTACGTCATCCAGGTAGGCGGCACTATAGGAATTGTGGGGCCGTAACAATGTATATACCAGATACTGAAAGGTCGCTGGTGCCCCGTGCAATCCAAATGGAAGGACCTTATACTGCCAGTGCCCACTGGGATTACTAAATGCGTTTTTTTCTTTGGCTGACTGCGTTAAGGGAATTTGCTAGTACCCTTTTGTCATGTCAAGTGTAGTTAGGAATTGAGCGTTACATAGCCACTCGAGGAGATCATCAATTCATGGCATTGGGTGTGCATCAAATTTGAAGACATGATTCAAGTTGTTACAGAACCTCCAGGATCCATCAGGTTGTGGAATTAAAACAAACAGGACTGGACCAGGGACTGTGGCTTTCCTCAATTATTCCTAGTTCCAGCATACATCTTACTTCCAACTCCACTTCCACTTTCATTGCCTCAGGGAACGTATAAGGGCATTCTCTGACAATGACACCCGAGTCTGTTATAATATGATGCTCAATTAGGGCAGTGTGACCAGGTTGCTTGCTAACCACTTATTGGATAGACAGGATAGCTGATTCCAGCTCCTATTGCTGTTGCCAAGTCAAATTGGGTGTGAAATTAAGGCGTATATTTTCCACAAAAAGGGAACGTGGCTGGCTGTAGGCAGGGTCAGGATCCAAATCCACGGTTTCAGCAAGTTGATATGATAGACATGTTCACTCGGCTGATGATTAGGTTGTTTTACCAAATAATTGGCAAGACCTTTTCTTTCCTTAATTTCACAGGGGCCTTGCCAATGCACCAACAATTTGGAGTGAGAAGTGGGAACCAACACCACAACATGATCTCCTGGGTGGAATTTCCAGAGGGTGGTGTTTCTATTATAATATCGCAACTGCGCTGCTTGAGCTTTTTCCATATGTTCTTTTAATTTTAGTCAATCTATTGTGTAATTGTGTGATATATTCCAAAATATTAGAGGAGGGAACCCTGAGGTTGTCTGACATACAATAATTCAAATGGAGAAAACCCTGTAGAGATCTGTAGCACTTCCCTATATTCAAAGAGCACAAGTGGCAGTAAATGATCCCAGTTTCTGCCATCCTGACTAACTACCTTACGTAACATTTGTTTCAAGGTCTGATTAAATCGTTCTAACAACCCATCAGTTTGAGGGTGATAGACCAAGGTTTTCAAATGTTTAATTTGCAGTAACTTAGCAACCTCCCTGAACATTTCTGATGTGAAGGGAGTACCTTGATCTATTAAGACCTCTTTGGGGAGCCCCACAGGAGCGAGTATCCCTACCAATTCCTATGCAATATTTTTAGAAGTAGCTGTACGCAAAAGGACAGCCTCTGGAAATTGGGTAGCATAATCAACAAGGACTAATATATATTTATGACCTCGTAAAGAGGGTTCTAGCGGTCCAACTAAATTGATACCAACCTGTTCAAAAGGGACATCAATCAAGGGTATAGGAATAAGAGGAGCACGATCCCTTCTGGGAATCTGATGAAGCTGACACTCCAGACAGGAAGTGCAGAATCGTCTGACCTGCTCATTTATTCCTGGGCAATAAAATCGGCGCTTAATGCATTCTAAAGTTTTTTCGGTCTCCAAGTGGGCTCCTAGGAGGTGGGCATGTACTAATTTGCATACCTGCCACCAGTAAGTATGCAGAATCAGCAGCAAAGCTCTGACCTGACGCTCATGCTCCGCGACCCGATACAAGAGATCATTTTCAATGACCACGTAAGGAATTCGGGGATTGGGATCCAGGGTCAGTTGACCATTGATTGAAATCACTGCATTTCTTGCAAATTTTAAGGAATCATCATTCCATTGTTCCCCTTTAAAGGAAGATGACGTTAATTGAAATTGAGTATTTAACTCTTGAATAGGATTCCTGATTACCTCAATGGGTGAAGTTTCAGAATCATCCTCAGTTGATAAGACTTCTTTAGGATCTGTCAAACCATCCACCCCATCGAGTTTCTGTATGGGTCCTGGTGGCCGTCGTACACGGCATGGAAGGAGCCAGATCTTCCTGATCCATTATCGAGCCCAATTTTTTATCAGGAGTAGTTTTGTTTATACCGCTGTTATTTTTAGACCAGTCTTGCCCCAATATTACTGTAAATGGAGGATCGGGCAATACTGCAACCATTAAGTTTTTCATATTGGAATCCACTGTTATAATACAAGAGGTTGGGTAATAAAGGGTTTCTCCATGTATACACCTCAGACTGGTCTTTGTTTTTACATATTGTTGCGGTAAAACAATACACATGTCACTCCCGGTATCGAAAATAGTGGTTACCTTAGAGCCATTTATAATCAGTACTCCCATATACGGGAGAGATAAAGGGTTAATCACAGCACAGTACCTCTCTCCCTTGCCGATCGAGCAGTCCATTAGTTCGAAGGTTGGTCAAGCAGGTAATATATGTCCCACCCCTCCACACTTGAAACAGCAGGTTTGGACTGTTCTTCTTTTTACCGGACTGGAGACTCTGTGAATTGTGAATTGGACTCAGGGAAAGGTACATGAACCTGTCGGTTTTGACGCTAGGACTGTTCCATTCCGCCAGATTTACAGACCGCCCAATGACATTCGACCATGTCGATCAGGTCATCCATGGAGGTGTACTCCTGTTTGCGGATCTGCTGGGCTATTGATTCCGGGAGGGTGTTTATAAAGGTTTCACAGGCCAGTATTTCAGCCAACTTTTGGGTGCTGTTGATATCTGGCTGTAGTCAGCGCCAGAGGTCTTGTTCCTCTGACATACTGGAAAAATAATCCTGCCGACTATGCCAATTGTGATGAAGTAACAAATCTTGAAAGCTCAAAAAGAGTTGGGGAATGACCCCATATATTGTCCAGCGGACAAAGATGAAACAAAATGGTCAAAAATGAATCAAAATTGATCATACAAGACAATGAACATTTGGTTCAAAGCGTTTATATAGAAAATGGTGGACGGAAATGCCAATGAGGAAATGACATCATCTGTAGTGGCTGAAAGTGACATCATTATGGCTGTGCCAGAAGTTATGTCATATGGAAATGCTGGAAGTGATGTCATCAGAGATGGACAGAAGTTATGCCATATGGAAGCCCCGGAAGTTATGTCATCAGAGATGGTCGGAAGTGACGTCACTGTGCAGGGACTGGAAGTGGCGTCATGGAAGTTGCATGTGTTAATGTTGTAGCCATTTTGTGGACCCAGAAGTAATGGCAAGATCGTTCTTATTTTTTCTTCTTTATTTATGTCAGCACAGAGAAAGAGATATCAGAGCACATAACCAACCCTCTACCTTGCAAAGTACCACTTACCTTTGGACTTGATGGCTGCTTCCTAATTGCACCTGTGTGAATATATATATAGATACAGTATATATTGTCACAAAAAGACTCCAGACAGGTTGAAAATGAGTAGTTTACAAGAATGAGTCCAAACAGAACTGAATACGTGGAGGTAAGATGGCAGTTTTAAGGGCTGGTGGAGGAAATTATGTCATGCATGCTGAAACGAGAAGTGACGTCTTTGGGACCGGAAGTGACGTCATTGGAAGCACCGGGACTGGAAGTTGTGTCATTAGAGGTGCCGGAACCTGACAGGATTTGGTCTGCAAGGAACTGAGAGAGACAGTCAGGACCTCCACCACCCCCTGGTCTGATGTAGTATTACAATTAGTCAAGCCCTTTAGCTGCCTCCTAATCACACGTGTGTAACAATATATATAACTAACATCTAAAACTATATAAATAACTAATATATTATAACTTGCACTGTAAGTCACCTTAGATAAAGGCGTTTGCTAAATAAATAATAACAGAATGGACCATTAGTTCATTAAACAGTACAGACCCACAAAGGATTGCCACATTGTGACAGCAGTACTGCACAAAACTGTGCAAAAACATGCCTCTGAATGCCTCTGTCACCTGAGATAAGCACATGGATTATCCAGACACTGTCCTTCAGGACATCCATGCAATGGCATTCCAAAGACATTTAGATGTTGTACATCACATGTAAACATGCTGATATGTATTGGAACATTGACCTTTACTTGGCAAAACTATTTAATTTTTTTACAAGTTCAATAAGATTCTTCTTAATATCTTACAGTTCTGAACATCATATAGCCTGCATCAATTTGTAATATGTACAGGTAGTAGCCTGTGTACTGCCTGATAGCACTTTGCTATCGTTCCAACTCTTGTTTTTTTCATTTATTTGTGACTCCTGCAGAGAGATCATCAAATAGAATGTTTCTGAGGTTTTGTTTTCTGCCCTTTTTCCTCTGTTCTTGCATGGTTTGTAGTGAAGACATCACTCAGGAACATGGCCAAATTTATAGGGTGACTAGATCATGAGTATTTAAAAAAAGGTATTTTTACTCAATGTATGGTTACTGGCAGGTGCTGATTGGGAGTTTCTAAAAGTGCATGAATGAGTGCATACTTTTAGATTGATTTGAGCTTTATAAAGGAACTTGGTGTGGTACGTGACATATGTACAGTTTTATAAATCTAATGGTTTTTATGTGTATGCTGTTTTTGCCCTTCCAGCTTAAGCAAGATTTTAGTATGGAATCTAAGAAATGTTTTATACATGAGGCCCCTGGATGGGCAAGATGTGTGGTACAGTGTACGATGAATGGGTGAACCTAGATATAAATGAAACAAAACAGCAGTCTTTTGGAAGGCAGGTATGTTTGTAGCCTGCTTTGTTTGATCAACGACTCAGTGTTACCTAGCTTTGAAACAAAATACATACAAAAAGCTCTATGTGAGACTTTAAACTAAATGCATTGATTAGCAAGGCATCTTTAATATTTAATCAAATTATACTTTTTTACGAATAAATACTTTGTTTTATCTTTCTCAGTTACACTATATTTTAGTGGCAATTCATATAATGGTAACTTTCAATCAGCAGTTTAAACTTACATTATATTTCATTTATGAGCAGATTTAGAATTAGCTGAATGCATCTGCATCATTGGGAGTAAGAAGAAATCCAGCGACTTATAATTCTATACATCTGTGTCTGTACCAGCTAAATATTGACAGGTTAGTGTGCATGTTATCAGATATGAACGTAATCTTTTTCAACTTACTCATTCAAAAAATGAATACGGTAAGTTTTCAGATTGCATAAACTGGAGTTAGAATCTAAGTATCTATGGTCAGTGGAGCATATGGTGATAATCAAGAGTATTTTTGCTTTGTTCTAACATTTTTGACAAGAAATCCTCACAGTAGTTCCCATGAGTAAGTTTTCAGTGTTGATGATGTTCTGCAACTCTAGCAATTTTCCATTTTTTGCATTATGAGTCTATGGAAAGACAAATCATTCCAGATTCTGACAGCTTCATCCTGCATTTTACTTCTGAGAGGAATATTTTTTATAACACTGTATCTTTAATTGAACCATCTACTGTGATACATCTTCCTATATAGTGATTCCGAAAATTATGTCATGTCCGAATTTTTGCACAGTTCCTATTATCTTATAGTTAATTGGATGACTATTATATATGGATACAGCAACAAGCGGCACAAGAAATTTGATGCTACAATGGTTAACACAATCTTTGCCATGCCCTTGCTCAAAACTACTCAGTTCTTTCAGTTATAGCTGTCTTACAGTCATTTCAACCTGTTTTGACATACTTACTGGTAAATAGGATCTTATTTAAAACCAAGTGTTTAGTCATTGAGCTTTGCACACAATATTTTGTAGCGGGGCCACATAGGTTTCGTTGTTTATAGTGTTTGCATCCAGTTGTGTCTCGTCACACCACCCCATCTAAACTAATATGTGTCTGTTTAAATGTCGTCCCGATAAGGAGAAACGGGGAAGGATGTTGCGGGGAGGCAGCGACCCCTGGACACGTCAGTACTGGAGTTTTGCCAGTTACATGCGGCTCATCATTATTTAAACAATCAGGAGGCAAAGAAGAAGGAAGAAGGAGAGAGACGGATATTTCAATTACCGACAACCAATCATCATTTTTCTGCCTTTATTTACATTGCGCCTTGTTCCGGTTTGCTTCTCATTCGGCCGGAATCACGACAACACAATCATCGCTAGAAACCCCGGGGTTGGACATTATTTTCTACCATTCGCCAAGGAAGCACAATGAGATTGTTCTGTTTTATTCGGGAAATTCAAACACATCCATTTTTGATCAGCCATCAGTATTCTGGACAGTGATTTACCCGGACTCAATTTCACGTTCATTGACATTCAGTAATCATCCATTGATGTTATTTGTGTTTTGTGTTTGTAATACGTTTGCAGGGGCAAGTGAGGTTTTTTTTATTGTATATGTGGTGTTTTCACTTTGCTGGTTTGGTGGAGGGTTATATATATATAGATATATTTTATGTTGGAGGAGTTGTATGATTGTATTTGTCATTGTGTTTTATTTAATATATTTATACACTTATTTTAGATATCTGCTTTTGTGTACTAGTCTTTAAACTGTCGATTGGGGAGGAGGGAAAATATTATTTGTCAGAGGTACGGCTTGGTATAGGTAGGTTCTTCTCAGTAATTTATCCAGGCCACAGATCCTAGTAGTGTGGCTGCCAGCTGGGTAAGGGGTTGACCATTACAATTTCTACTACTCTTACTTGTGAATTGTTGGGTTTTTTCTGCTATTTTTTCTATTTCAGTTTTGCATTTTTCACATCATACTGTCCTATTCCTTCCCTTATAATCCATTCCCTGACAGTCACTAACAAGAATCCATTTTTAATAAGGTTGCCATCATCTTCAGTTATCCCATCTTCTGCCTACTTCTTTACAACTGCCCCACCCCCCATCCCCCCCTCTTCTCAAAACTGTGAAGATTGTGAACATCTGCTATGAGTAGGATTAATTATGTATTTGCTTGATTATAATGCAGTTTAAGTGAACCTAAATGCAAAGATAATAAGTGCATATTATTTGTAATTATTGATAGGACAAGACAGTAGTTACTGCAGGTTAATGCTTACCTAAAAAGTTGCTTGTCATACCTGAATCAGAATCAGAATTACTTCATTGGTGGCATGCGAAACATACCAGAATTGACTTTGTTTAGGTGCAAACAAGAAATTAGCAACACAAAACAGCACAATTACAACCCACCATTAACCAAACTCTATGCAAACCACTACACCAATTCAATTTCTTGAGCAAAGCATTTGCAAACTTCAGTAAGTTAACTATACAAAATGATAGATTCAAATAGTACAGTTTGAGCAAATATGAAGTATTTACGAATACACAAACAGCACAGTTACCATATGTATGTTGCAAAACAGTTAGAAGTAACCCTATGTGAGCTTGTTTAGGATCTGGAAACTTTGAGGAAAGAAGCTGCAGAGATAGCATGGGTCATAACAGACCTGTACCTCCTCTGTGATGGCAATTTAATGAACAGATTGCTGCTGGGATGTGTGGAGTCAGCTACAATCTTTCCTGCTCTGTTTTTCGCTCTGACAATGAACAGATCTTTTAATGTTGGAAGTCAACAGCCAATGATTTTCTCAGCTGAAAAAATCACCCACTGCAACAGAGTCTTGGAAAGAGAGGAGGCAGAAGGAAACCAAACGTTGATAGAGGTGATCACTATATCTCCACAAATGCCGAGTAAAAATTTAACAATATATGCCTTGATATGCTAAGCTTTTTAGGCGAAGGAGAACAATCTCTGCTTAGCTTACTTGATTTAGGTAATGTGCTTGTCCCAATTTAATGTATTAGTGAAAGTAGTTCCCAGGAATGTGAACAACTGAACCACAGACACAATCTAGCCATTAATTTGTAAAGATGGACAAATAGTGACTTGTTGGAAGAACTGAATCCTTATGTCCACTGTCTTAATAGCATTGAGCTCCAAGTTGTTACAAGAACACCATTACACAAAATGGCCAATCTCTTTTTGATAGGAAGACATGTCATTATTGGAAATAAAACCCTCTAAAGTTGTGTCATCTGCAAACATTTGGATTTTTACAGATTTATCTACCTATCTACAGTCATTTGTATAAAGTGAAAACAGTAGGGGTTGAAAGAACACAGCCTTGGGGGGAGCCTATGCTAATTGACATTGGATCTAACAGATGGAGATCCATACTTGCATACTGCTTCCTACCTGTCAAGAAACTTATAATCCACTGGCAGACACCATAGGGTGCTCCTTACTGGATTAGTTTACTTTGAAGCAACCCTGGAACGATGGTATTGAAGGCTGAGCAGAAATCCGCAAACAAGAACCTCACATAGATGTTAGGAAAATCCAGGTGCTGAAGAATGTAGTTGAGGCATAAATTAACTGCATCATCCACTGAGCAATTTGCCCTAAATGCAAACTGACGGAGATGGTCAATGATGGACTTTAGGTAGCAAATCATGAAATGCTTCTATACTTTCATAACCACCAAGGTCAAAGCAACTGGCCTATAGTCATTAAGTCATTAAGTTCAGACATTTATCCTTCTTGTGAACTGGAATGATAGTGGCAGTGCGAAACTTTACCCAGCTGCAGAGAAGTGTTGAAAATATCAGTAAAAACAGGTGCTAACTGATCTGCACAATGTCTAAGAGTAATATTAGTTTCCTAATATTCTGTTTCCCAAAAGGTTTTTGTACCTCCTCTTCCTTCATAGAAATTTTAGGGTGGAATGAGGAGGAGTGACTGGGGGGAATGGGAAATTGAATAAGATGAATTGACCTTCAGTGAAGGTTGGTGACACTGAAATGGTTGTGGTGGAGGACTGTTGATATAGAAGACAGAGGGTCAGGGTTCAAGCAGGTGTTCATGTCCTTGTCAAACCAGCTATAAAACTCATTTAGCTGATTAGCCAAAATGGGGGAGGATAAGACTTGGGGGCACTTATTCCTATAATTTGTAAGCTTTTTCAAAGAACACCACACTGCCTAACTGTTACTAAAGCATTTCTCCAGCTGACCTTTGGAAGTGGTTTTTATAGGTCTCAGAGCTTTATTAAACTGTCATCTTCCAGACTGATATTCATCCCTGTTCTCAGACCTGTATGCCTGGTCCTTAACAGTTCTGAGAACCCTCAGCTCCTTGGTGAGTCACAGCATGTCATTATTGCATTTCACTATGATCTTCTTTGGGAGACACATATCTTCACAGAAGGAGATGTAAGATGTTACGATTTCAGCATTTTCATCTATGCTGCTGCACCAGCCTTCCATGGTTTTCTAATCCATGGTGCCTAAACAGTCTTCCAGCAATCTCAGGAGTCCATGTGCAGTTTGTTCCAGTTTCTGTTTATAGCTTGGAACAAGCATAATCGTGGCATGGTCAAAATTGCCAAGAGGTTCATGAGAGAAATGGCAAAATGCCCCTCTAATATTGGTGTTAAATTGATCCAATGTTCTGCCCTCACGTGTGTGCAGTTGATTAATTGGTGGCTCTTTTCTGGGCATATCGTATTTCATATTTCTGTGGCTACAATCCCCCATGATGAAAGTGACAGAACTGGGAAATTTATTTTCCTAATGATGAAGATTATCAGCTAACAACTGTTGTGCTGACTGAGTATTCACAACAGGAGGAATGTAAATATCAACTAGTATAACAGAACGGATTTCCCTTGGGGGGGCAGAATGACTTGCAATGAATGACCAGAACCTTTAAATCAGCAGAGTAAAAATAAGAAATTTTGGACACATCCATGCAGCAGCTGTTGTTTATAAACATGCAAACACTGCCACCTCATGATTTTCCACAAAGTTCACTGTTACAGTCTGCGCTGAATAACTGATATCCTGACATTTGAACAACATTGTCTGGTAAATCCAAATTAAGTCAGGTTTAAGTAAAACAGAAGGAACACATATGTGGAAAATGTTTGTTAGTCCTAATCAGTAATGCCAAATGTTGACAAGCAAGCAAATATTTTAAAAACAGATTGCCAGGAGTGAATCACAAAAGCCTCTGTATCTCCAGTGCACCAAAGTGCCAGCCCACTTAACTTTGAACCTCCCAGTAAAGTGTGTTTGATGGGTGGCAGTCCTGCATGTAGATGATGAAAACTTCTGCAGTAAATCGCATTTATCGCAAACAAACATAGGAAATGAATCTGGTGAATCTAAGTCCTGTATGTTCAAAAGCTCTTCACGTGTAAAAGTAATTCTTGAAGATGGCAAAGAACACATATTAACCACTCAATATACAAAAAGAATGACAGCACCTGAAAACCGTGGCAGCCAGGTCAGCGACATCTATCGCTTTACCTCATTCATTTTAATTAAACCATCATTTGTAAATTAAGACCTGCTGGAATTAAATTTAGGCCAGGAGAACTTGTCGATTCCAGAAGGTTCATTGGAACTGAGCATGGCCTTACTATCACTGCTGTCAACTACTCCCAGTGAGTCAGTGGCATCGACTCCAACTGGGCTTGTTACTCTGCTCATGAAGCATGGAGAAGACCAAAACGAATAATCCAAAATGAAGGTAACGATCACTGCAATGATTGCCGCAATAACTACTGCTTTCGGTGAGGACATGAAGGATATAAGGAAAGATATAAAGGACGTAACCAAGACAAATGAGAAGGTGATTCAGGATGTGAAAGACCAGAAAAAATGTTTAAGTAATCACTTTGAAGCAACCTTTAAAGCCATTCTATAAAAAAGAGAAAAAAAAATTCAGAAAAATGCAAGTAAGTTCGAGAATAAATTTAGTACACATGGTGCTTAGCTTGAAGTTAAGCAATCATTCACGACTTGTATTGAAATACTCGAACAACTGGCTTCTGCCACTAAAAGAAAAGCAACAGTTGCAAATTCTGAATATGAAGTGCCTGGGGCCTCATGTATAAACGGTGCGTACGCACAGAAATGTTGTGTACTCCTGTCTTCACGCTCAAATCGCAATGTATAAAACCTAAACTTGGTGTAAAGCCACGCACATTTTCAAGGTAGCTTAAACCCTGGCGTATGCAAGTTCTCTGCTCGGTTTTGCAAACTGGCAGCACCCAGCGTTAAAGCAGTGCTTTTGTTCCAGTGTGGTTTCCCTTTCATTTTTAGATCCACATTCCAGCGGCTTTATCATATACACTGAAATTAACCGCATATTGTTTATAAGTTTAAGGCATCTGATTGTAATTAACCTGTAACAATATAATGGTCCACGGAATGGGCAAACTATTCTAAATACCATATCTGCTTTAGCGTTGTTACTCTCACTGCACCTTCTTCTTCTTCTTTCAACTGCTCCCGTTAGGGGTTGCCACAGCGGATCATTGTTTTCTATATTACTCTCAGTGCACCACTTGGAGTATTTATATCACTGTATCTGAGTGTGGAATCACAGCAGCTGATTGGAAAGAGAATTATCGGTATACAGCATCAAGCACACGCTGCCTCAGCCATGCTGTCTATTGGTCTGCTCTCATATTCAGACACTTTCCTGTACGGCCCTCGTGGTTCAGAAACAGTTTCATCACAAGAATTATAAACGCACTCAATCAGTCCATCAAGTGCTCCTTGTAGAACTGTTTGTACTTAAGTACAATCACCTCACTGTAAACTTGTGATACAGTTATAATATTGCACAATCTGAGCCACGTTATAAAGTGTGTATTTACATATGCTGACAATATCATTTTTAAGATGAAATGCAGCAATATATGTTTATTATATTATACAGATAAAAATTTAACTTCATTTAACTAATTAATATTGTTAATAATTAAACATGTGAGGACACGGTGGTGTAGCGATAGCTAGTTCAGGGATTCTTCCTGCCTCGCGCTGTATTCTTGCTGGGGCTGGGGCGACACTTGAAGGATAGATGGATAGAATAATTAAACATGTACTACGAATATGTTTCAATGTTCCTTAAAGGTTTTGAAGAATTAGCATTCTAAGCTTACAGAGGGCTTAACATCTATTACAGAACTGATTGTGTGGTGATAGGTTACTTGGAGAAAGAAAAGGAAGGACAGGAATTGGAGGTTAGTATGTTTGAAACAGACAGTATTGCTACAATAAATTGTTTCATCAAAGGCTGCGCTTGGCACAGCAAGCATCTTGCCGGAAGCAAGAACAATCTATGGACAGGGTGCCAGCTCGTCACTATCACTGCGCCACTGTGTTTCCATGTTTAATAACATGCTTTAACTCCTATCATCATGAAAATGATATCAAGTATACATCTCAGTATTTTAATTATTCAGAGAGCTGTAATATCATGAATGTAATGGATTCTGTGTCCTGTCGGAGGAAGAGAAAGACCATTTAAGAAGCACGTAGTGATTCACACACATAGAGCACATAGAAATCAAATACAAAACAAAGCATTTAACGTGATACTTTAGTTACGATGGGATTTGAGAAACTAGTAAATTAAAAGATTTTAAGATGAAGTTTATGATGTTCTGCTTTAATGACAAAATAAACTACGTGATTAAAGTGGAAATTTCGAGATTAAAGTTGACATTTCAAGCTTTTTTCTCACTGTGTCCCTATTTTTTTTTCTTTTCTCTGTACCCAAATGAGCTTTCATATGACACTCAGACGGTGGGCTACAACTTGCCTTTTCATGGCGACTTTGATATCTGACAACTTCTTTTTTATTTCGGTCACTGTGCGACTTTGTGAACTTGAACTTTCGAGTTTCTCCAACACTCTATGTTACTTGATCAACTTCCTTTTGTTGTTTATTCCACTGTTTAAACCAACAAATAGTACGTTTTTCCTTGCCTCCACTTGGTATTCGCTGAAATTCTTCTATTTTCCCCTGTGCTTTTGCCAATGCCTTTTCACAGAACGTTGAGCTTAAGGGCTGTTTATAGTGATTTGCATATTCAAAGAGGTGTAATTCTGGGAGGAGTTTGGGTGGGGCAGCAGGCGCATGCATGTGCATTACTTTTCACGCTGACCAGGATTTATGGAGAGGAAGAACGTGGAAGTTGGCGAACGCACTGATTTTTGAATCTGGATTTTTTTGTGCATATGCACATTTCCGCTTTTGCCCTTATGCCATGTTTTAGTGTGAATTCTACACACGGCATTATGCATGAGGCCCCTGGAGACAGACTAACTGCACTGGAAGATGGATACAGAAGGAATAATATCAGAATTGAAGGTCTCCCTGAAAACCGTGAAAGTCCAAATTCAGTGAAATTCATAGCTGAACTATTCTCTAAAATAATTGAAGAGGACTTTAAATTAGACATTGAGATATCAGCAGCTTAACAAATAAGTGGATCAAATGCCGCAAAACCTCAGCTTCATTGTATGTTTTGACAATTTACAATCTAAATTAAATTTTATGTCATTTCTCAAAGTGAAACAAAAGATCATATTTAAAATAACCGCATTCATATTTTTCCTAATTTCTCACCTTCAATAGCTGCTAAACGTGCCATATTTTACAGCATTAAACAGTGCTTACTCAAAGCTAAAATCAGATACAGCCTCTTATATCCTGCTAAATTTAGAGTGGATATTCAAGGCAAGTTTTTCATTTTTTAGTTCTTCAGATGAAGCAGAAAAAGAACTAGAATTGTTCATTGTTTATACAAAATAGACTGTATTGCCAATAGATATCTCTATTTTAATCCTTTTACACCTGTTGTTTTGTTTTGGAAGTGATCTGTCTCTAGGTATGTCAGAGGACTGGGACTTCGTGGAATGTGATCTAGGGTCACGTGGGGAGAAAAAATGGGGCAGTGGTGGGCTGAGGGGGCAGAGAAAGAGAGCAAGCTATTTCTAATCCATCCTTTTTACCCCCACAATTGTAAGTGCCAACACAGCATTAGGCTTCATAGCAATAACTCCTGGCCAAATTGTAAACTAAGGTTAAAGCTATCTTTTGTAATAATCTACTATCTTAATTTAAGACACAAAATGTCAACAGAAGCTCAGAAGCAATATCTCTATGACAAAACAGTGAACTTTGTGAGCTGGAATGTCCAAGGGCTCAATCACGAATTAAAGAGAAAGAAAGTAATCTCTCACCTAACAGGTCTAAACACTAAGATAGTGTTTTTACAGGAGATCCACTTATTAAGCAAGAATCAGTTCTGGCTGCAAAGAGATTAGACTGACCAAATATTCCACTCCAGCTATACAAAGAAAACTAGAGGTGCAGGAATTTTAATACATAGAACAATTTCATTGGTAGTATCTGATGTAGTATCTGATTCTGAAGGGTGATATGTGATCGCTATGGGCAATTTATTTAACTGTAAAGTGATTTTAATAAACATATATGTGGATAATAGAGACTTCATGCAAAACATATTTGCATCCATTCCTAACATGAACACCCATAAAATTACAATGGCTGGAAAATTTAATTGTGTGTGGTGAGAAAGAAAAATCATTATTAAGCTATAATATTGTATGTATTAATGTACTAATAATCAATAATCCATTGTTTAAACTGCCTCTGCTAAATACATGTAAGCTAAAAAAGTAACTTGCAATATTTCTGTCAAACTGCTGACCTTTTAGTCTGTACTCAGGAAACTGTTAATCTTAACAAACATCTAGGATTGAAAAATCAACAGCAACAGACTTTTTCACTTCATCTTTAGTGGTTGAACAAATGTGTTGTAATTTTTTGACATATTACTGAATCCCCCAAAAGAATTGTATAACCTTGTCACGTGATAGGCTATCTCTGTAAGATGTAAAAATTTCTGTTATAAAAAGGAAACTCACCCCCCCAAGATTGGGCTATTGCTGGTGACTGTCAGTGACAGGGCTGGAGTGGTCTCTCTGCCATCAAGAATAAAGAAATTGCTTTTTACTTTACATTTGCTGTCTGCCTGCTGTTTGCCTCGAACCTTCGTCCACAGTGGTTTTCAGCCATTGAGGTGATAACATCTAATATTGCAAAAACAATTACACATTTTGTAACTGAGCATGCATTATGAGACACTGGGAGATTTCCAAATCCAAACTCAAGAGCATATTCCTTCTTCTCATCAATACATCTTATACATTCTAATGCATTTTCAATGTATTACAGATACCACAACTAGATACTCTCAGTGCAGAGGAATTGAATAAACCTCTGACACTCTCAGAATTGCTAGATGCTATACACTCACTTCAGAGTAGGAAAGCAGAAGACCCTGATGGCTACCCTGCTGAATTTTATAAAAAATTCAATTAAGTTAGCTCCCCTTTTATTAGTGACATTTATAGAAGCCAGAGACAATAAAATGTTACCTAAAACTTTTCACCAAGCATTAATTAGCATCTTTCCTCAGAAAAATAAGGACTTATTGTGCATCACACAGACCAATCTCATTTCTAAATAATGATGTTAAGATACTTTCCAAAGTTCTAGCTAGAAGGATTGAAAAAGGGCTTCCTTTGGTAATATCACAGGAACAAACCGAATTCATTAAAGGCAGACACTTTGCTTCTAATCTTCAATGCCTGTTTAATGTAATATATTCTCTCATAATGTTCAACACCCCGAGATCTTACTATCTCTGGATGCAGAAAAAGCTTTTGATATGGTTGAATGGGACTACCTATTCACTATAATTTACACATTTAGGTTTGGTTAAACATGTGTGCATGGATCAAACTACTGTTTACCAGTCCAGAAGCTTCAGTTTGTATTAACAACATTGTTTCA
Source organism: Polypterus bichir lapradei (assembly GCA_026402145.1). Taxonomy (NCBI): domain Eukaryota; kingdom Metazoa; phylum Chordata; class Cladistia; order Polypteriformes; family Polypteridae; genus Polypterus; species Polypterus bichir. Next base: position 5,188,395 of record JANRMT010062791.1, read on the forward strand.
GACTACTTCAAACTAGAATGTGATACCAGACAAGGATGCATGTCACCACTGCTATTTGCAATCACCATTGAGCCCATGTCTGTTTACTTTCTAAATGCTTCTGAGATAAAGGGGATTATCAGAGAAGGAAAAGAAAATATCACTGTATGCAGATGATATGGTATTATATGTATCAAATCTACTATATACTGTGCATTCAGTCCTAATGGCACTATCCAAATTTCAAAAGATATCTGGACTCAAAATTAATTTGAATAAAAGTGTGCTTTTCCCAGTGAACTCTCTAGCAAACAACATTAGATTGGACACCTTTCCTACCACTTTAAATACCTAGGAGTAAACGTCACAAGTAAACATAAAGCTCTTTTTCAACAAAATTTTCCTGTCTGCACGGAAAAACTTAAAGAAGACGTGCAAAGATGGTCTACTCTCCATCTTAACACTGTTAGGATGAACATCCTTCCTAAGCTTTTTTTTTCTATTTTAAAGCATCCCCATATACATTAACAAATCCTTTTTTAAGAAATTAGATTCAATCATAACCTCATTTATTTGGAATTCAAAACCTCCATGCATCCAAAGGGTGACCCTACAACAACCTAAAGCAGAAGGTGGCATGTCTCTACCTAACTTTTAATTTTATTATTGGGCAGCAAATATACAAGCTATAAAAACCTAGACATTGACACAAATAGATGAACACACACAGGCTTGGTCTACAATAGACATAAAATCCTGCAGTGCTTCTTTATATTCCTTGCTTTGTGCCCAGTAAATACAAATTTCCGTCAATATACTAACAACTCAATTGTCCTTCTTTCACTCAGAATATGGAACCAATGCAGGAAGTACTTCAAGACAGAGAAACTTTTATCTGTGGCACCTCTACATGATAACCACCTTTTTTAACCCTCTCAAACTTACACAGTTTTTAATGTTTTGAAAATGTACAGGATTAAATCACTTACAGATTTGCACATAAATAATGTCTTTGCATCCTATGAACAATTACACTACAAATTTAGCTTCCTCTCAACACAATTTTTCCACTATCTCTAAATCAAAAACCTTACTACCTATTTCTATTCCAGAGGAAATATTGATCACTCATGAGAACTTACACAGCATCTCTATAATATACTGCTTAAACAAATTAAAGGAACCCTTTAAAAACACATCAGATCCCAATGGGAAAAAAAAATCGTGCTGGATATCTATACTGATATTGACTGGGTAATGTGTTAGGAATGAAAGGATGCCACATCGTTTGATAGAAATGAAAGTTATCAACCTACAGAAGGCTGAATTCAAATACACCCCAAAAATCGAAGTGAAAAAATTATGTGGCAGGCTAATCCATTTTGCCAAAATTTCACTGCAGCAACTCAAAATCATACTCAGTAGTTTGTATGGCACCAAGTTGCTTACATTCATGCTCCTAATGAGACAATGAATGGTATCCTGGAGGATCTCATCCCACATCTGGACCAGAGCATCACTGAGCTCCTGGACAGTCTGAGGTGCAAAGTGGCGGAATTGGATGGACTGAAACATAATGTCCCAGAGCTGTTCTATTGGATTTAGGTCAGGCGAGCGTGGGGTCCAGTCAATGGTATCAATTCCTTCATCCTCTAGAAACTGTCTGCATACTCTTTCCATTTGAGGCTGGGCATTGTCGTGCACCAGGAGAAGCCCAGGACCCACTGCACCAGCATAATGTCTGACAATGGGTCCAAGGATTTCATCCCAATACCTAATAGCAGTCAAGGTGCTGTCCATGGATATGCCTCCCGAGACCATCAGTGACCCATCACAAAACCGGTCATTCTGAGTGATGTTACAGGCAGCATAATGTTCTCCACTGCTTCTCCAGACCATTTCTTGTCTGTAACATATGCTCAGAGTATACCTGCTCTCATCTGTGTAAAGCACAGGGTGCCAGTGGTGGACCTGCCAATTCTATAACAAATGCCAAATGAGCTCCACAGTGCCAGGCAGTGAGTACAGGGCCCACTAGAGGATGTCAGGCCACCTTCATGAAGTCTATTTCTGATTGTTTGGTCAGAGACATTCACACCAGTGGCCTGCTGGAGGTCATTTTGTAGGGCTCTGGCAGTGCTCATCCTGTACCTCCTTGCCCAAAGGAGCAGATACCGGTCCTGCTGATAGGTTAAGTACCTTCTAAGACCCTGCCCAGCTCTTCTAGAGTAACTGCCTGTCTCCTGGAATCTCCTCCATGCCCTTGAGACTGTGCTGGGAGACAGAGCAAACCTTCTGGCAATGACACATATTGATGTGCCATCCTGGAGAAGTTGGGCTACCTGTGCAACCTCTGTAGTGTCTAGGTATCACCTCATGCTACCAGTAGTGACACTGACCGTAGCCAAATGCAAAACTAGTGAAAAAACAGTCAGAGAAGATGAGGAGGGAAATATGTCAGTGGCCTCCATCTATCAAACCATTCCTGTTTTGGGGGTCGTCTCATTGTTTCCCCTCTAGTGCACCTGTTGTTAATTTCATTAACACCAAAGCAGCTGAAACTGATTAGCAACCCCCTCTGCTACTTAACTGACTAGATCAATATCCCAAAAGTTTCACTGACTTGATGCTATACTCTGATCAAAAAGTATTCCTTTAATTTGTTTAATTTTTAAAGTGGAGAACGACAAACAAACTGTAATGGCCTTTATTACACTACTAGCACATAGACTTATCTCGCTCAGCTGGAAGAATCCTAGCCCACCTCTTTTAAGTCATTATTACTTAGTGGATCTGTTCAAAACTTTTTTAAAAATCATTTTAGAATAAGGATTCTCCTCCCTTTTTACTACTCTTAAAAGTTTTACTCTTGAAGTTGGCCTTCCTCTATTTCTCTTGGGTAGGGGTTGAACTGAATTTAGTTTTGTTAAGTTTTACTTGTTTGTATGGAATGTTACTTGCTTTTAATAAGTTCAATAAAAATAATGAAAAAAAGAATTACACAAATATCAAGGTAGAAAAAGCAGTATTGTTTATTTAAAAAAGTAAATATCTTTATATTGAAAAAGAGCAACCAACTATCAAGATGTCAAAAGGATTCTTTTAAAAGGTGTAGTCATAACGTCTCTACAACATGCATCTCAGCCCAATGTGTCTCAAGACTATTGTTAAATTGGACCTAGTGTGTGTTTGATGTGTGTGTGTGCATGTGTGTATGTGTATTTGGCCTGTGATGGACTGGGTTGTTCCTGGCTTGTGTCCTATACTAGTGGGTTAAAAAAATAAAATGACAATCCTCAGGAAAGTACATGCTCCAGAAATGTCCATTTTAATCATAATCAGTTTAACTTCTACCTTCCTAAAAGCTTTTTAAAAACTATTCACGCACAATTAACTCCAGAAGTAATGATTACAACAACAGTAGGACTTAAACCTGTTCTTCTCCGTTCCTGGGGAACATGAACATTCTTGGAATCCTGCTTGTGTTTAGGCTGTTTTCTTAAAACAACAATGAATGAGAATAGACTGGTCATGCGGATGTTTCTGCATACAGTGCATCCGGAAAGTATTCACAGTGCATCACTTTTTCCACATTTTGTTATGTTACAGCCTTATTCCAAAATGGATTAAATTCATTTTTTCCTCAGAATTCTACACAAAACACCCCATAATGACAACGTGAAAAAAGTTTTCTTGAGATTTTTGCCAATTTATTAAAAATAAAAAAATTGAGAAAGCCCATGTATTCACAGCCTTTGCCATGAAGCTCAAAATTGAGCTCAGGTGCATCCTGTTTCTCCTGATCATCCTTGAGATGTTTCTGCAGCTTAATTGGAGTCCACCTGTGGTAAATTCAGTTGATTGGACATGATTTGGAAAGGCACACACCTGTCTATATAAGGTACCACAGTTGACAGTTCATGTCAGAGTACAAATCAAGCATGAAGTCAAAGGAATTGTCTGTAGACCTCCGAGACAGTATTGTCTTGAGGCACAAATCTGGGGAAGGTTACAGAAAAATGTCTGCTGCTTTGAAGGTCCCAATGAGCACAGTGGCCTCCATCATCCGTAAGTGGAAGAAGTTCGAAACCACCAGGACTCTTCCTAGAGCTGGCCGGCCATCTAAACTGAGCGATCGGGGGAGAAGGGCCTTAGTCAGGGAGGTGACCAAGAACCCGATCGTCACTCTGTCAGAACTCCAGAGGTCCTCTGTGGAGAGAGGAGAACCTTCCAGAAGGACAACCATCTCTGTAGCAATCCACCAATCAGGCCTGTATGGTAGAGTGGCCAGACGGAAGCCACTCCTTAGTAAAAGGCACATGGCAGCCAGCCTGGAGTTTGCCAAAAGGCACCTGAAGGACTCTCAGATCATGAGAAACAAAATTCTCTGGTCTGATGAGACAAAGATTGAACTCTTTGGTGTGAATGCCAGGCGTCACGTTTGGAGGAAACCAGGCACTGCTCATCACAAGGCCAATACCATCCCTACAGTGAGGCATGGTGGTGGCAGCATCATGCTGTGGGGATGTTTTTCAGCGGCAGGAACTGGGAGACTAATGTACAGAGACATCCTGGATGAAAACCTGCTCCAGAGCGCTCTTGACCTCAGACTGGGGCGACGGTTCATCTTTCAGCAGGACAACGACCTTAAGCACACAGCCAAGATATCAAAAGGAGTGGCGTCAGGACAACTCTGTGAATGTCCCTGAGTGGCCCAGCCAGAGCCCAGACTTGAATCCGAATGAACATCCCTGGAGAGATCATAAAATGGCTGTGCACCGACACTTCCCATCCAACCTGATGGAGCTTGAGAGGTGCTGCAAAGAGGAATGGGCGAAACTGGCCAAGGATAGGTGTGCCAAGCTTGTGGCATCATATTCAGAAAGACTTGAGGCTCTAATTGCTGCCAAAAGTGCATCGAAAAAGTATTGAGCAAACGCTGTGAATACTTATGTACATGTGATTTCTCAGTTTTTTTATTTTTAATAAATTTGCAAAAACCCCAAGTAAACTTTTTTCACGTTGTCATTATGGGGTGTTGTGTGTAGAATTCTGAGGAAAAAAATGAATTTAATCCATTTTGGAATAAGGCTGTAACATAACAAAATGTGGAAAAAGTGATGCGCTGTGAATACTTTCCGGATGCACTGTATCTACTTTACATGGTAAACGTGGTGCTCATTATTTTCTAGAAATACTCTTTCCATCTGAGCATTTATATTTTTTGATTCTAGTGTTCCAATTTGAAATACCATTAGGGTAGTGTCTGTTTGATGTTAAACACTGGAAAATAAGACCAGTATGTATGTGACCAGCAAAGTGCATAGTAAGTGCAAACACTATGGTTATGGCAAATAAACAAAGATCTTATGATGTCATCAAACTGGCGTCATCATTATAATGATAATAATTACATGCAAGAAAAAGTAAACAAAGTTTAATAAAATTAACAAAATTATTCCTAAAAATAAACAACCCAGAATCATGACAATTTTCATTTAATAAGTTGACAGCATTGCAGTACTGAATGTGCACTTAACACATTTTTTAACATAAAAATCAGATAATGGCTGGTTCAGTTGTATCTACTAATTACATTTAAAAATCTATAGAATTTTTACACAAAATTCACACAATATATTTTTAAGGGACATATTCTGTCTGCTTCATCATTTTTCTGTAACTGACCCATTTTTGGTAAACAATTCATCTAAAATTTTCTGCTAACAATATGACTTATTTTCTTCTTTTCCTTTTTGTGCTCATTTAAATTCCTATAAACTGTCAGTAACAAACTTATGGGTTGTTTTAATGTCCCATGTTGGAAGGTTTGTGCACTTCATGAAAAACTTCAGAGACTCAGCTAAAGAGGCTGCTTGAGGTTGAAGGCACAGCAAGGCCAAAGGTTCCTGAAATATCAAACCCAAGCAAAGACAACAGCAAAAAAATGCAGATTATAAAAGAAAAAACATTTTTTTAATTTGGTATACTTTGTTAATCCCCAAGGGGAAACTGTTTTTTCGCATGACATCTGAGGGTCAGTGTGCATTGTCAGCCATTGTACAGCACCCCTGGAACAATTTTTCGGTTAAAAGCCTTGCTCAAGGGCCCAATGGAGTAGGATTCCTTCTACCAGTAAAGGGATTTAAACTGGCAACCTTCCATATGATAGTGCAGATGCTTATTCACAGAGTCACCACTCTGCCACAAACTTAGGTAGTAAAAAGAGGATAATGAAAACTAATTTCCATTTCCAAAAGCACTGAAATATTAAACGGACATAACCTGCTGCAAAAACCTGCAGACACTTCACAGTCTTCTAATTCAAAGGATCTTATATGTTAAATCCAACACTGTTATATTGGTTGAGGCAGCACCAAATGGTTTAACAGTCTTTCAAAAATCAAAAAATATCAGTTGAGGAGCTGGCCTTAGAATAATTTCATGCAATGACATACACAGAGAGAAAGAGAGAGAGGGAGAAAGAGGTTGCGAACATGCTCTGATACAGCACATTGACATACCCACCACATGATGAACCAGCCGGATTGGAACCCGAGTGCAGCTATGCAGCAGGTGACACCTCACCACAACACTAGAGTGGTGACTGGACAGCCAGTTGGAGGACCTGCTTGCAGGGCTGGATGCAGATTAATGTCATACCCAAGGTGAAGCAATTGCAATACATATCACTTCTAAAAATGTAAGCGCATTTATATCTTTTGAGGCATTTATATTAGATATTGAAACAGCAAGAAAATCATAGTACTAATTTACAGACTACCTAATTTTATTATTAATGTGTGAATCTGGTGGGATTTTATCTAAATTAGCTACAAAAATTGATCATGTAGTGTTGATAAGATATTTTAATATTCACATAAATGTGGAAACTAACATCTTACCTGTTAAATTCTTTAGGGAGCTGCCAGATTGTTAAAGACCTGTTTCCTTGTCAATCATATAATGCATATAATTATTGCTAATGAAGTTGAAATTCAAAATTTAACTGTTAAAAGCTAAAATTATTTCTAATCACTGGTTAATTATGCTTAGCTTAGTCCAGCTCTTACTAATACCATCTCCATCTCAGATTAAATCAATAACAGTGTTTAGTATTTGGCTATTTTTTACATGTGCTTTTGTCGGGTTTGCTGTTATTTAAATGTGGGGATTTCATTGTTGGCGTTTTTACTTCCTCTCTCATTTTAAGGATTTTTTTATTACCATCTTGTTTTATTTGTTAGCTTGACACCATATTGGCTATGTGTTGTCATGGTCCAGTACACGTCGCAGGAGCTATGTTTAGTGATGTAATTAGTACATCTAATATAAATATGTTGCTGCATGGCAGGCTGAGTGTCCCTGATATTCCAAAATACTTCTAAATGTTAAACAGTTAGTTTCTTTCTTAAGCAGGCCCTAGTGATAGGTTTTTCTGTTTGACTTTGTTTTGTTTACAACACAATAAGTTTCCTTTGCCCCTTTAGGATTTGGTTGTTTTATCCTGACTGTTTTTCTTCATTAGGTACAGTAAACCCCCTTAAAACATTGACACTCTCACTGTGTAAGAGCCATTTTCCTAGTTCTATAAAATGTATGAATATTTACTAGATGATAATGCATAAAATATGGGAGGTTCCTAAAAACCCCGTGAATAGAATTGAGTTGGTATTTTCCTGTCATTTTCTAACAGTTTTGAGCAAACGATGTTCTCCGGTTAGTGTTTAGCCTCGCCTTGTGTAAGGTACAGAGGCATACGGTTTTTTAACCGTGTTCTTGTTTGTGCTCGCGTTCGTGCTTGCGCACGTGACCGTGCCTGGGTGCATGTCTATGTGCCAACGGCCTACGGGCCTTTTGAGTGTGAAGTAACTCGTAAAATAAAAGAGTGTTGAACCGTATGTTTAAAGCATACAGAAGAAGAAATAAATAACCTTTAAGTATAGAAATAACCAAAGCTTCTTAAGAAAAGCTAAGTTTATAGAAGATACATTTTTTCTTTTTTTTGCCTTTATTCTATGTGTGTAACTATTTTTCTTTTTATTCTTGTGTGGATTATTTGCTTTTAACATTCACTAAATATTTTAAAACAAACTTTTGGACTGTGAGATTTCTTTGACACGCGTCTTACCCGTGCCTGACTTCGCCTTATACATCGGCGGCTACACACTGATTTAATAATAATTGTTGTACTCATAAATGAGAATGCTGAAAATCACAGCATAGACGGAGAGTAACAAACTTAATGTTTTCTAAACAGCATAGGCATTATTTAAAGGTATAAAAAGATTACAGTGACTGGAGGTGCCGTGCCATTTTAAAAGCACAATCCGCACTCACTTCCAGGTGGGAAGGGGTGAATTTGATGAGGTCAGAATTTGTGAATTTTGTTAACTGAGTAATCATTTCAAAGATAGACCTGGTTCACAGCTACTACCAAGCACCTGCCCACCTAGAGGGCATTACAAAAATTTTAGACATCACACGCTACAGACACCCCTTTACTACACACACCATTCGGACTTAAAATGTTTAAAAATTTCAAAATATGATGGACTCTGCCCTCATCAGTTTGTATTTCCTCTTTGTCAACCTAGAAAGCATTCTAATGGCCAGCTCTTCCAGGAATAAACATCTTATTCATCTCAGAGCCTTGTTCAGATGCCTGAGTCTGCATGGCCTGATTATCAATCCAGCATATTCCTTTTCGGAGTGCCTGTTATTGACAATTCTTGGGAAACTGCATTTCAAAGAAGGGTGCAATTCCTTTCCCTTCCAATGCTTCTGCTGTCACTGACTTTCCGCAACCCTGCACTGTATGTGCCCTTTAGGTATTGTGGAGAGTGGGAATGGTCAGTTTCTACCACCGATTCATTCCTCAAGCAGCCATTATTATGCAACCTTTATACAAGGTACTGTGGAGCCAAACTCTAACTGGACTAGATGTTCACAGATACCAACTATGCCTTAGTATAGACAATCATACTCACCGTTTTGACCATGTTAACAAGGACATGGTAGGCACTTTTTCCATCTCATGGCTTTACACACCTGCTCACTATTTTAGACATGGCTACCAGGAGGCCAGAAGCTGTTCCTTAGATGTCAATGACAACTGCAGATGTGGCCGGGGTTTTTACTAGCACCTGGGTTGCACAGTTTGGCATGCCATCCCACATCTCTTCCAAACAAAGTGTACAATATACTTCACAATTATGGGCTATGGTGGCACAGGACCTTAGAACAACACTGCACCATACCACTCCCTATCACCTTCAATCTAACAGCCTTTGTGCTTGATTTCACCTGTCACTTAAGTTAGTCCTCATTACCTGAAGACAGCAGGATCAGTCTTCTGCTATGGGTTCTGCTGGGGCTAAGGTCTTCAGTGTTCTTACCCCTGGACCACATCCTTACACTGCTGTCATTGCTTTAGGCTGGAAATTGATGCTTTGCCTTTAAGTGAAGCCATATTGTTTACTGTTGTCAGGGTCATGACTCTCATTTCTAGGGGTGGAGTCTCCGTGGTTGTGTCCTTGTCTTAATCAGCTACTGACATAAACCTGCTTCTCGGGTTTACCCAGAAATTTGTTATCCTGTTTTCCTGCTGAGTCAGGACAGAAGATCGGATCAATACGAGTGACCCTGAGATGTGGCATATTGGCAGAGACATAAAAGTTATGCAGGGGGAAAAAAAACTCTAAAGAGCCAAGTAGAAGAGATGCGAGGATCTGTGGAACAACTGACGGGGGTGGTGAATCAGTTAATACCTTGGCTAATTCGGCTCCTGCTCCAAATTACAACCACCATCATTAGCCTCAAATTCCACTTCCAATTTTTCTTTCAGGAGATCCAAATGAGTGTCAAGGTTTCCTTAATCAGTGTTGCTTGGTTTTTGAAGTCCAACCCAAAATTTATCCAGACGATCGGACGTGTATTTTGTTTATAATATCTTTGCTTGTTAAGATATCTCTTCAATGGGCTTCCATAATATATGACACTAACAACCAGTGCTGCTTTCATTGGCTTTGTTGACTCTAAGGGGTTTCAAAAAATGTTCGATATACCCATCCGTCCAGAAGTGGCGGCTATCAGATTGCTGGCTTGTTGCCAGGGTTCACCCATAAATGAATATAATGTGGAGCTCAGAGTGTTAGTGACAGAGGCTCATTGGGATGACATGACATTAATTCCGGTGTTTAGACGAGGATTAAACTCTGAAATAAAGGATGAGTTAGGAAGTCATAATATTGTTAACACAATTGATGTAGTGATAGAGGTAGCCCAAACAGTGGGCACAAGTCTAGCAGAAAGAAAATTAGAATAGAGTGTAAAAGGACTGTAAAAGGAAAATTTGCCTGTCAAAAAAGAGAAGTTTTGGTTTTGCAAGTTTTTACAGACATCAGTCCAAAACAGAACTGGCAGGTAGACAAAAATATGTTTTAAAGACAGGCAGGGGAAATTACATTGTCTGGGCAGGAAGAGGAAGTGACTTCATCCTGGCTGGAACTAGAAGTGATGTTGTCCGAATAGGGACCGGAAGTGATGTTATTGGGGCCCTGGAACGGGAAGTGACATCATCGAGCCCAGGCGGAATTTCCTGTGTTAGTTCTGGAGAGGAAAAAGAGAAAAGATTAGTTTGCTCTGCCATCCCTTTGTCTGGTGTGGAATTATCCATTTTTGAGCCCTTTAGCTGCCTCTAATGCACACGTGTGTGACAAGAGATAGAAGAGAGGAACTACCCTTAGAGGAAGTAAGTCTATGCTCACTCTGGAGCCTGTGGAGGTGGGTAATACAGCAACTGGCATTAATAAACAGCAGCACCAATTAAAGGAAAACCTCTACATCAGGGTTGGAAAGGTGGGAATGTGTAGTCAAACCCTGTAAAAAGAATGTTTTGTAATTCCTTGTGTAGGTAATGTTATTGTCACAAATACCCTGACTGGCAGCTGGGAATTTTATCATCTCCTCCATGACTGAGTGTTTGCGTAGTACTCCAGTACATCTTCAATATAAACCTCAAGTCCTTTCCATAGATGGTCAGCCCATTAACTATGGGTGTTTAAATAATGATACATCCCTGATGTCAGTCAAGATAGGAATCTTTCATGAAGAAACATTGTCCTTTTTTGTTATTCAGTCTCCTTTGCCTTAAATAATCCTTGGATACCATTGATTACACAAGCACAATCCTGTTCTTAACTGGGAGTCCAAAAATATCATGCTTGTACTGTGTTCAGAATTGCTTGAGGATGGTACCTAAGCCAGTCATTTGTAACGCTATATCAGTCCTGCCTCCTGAATACTCTGAATATGCTGATGTGTTTAATAAGCAGTACGCCCTAGTGTTACCCCTACACCAGGACTACGATTGTATAATTGACTTAACGCCAGGTGCTTCATTGCCTAAAGTGAAAGTTTACTCCTTGTCATGGCCGTAACTAGAGGCTACGGAACAAAAAATTTACAGAATGGTTTTATTATCCCATCTTATGGTTCAATAGGGGCGGTCTTCTTTTTGTTGAGAAAAAAGATAGAGGTCTGTATTGATTACAGAGAATTAAATAAAATTACCCAAAAAAAAATTACCTATTACCACTTATATCCTCAATTTTGATTCAAGTTACTGGCTCTACAGTTTTTACAAAGTTAGATTTAAGAATTGTATATAATCTCTATTTGAATTTAGGAAGAGGATGAATGGAAAAATGCCTTTAATATGAATACAGAGTGATGCCAAATGAATTAGCTAACACTCCAGCTGTTTTCCAGTACTTTTTTAATGATATTTTTTACAGATTTACTGGGGAAATGTTTATTGGTGTACATAGATGGCATTTTGATTTTTTCAGAAGACTTATCTATGCATGTGAAGCATGTTAAGGAAGTCCTTCACCTCTTTCAGAAAATAACCTATTCATTAAATCAGAGAAATTTGAGTTCCAACAGGAAACAATATTGTTTCTTGGGTATGAAATTTCACGGACCTGTTTAGCCATTAATAATACTAAGATCGCCTCTATTCTGGACTGGAAACCACCAGAGAGTGCTAAACAAGTCCAGAGATATGTCAGTTTTGGAAATTACTATCAGTGAGTTATAAAAAACTTTAGTTCTGTTATTGCTCCTATTACTTTGTTAACCTGGAAAACTCAGCATAAATACCTTGTATCAATGAACTAAGGAGGTGAATGCAGCCTTTGAACATATAAAACAATTATTTTCCACAGCCCCCATTTTATGTCACCCTAATGCAGAATTGCCATTCATCATGGAAGTAGATGATCTAGTATTGGAACTGGAGCAATATTATCTCAAAGATTTCCCAAAACAGGAGCTATTCATCCGTGTGCCTTTTATTCTAAGTAATTAACCCTGCTGAGAGGAATTATGACATAGGTAATTGTGAGGTGCTGGGAATTAAGTTGTCTTTGGAAGAGTGGAGTAATTATTTAGAGGGAGACAAATTTCTATTTGTTATCTATACCAATCATAAAAATTTAATGTATTTAAAGTCAGCAGAAAAAATTAATGCTCACCAGGCTTGATGAGCTTTATTCTTCGGCTGATTTCATTTAACATTAACATATTGCGCAGGCAGAGAGAACGGAAAGGCACATGCTCTTTAACACATACATTAGCCTGAGGACCCCTCACCTGTTATTGATTCAGACAAAATTATTGGCATGCTAAATGTACCAGACGTGGAAAATATTCTAAATCAAGTTTGTAATGCTCAAGGGTAGGCAAACACCACTATAAAATATACTAGACAGGAAATTTTTCATGCTTGTCAATTTGAGAAAGCCTGTACTAGATCTGTGTCTCCAATCACCAATATTTGGACACCCGGGGATGGCCCAGACAATGAATTTAATAAAAACAACATTTTAGTGGAGGGGCTGGACAACAAATGTTAAAGAATATGTATCCACTTGTGAGATTTGTTGTCACTCTAAGAAAACACCTGGACTTCCGTTGGGTTTGCTCCATCCTCTTCCAGTGCCATTACGTCCCTGGGAGTACATTTCCCTGGATGTTACCGCAGATCTGACTCCCTCCAAGGGCTATCCCACAATTCTAGTTATAGTAGATAGGTTTCTAAAAGTGTTCACTTTGTTCCTTTAAAGTGGCTTCCATCAGCCAAATTACTGACAGGCATATTTTAACAATGAGTAGCATGGCTTAATAGGTTCCCATCTTCTGTGTCAGACAAGGGTCCACAGATTATCTCCAAGTTTAGGGAAGCATTTCTGAAAAGTTTAGGTGCAAGATACATTTAACATCTGCATATCATCCAGAAGCCAATGGGCAAACTGAAAGAACTGACCATTACCTGAAAAACTATTTACATTGCAAGGTACACTCTAAACAGGATGATTGAGCTGATATGTTGCAGAATGTATGGCAGAATTTTCCTGCTTCAGCCATCTTTAAAGATGTCTCAGTTTGAGTGCCAGTATGGATTCAGGATCTGGTCGTTTGAATCACTATCCTCCCCGTGTGCCATTCTATGTGTTAGGAATTATGTCAAAAAACCTTCATGCCAAATGGGACAGCATTCATAATAAGTTACAGATTAACTATGAAATGCTTTGTGGACAAAAACCACAAAAAGACACAGATATTGAAAATAGGTCAAAGATTGTGGTTGGCAATCAGAGATATTCAGCTTAAAGTACCATTAGCTCGTAGCCCAAACATCATCAGACGCCAGGTAGGTCCAGTATCCTATAGTTTGTCTCTACCAGCACATTTTATGATTCAGTCAACCTTTCAGGTTTCCAGGTTACGACCAGTTTGTAGCAGCACATATTACTCACCATATTCACCCCCATCGGCAGTGAATGATACTGAAGAGTATGAGGTACAATATTTGGTAGATTCTAGATGACGAGGGTCAACAGTGGAATATCTAGTACATTGGAAGGAGTATGTTCCAGAGGATCAATCTTGGGTCGCATTTAATGCCTTTCAAATCTCTCGCCTTCTGACTTGGTTTCATACTCGTTTCCCTGAGAAACTGGATGGAGGCGTCCAGAAGACTCATCATTGACAGGGGATGATGTCATGATTTAGGCTGGAAATTGATGCTTTGCCTTTAAGAGAAGTCATATTGTGTGCTGTTGTCAGGGTCATGATCCTCATTTCTACGGGCGGAGTCTATGGGGTTGTGACCTTGACTTAATCAGCAACTGGTATAAAAGGTCAGCCTTTGCTATGAACCTTATTCAATCTACGGATAAATCCTTGCTTCCTTTTGATCTATTGTGCATTTATTTTTCTAGTTTTGCCTGTTTTTTTTTATCTTCGATTTTGCTTCTCGTCTCGTTTCGGTCGTTACAGTTTATTTTTATTTTCTATTGTTTTGCCTTTTGCCTGCTTCTCTTGGTTTACTCAGAAATTCCTAATCCTGTTTTCCAGCTGAGTCAGGACAACTGCTCTCTGCTACTGCAAAACAGCAGCTACACTGCAACCAGTGCCTGCCAGCCATCACCTTTTCATGCTAAGTCATATGTGGTTTCCATACCACCTACGGTCAGCAAAATATGTGTTCTTCTGGCACAACCCATTCCACGTCCTAAAGGAAGGAGACAAGACATTTGTGCTTGACATTGGTGGCAAACAACAGACAATCTTGTTTGATGGCCCATCCTCCTCACATGGATCCGACACAGAGTTTTGCCTTTGATTTTCCCCCTGGCAGAGTTCAGGCCCCAGCCACCCTTGGCACATTTGAGACTGTTGAGCGTTTTGCTGTAAGTACTCCATTTCCAATCCTGAACCAGCCTACACACACTCGGGCTGGGCGTGTAGAGTGTGCCTGACAAAGTTAACAGTGCCCGTGCTTATAATTCTGAGGGCACTTGCGAAGTGGCCGGAAGCGCCAAAACACTTTAAGAGTTAAATCACATGTACAGTACTGCTAGTTGGGAAGGGGAAAGATGATGATGTCAGCATTTGTGACTGTTGTTAATTGAGTTTTGTGTTAAATAAAGAGTAATAGTTTTTGCTGCTTTGAGAAAACATTATGTGCTGTGTCATTTCACATTGTGAAGCACTACAAGTTTTTTATCTTATTACTATTCTAGATTAAGAGATGAAAACAGAAGTAATCCTTGTGCAATTTTCAGACTGGTATTTAATTTCTGAACTGCCAAGCAAAATAATTATAAATAACTACACTTCAGATTGTATGAACGTGTTTAATTATAATATTGATAATATAATATACAAAATTTAAAGTTCATCAAAAACATCCATCCATCCATCCATAATCCAACCCGCTATATCCTAAAACAGGGTCACGGGGGTCTGCTGGAGCCAATCCCAGCCAGCATAGGGCACAAGGCAGGAAACAAACCCCGGGCAGGGCGCCAGCCCACTGCAGTCATCAAAAACATTTACTTCAAGAGTTCCCAAAGTGGTCGATATCGATCCCCTGGGGTCGATTTGAACTTTCTAGGGGTCGATAGTTTCAGTAAAAAAATTTGGGGGTCGACGACAGCAAAAATAGGCCCCCTTACTACTGCTATTTGTTTGTTACTTCAAAATATCTATGATTCCAATAGGTACCTGATTAAGAAATAAAATAATTCAAAAAAACACTTTTTTGATAAAAACACATTACATACCAAACTCGCAAATGAAAAGGTAAAATGTGTCATTAAAAGAGTCACATGTAAGAATGCATGAAAATACATGTAGCACAAACATGCCTGTGCATTGTCTTATCGAATGTATTAAAAGCAAGTGCGGACATGAAAAACCGTTGCATGTGACTAGGGGGTCGACGGTTTTAAAAGTTTTTGGTAAAGGGGTCTGCAGCCAAAAAATGTTTGGGAACTCTTGATTTACTTCTATAATACAATATATGCTTTACAAGATGTCAATAAAGTAGTTGCCTGCAAAAATGAATAAATTAAATTTAAATAAGAATAATGTATATATTGTATACAAAAAATAAATAATTCACACTTACATGGGATAGATATACAATTAAGAGAAACAGAGTCCTTAAATTTTGAATGCTGTTTCTAAATGACAGTCTGATGGCCAGGGAGGACAGAAAAAAGAGAAAAAAAATGTCAGGTAAGCTGGAGAGAAATACAAAATCTGTAGGTGTTAAAGGCCAGAAGACCGCTGAATTTCCATTCAGCATTCTATGTATATAAATGTTCTTATGTAGTTCTTTATTGCTTTTTAAGACTTCATCGAAAATGATTTGATGCAATGTGTCTCGTGACAGGTTGGGGTATCCGGTTTCATTTAAGCATTCAGGCATCACTGGTAACTGCAGAGGACTTTGACGTCATCTAACTAACTAAATTTGACAGTGTCAAACCCTTTCTCTCCTTGCACCCACCACCTTAGTAATTTTAACTTGAAAACAGACCAGAAAATCATAACTTTAATTTTTAAATTTAAACTGACTTCCTGTTCTTTGAACCTAGTCTAGTGAAAATATCAATTGCTGTTCTAGCAGCAGCCGTTCTTAATACAGTATTATAAGTAGTTTGGTTTGGAATGCCACAGTTCAATTGGTAACAATGATTTATCAAAACATTTTTTAGAAAAGAAAAAAACAAACACATTAAAAAAGTATATCCCTACTAGGGGGTTTGCCCCCTACTCGCTTCACTCACCAAACCCCCCCCCTGCCTGTGCTACGTGCCAGCCACTTCACATTTCTGCCATTTGCGTTGTGAAGAGGGGGGCTGAACGCACCCCAAGGAGATGCGGTCATTCCTCCATAATCCCCTCTTAAACGTTGATACAATGGGAAACAAATACAGTTTTTTTTTAACCTCCTCTTTGTTTGATCAGCTGCTGGATGCTGCTGCTGCCATGCCGTGTGATCTACATCTCGTGCGGCGCTTCGAGCATTTAAAAGCCTGTACAGTAACTGTCCTACTTAAAGTCTCATCTTGTAGGATGTGAGTTCTTGATATTTTTTAGTTTATAATTTAAAAACAGAATACAAATCTGTAAATCTAACAACATCACATTAAAGTTTGATAAATTCTGAAAAGAATGATACTAAACATTTATATGTAGGTTTTAAAATAAGCCTAATTTAAAGCGCAACAAAAAAATGACATAAAATCGTTGCACAAAATCGTTGCACTTTTAATATATATAGACTAGATTTCACATTTGTATTTTCTTTTTAAAGTGCTTAAAAATGCTGTCACCTTGAGAAGTTCTAGTCTGGCTTTCACACTGGTACGAAAACAGCACTAACTTGGGTTGTAATTGACATTTTAATATCTTTTGATAATGAAACAATAATTATGTTGTTAGATTTAAGTGCACTCTTTAATACAACTGATCACTCTATTCAATTTTATAGGCTAGAAATCTGTGCTGAACTCTTAGTTCATATTTATAAAATACATTTCAGTGAGTACAGAAATGTATTGACAGTACTCCGTCATTATGTTCAAAAGTTCAAAAGATGTGCTGCAAGTACTCTGACCTGTTTTAACTTTACATGCTTTCATTAGGAAATACTATTAGAAAACATTAGTTTCAATGTCACTTGCATGCAGCTGAGACTCAGCTATAACTTTTTTTTAAGACCAAACTATTTTTCTCCTAAAGTGATCTTATTTGTGTCAGTGAATTAAAAGAGTGGATGGATGATAACTACTTGCTTTGAATACAGAAAAACAGTAATGTTATTCATTGGGGAGAATGCAACAATATTCTGTCACTTTTTAACTCTATTAGTATTTTTTCTGAATTAAGAAGCAACCTAGGCACTGTTTTTTTTTTTTTTAAACACACATAAATAAACATCTCATAATAGAAACGAAGTCTGCATTTACTTTGAGATTCTTCCAAACCCAGGGAAAAAGTAATATTAAGTTCTGATGGTAATCAATCAGACTTTTTGGCTGGCAGTAGAGTGTGAACAAGAGAGCTTTAACTTTCCCCAGCCACTTCAAAGCCTTTCACCAAAAACATTTCATTTATTAATAAGTTGAACTTCATCTAAAAAAATACTGGAAGTGAGGATCTTTAGACAAGTGTGTGTGAAAAAAAAAACCATAAAGATGACATTCAGGATAGACTAACCCAATTGACGGAAACTTTTACAAAACTAAATTCCACTTTTAAAACATTTACTGATTAATGTGGTTAGTGTCAGAGACAAAATGTATGTTTTACTAAACAATTTTAACTTGCAACCATGATATTATCAGAATTACTATATCAGCTAAATAAAAGAGACAGAGAGGAATGTTGGTGGCTACCATCCTTCAGAAAAAAAACAAACAGGGTATACATTGATGAGGTATGGCATTACATATTAAAAAAAAATATTTAGACTCAAAAGATTAACACTGAAGAATTGGATATAGAATATAGAATATATTGGAATCCCTGTGGATGGAGTTTGCCACTGACCACCAAATTCTAATATTTAATAAAACAGCATATTATTAAAGCTGTGAAGGAATATGTGAGATAACAAAAATCTGGTAATTATATGGAATTAACTTTCCAAACAATACTGGTAGTTGGGAATCTGGAAGTTGTAAAGATTCACAGAGCAATGAGATTTCATTCCCAATATATCTTAAACCAAAAAAAGAGATAAAGCCTTTGTAAAACTCTAATGAAACATATGCTATCGACCCTATGAACAACATCAATTACATTATTAAATTTAAGACTGTCTTTTAGAAAACACCAATGTACACTTAAAAAAATTACAGTTTTCCTTCTAGTTTTCTTTTATGTTAGTCATTCTGATGTGTATTTGGGAATCCATTTGTTGTTTGTCATAAAATAATAATGTTAATGTATTTATTGAACTGCTGTAAAAAGTCAAATTTATCCCTGAGGACAAGTAAAGTGTTATCTATCTATCTATCTATCTATCTGTCTGTCTGTCTGTCTGTCTTTCTTTTTATAGAAAGCAGCAATTTCAGTGGGATGAGGAAACATTTATAAAGAAAAATTAGAAGAATGAAACCAATGCTACATAACAGATGCGCCCTTTCCAAAACAAATGAACAAACATTTTAAATGTATAAATAAATGTAAATAAAACTTAAATCTGTAGATATACTGGCAACTGCAGCAAGGGATCAAAAGCAACATTTTAAAGACAAACAGCGAACCTGTACACTCCTGTAAAAAAATTGCAAAGGAATTTAAGAGACCTCAGAGATATAACATTTTTTTTAAATGAGCAGCAAATAGAAAATAACTTTATCCAAGTCTTTACAAAAGAAGATATAAAAGAAATGCTTCAGGCAGAAAAGAAAAAGCAATCAGCTAACAGACTTTAAAATAAAAGAATCAAATGTGCTGTGAACTAATAAAACCCAGTGGTCCCTTCAAATTTTATCAGTTCTACTAAAATAAATGAAAGGTATTACATATAACACTCTTCTAAGCATATTCTGGCAATCACATTAGATGAGCCCAGTTACTGGGAAGCTGCCAATGTAACTCGAATCCACAAGAAGGGAGACAAAATGGATCCCAATAATTATAGGCCAATAAGCCCTACTTCTGTTCTGTGCAAAATTATGGAAACTATAATCAGAAATAAATTAGAAGACTACTTCTATACAAATCACATACTAAATAGCAGCCAACATGGGTTCATGAGAGGAAAACTCTGCCAAACCAATCTGTTAGAGCTTTTTGAACATGCAAATGGAGTAGTGGACAACAGCAAAGCATACAACACAATTCACTTAGACTTTCAAAAAGCTTTTGCACCTAAGATTAAATATAAAACTAGAAACCATTTACTTTAGATATAACTTACAAAAAAGATTATGAAGGTTTTAAATTAGCCAGAGATACAGAGTACATAAAAGAGAAGAATGCTCTATATGGTGGGAGCTCACCAGTGGAGTCATTCGGAGGTCTGTGCTTGCACTGTTACTCTTATATTATATTCTGACTTATATTATTGATAATATACAGACTATGAATTAAAATATAATCTCTTAATTAGCTTGTGAAATTTGGAGGTGACACCAGAACTGGACAACAAGCACTAAGGAGTCAGAAAAAAAAAAGAAATAGACCTAGACAATCTTCAAAACTGGATGAATACTTAGAAAATGTATTTTAATATTTACATCTGAAAATTCTTACACACAAGCCAAAAGAATGTTTACAATAACTAAAAGACAGTCAATACTGCTCTACAACCTCTGGTAAGGATGTTATGGTTAGGCTGTATAATGCACTAGTGTTAACATAGCTGTGTGTGGTTCTGGTCATCACACTAAAAAAAGACATAAAAGATTCAGAAGCTGTGTAAACAAGAGCAGTCAAATGCATCCATGTAGTAAAAGCCATGTCCTTCTCTGACAGGCGCAGAAAATTGATCTTTTTTAGGCTTGTGCTGGGAAGGATGCATGGAACTCTAATCCACAATTTCAGAGTTTTTACAGGCATCAATAAAATTGATTCAGCAGTATTCTTTTGGTTAAATAGTAAATCATGTACTCAAAGACCCTGGTGGAAATTAAGGTGATGTGAATTTAGGATGGAAACCAGGAAGCACTTCTTCCCATAAAGGATTGTGAGAAACTAAAACAAATTGCTAAGTTGCTTAATTGAAACAGACCCCTTAACAATATTTAAAATATATTTGGATGAAATGTTGGCATGATGTAGCTACTAGCTAATAAAATAAGCTGAATGGGCTGAATGACAAAGTCTCATTTGTCAAACCTCTTTTGTTCTAAACATCTTTTACTGTAAATTAACACTAGAAATTTAAAGAAGCTAACAACAGACACTCATTTGAGAGGCCATCACAAAGTTTTGAGCCTGAACATAAAAGATGTATACTATAATGCTTTGTAAGTTCCTTTCATATGCCACATTCAAGAAATGGGCTAAAACATTCTGTCAAGGCTGCCTATCTTTTGAAGATGACCTAAGGTCTGGAAAGCCTTTGAAATTAATGGCAGGAGTAAATCATAATAGAACATCTAAAAGAGTGATTCTGTGTGACCTAGCCAACACCTCAAGGTTTATTTTATAGGTCAGTGAATCCATCATTTATCAACAATTAAAAATTAGCAAGTCTGTACACATTGGGCGCTTACAGTGTTGACTCCTGAAATAAAACATCACTGTGAAGGTATACTCCATACTGATTGGCCCACATAACTGGTCACAATTATTCTGATTGGCTTTGAAATTTGCAACAGTTAGTCAGGGAAAGATCAGTAAGGAAAGCTATAAATCAGTCTCCTTCTGCTTCATGAGAGCGCACCCACTAACACTATAGATGCAATGTTGCACATTTAAACGAATGCCGCACACATTGTTTTCTCCAGATCTGACCTTGTGTGACTACTGGCTGTTTCCCAATCTAAAGAACTACCACTGTGGAACATGCTATGGTAATAAGAAATATTTATGAAGTCAGCTACAACAGAGTGTGTGCACAAGTGTGACACAGAAAATGTTTAGGAACAGTATTACAAGTGTATTAGTGTAATCATGGATAAAGTTTAGAAAACAAAACTTGTATGGTTTTACTGCTATTTCTCTTAGGTCAGACTCAAATTGTTTAATCATTCATAAACATACAGTAAATGGAACTTTAGATTAGTCATAGACTATTTAAAACATCAAGGGTCAGACTATCTTATGATTTCAACAAATGTATCTATGTAAATAAAATGCTAAAGGTTGTCTCTCGGTCATGCAAAAGCTCACAAACCCCTGGTATTTGGACTTTTACCTTGATACTCTTGTCTTTTTACATCTGGTTCCAGCACTAAATTTTCCACCATCTGCTGATTAGATCTCATGCGGAAATTCAAATGTCAGAACCTGTACAGGGTAAGAGCCCATTGTACCACCCTGACTTGCACAAATTGGACACATTGCTCATCTGAACAGTTCTACTCCAAGCCCTAGGGCAGTAGCATGCTCTGTTGCACAACGGACAGAGAAACGTGTGCCACAGTCTTCTGTGCATCTAAATTGGTGGTTTTGACCCCAATGAATTTGATTTTGGCACTTATTTCCTTCTATCTTGATTCCTGAAAGACATGTAATTTTTTACCATCTTTTTTACACCATGTTAGATTCTTGTGGATGCCACCATTTTGTGAGTTTCGTTTCAGCTGTTGCCTAGAAGTTTTCCCAGGATTCCCCAGAAATGGACATAACATCATCCACATAACCATTTTTCTCTGACTTCTGTTGATTCAGTAGTAAACCTAACAGGGGCAAAGTTAAACAGATTCCCTATGATGAGCCTACTAGAACTTATTTCAATTCACATGCAAGTAACCAAGATGGCCTAAGGATCACTGAGACACCATACATAGTAATTTATCTAAACCACAAAAAGCTAAAAGTAACCAAAATAGGGCAAAGCAATAGTGAAGCATTTTGCTTATTGCCCAATTGATATTATACCTGTTCTTCACCAATCACCTTGTCCACATCATATCTCCAATGAGCTTTTTCAGGCTGAGCCTGACAAGGGTATATGGATCCTTTCCTGGTAAAGAGTAAGATTATTTAACTTACTATAATTAATCTTGTTAAGTAAATTTTGCTTACCCATTTGTCAGATTTTTTTTACTCATCCTGGGGTCAAACAAATCAATGTGTTGACTGCTGTTTTACAAGCATTTAACCAAACCGTGATGTTGAAGAAGGAGCCATATTTTTTGAATGGGGCTGATGATTCTTCCAGTTAGTTTACAATCCCAATCTCATCTATAAATAAAAGGCAAAACTTGGTGTTGCATAGAACTACCAGTCTCATTCTGTGGGAGGCACTATAATACAGGAGGACCTTAGAGCAAAACCACTCCTGTGAAAGAAGATCAGTTGAAGTAGTTGGGGCATGTAAATCAGCCATCCCCTGGGTACCAACTTTCACAAACCCAAACAAAATCAGGAGGGGAATGAGTCACAGCCATTTGTAAAACATCTGGGGCCTCATGTATAAACGGTGCGTATGCACAAAAATGTTGCGGAAGCCCATTTCCACGCTCCCATTGCAATGTATAAAACCTAAACTTGGCGTAAAGCCACGCACATTTTCACGCCAGCTAAATGCTTAGCGTATGCAAGTTCTCTGCTCGGTTTTGCAAACTGGCGGTATCCACCATCAATGCAGTGCTTTTGTTCCAATGCGGTTTCTCTTTCTTTTATAGATCCACATTACTAACGTGGCTTTATCATATACACTGAAATTAACCACATATTGTTTATTAGTTTAAGGCATCTGATTGTAATTAACCTGTAACAATATAATGGTCAACGGAATGGCCAAACTATTCCAAATACCATAGCTGCTTTACCGTTGTTCCTCTCAATGCACCACTCAGAGTATTTATCCCACTGTATCTGAGTGTGGAATCACAGCTCTACAGCAGCTGATCAGATTATCAATATACGGCATCAAGCACACGCTGCCTCAGCCACGCACTATTTGAACTGCTCTAATACGACAAATGCTTCAGAGCCTTTCCTGTATAGACCTCGCGGTTCAGAAACAGTTTCATCCCAGGAACTATCAACACAATCAATCAGTCCATCAAGTGCTCCTTGTAGAACTGTTTGGACTCATTAGTACAATTACCTCATTGTAAACCTGCGATACATTTATAATATTGCACAAACTGAGCCACTTTATAAAGCGCATATTTGCATATGATGACGATATTGTTTTTAAGATGAAATGCAGCAGAATATGTTTATTACATTATAAAGATAAAATGCTAACATCATTTAAATAATCTATATTTTTAATAATTATACATGTGAGAGATACGGTGTCACAACACTAGCAAAGAGCTGGTGCCCGTTCAGGGATTGTTCTTGCCTCGCACTGTATTCTTGCTGGGGCTGGCGCCACACTAGAAGTATAGATGAATAGAAAAATTAAACATGTACTACGAAGATATTTCAATGTTCTTTAAAAGTTTTGAAGAATCTGCGTTCTAAGCTTACAGATGGCTTAACATATATTACAGAGCTGATTGTGTGGTGATTGGTTACTTGGAGAAAGAAAAGGAAGGATAGGAATTGGGGGTTAGTACGTTTGAAAGAGACAGTACTGCTGCAATAAATAATTTCATCGAAAATTGTGCACAGCGCAGCAAGCATCTTGTAGGAGGCAGGAACAATCTCTGGACATGGCGCCAGCTCATCACTATCACTGCGCTACTGTGTTCCCATGTTTAATGACACGTTTTAATTCCTTTCATCATGAAAATAATATCAAGTATACATCTTAGTATTTCAATTATTCAGAGAGCTGTAATATCACAAATGTAACGGATTCTATGTCCTGCTGGAGGAAGAGAAAGCCCGTTTAAGAAGCACTTAGTGATTCACACACATAGAAGAACAAATACAAAACAAAGCATTTAACGTGCTACTTTAGTTACGATGGTATTTGAGAAAACAGTACATTTAACGATTTAAAGATGAAGTTTATGATGTTCTACTTTAATGACAAAATAAACTATGTGATTCAAGTGGAAATTTTGAGATTAAAGTTGACATTTCAAGCTTTTTTCCCACTGTGTCCCTATTTGTTTTTCTTTTCATCTGTACCCAAATAAGCTTTCATATGACACTCAAACGGTGGGCTACGACTCGCCTTTTCACTGCGACTTTGATATCTGACAACTTCTTTTTTATTTCGGGCACTGTGCGACTTTGTGAACTTGAGCTTTCGAGTTTCTCCAACACTCTATGTCACTCGATCAACTTCCTTTTGTTGTTTATACCACTGTTTAAACCAACAAATAGTACGTTTTTTCTTTCCACCACTTGGTATTCGCTGAAATTCTTCTGTTTTCCCCCGTGTTTTTGCCATTGCCTTTTCACAGAGCAAAGAGCTTAAGGGCTATTTATATTAATTTGTATATTCAAAGTGTGATTCTGGGAGGAGACAGGGTGGGATGGCAGGCGAGTGCACGTGCGTTACTTTTCATGCTGACCGGGATTTATGTAGTGGAAGAATGTAGAAGCTGGCGAACGCACAGATTTATGCATCTGGATTTTTTTGTGCATGTGCACATTTCCGCTTTTGTCTGTACGTAATGTTTTAGTGTGAATTCTACGCACGGCGTTATGCATGAGGCCCCTGGGATTTAGGATTGAGATTTCTGCATTAGTGGTCAATGGTATTAGTTTAGTTGCTAGATTGTTAATTTATTACTTGTCCTTTAATTAGTTATCCATTTGTAGTATTTTTTTTTCTTTTCTTGAATTTTGAGTAGCAATTTTGAAATTTTTTTGAGTTTTATTCTTTTGCTTTACACTTTTGCATTTTGTATTTTCAATCTGTGTGGGCATGTTTTTGTGTCTATGTGTTTAGAAATTAAACCATAGGAAGAGTTACTTTGCATAAAGCCTAAAATTGTGTTTGACCTTGTGCCACTTATCCTGTTGCAGTCTACGGTTTTTGACGCTGTTTTCCTGCCTGTTGGTTTTTACATTTTGTGTTGTTTGATTCCTGTCTGCTTTTTAACCTTAAGTTTGGATTGTGAACATTATCAAAAGGAAAGTTTGAAAAAACAAAACATGAGTGGTAAAAAGGTAATGAGACTAAAAGATTTATCCAGCAGTGAAACCTTACACCCAGGAGTTTACTTTCTCTAGAATCTAAACAAATGTATTGCAGTAGCTTTGCCATATTCTCAGATGAATTTTCCTGAATGGATTTAGATCCAGTGATTTCATTAATGTGCAAGGTAAATGCCAAAATATTTTTCTGCAGTGAAGCATTTCCATCCAGATGGGAGAAGAATCTTCAAAACTGACACTACGCTATCCACAGGACATGTACTGTACAGTATGGTCAAATAACAATTTTAAAGCATGACAATGATGTAGACCAAATATCACACATTTAGGTCTTTCGGGTCATTATTCTGTGAAATATTCTTTAAGGTCCTTCTATACAGAGAGTGTTGTTAGTAAACTCACATTTCAATAAATTAAAATTCCAAGGATTAGGGGTGGGGATCGATTTGTTTTTAACTCAAATTTTCTTCATGTAAAACTTGATTGATTTGTATGAAATGCAATAAATTTAATAAAAATATAAAAAGAAAAAAAAAATTCCAAGGATTATTTTTTCTGAAGAAACCTATTTTTTTAGCTATACGATTTCCCTTGTGTTTCAAAAGAACTCAAAAGACATCATTTTAACATAGACACATATTAACAGCTGAACATTTCTTAAGGCATAGAGTTCCAGAACTCTAAATTGGTCTTGGAAAATTATACATTGCAGGCAAAGCAATGTACGTGTAATTACCCAAGCTTAAATCCTCTTGAGACATTGTATCATTGACATGAAAGCCTAAAGTGATCCCTGGAATGTGCTCTTCAAAAGCTATCAAAATTGAGCAATGGCCTGGCCATTTCAGAAATTACTCTAACCAAAGGAAAATCATAGACCCCATCACCCTGAACTGAATAAGCAGGTTACAAAAAAATGAATTGATTTATTTTTTCATACTCAAAAAAGTGGGGCAGAATGACAGTTCACTGTTAGAGGAGAAAGTAGGGTGAAATGACACCTTTTATTGGCTAACTAAATAGATTACAAATGCAAGCTTTCAAGGCAGCTAAGGCCATTTCATCAGGCAAGGTGTAACAAAGAAACTGAAAAATACTCTCGTTTATATTGAGAGAGCAAAGTGTCTTAACAATGTTTTTGTTCAAATGTTAGCAAAATGAATACACCTGAGATGAATTAACCCTGAAAGAAGAGAACAATGAACTAATAAAGTGTAGAGATAACCATCACTAGAGAAAGTCCTGTAAGGTTTTTTTGAAGTGTGTTGTCTGTAAGATAGGCCACTGATGCAGTCAGCTGCTCAATCAGTCTGTTAATGCACATATCTGTTCATAAAACTCTTGTCTATATTCAGACCATTTTGTAGAGTGTTGAATTTAAGCATAAATTTGTATTCCATTCTCTCCGCTCCTGTTGAGACTTGAAATTACCCATAAGCACAGTGACCCTCAGATCCTTTATGCTGTGGCCATTACTGTTAAAGTGTGCTGCCACCGGAAGATCAATACTGTTCTGTTTAATATGAAATCTATGTGAGTTCATTCGCTGGCGTAGTGTCTGACCAGTTTCCCCTACATACAGTCCAGTGTTGGGGCACCTTATACACATGATTAAGTAAACCACATTAGCAGATATGCATGTGAACAAACCCTTTATTTTATGCTCCTGCTGGCAATGTGGTATAACTACCTGATCTGTCATGTAGATATGTGCACAGGTGCCACACCTGTTCTGTAGGCAGGGAGATGTGCCACTTGCTGACGAGCCACACATAGAGTTTCAGACAATCAGTTTTTTGAGGTTTGGTGGTTGTCTGTATGCAAGGAGGGGAGGTTCTGGGAATATATCCTTCAGTTTATTGTCTTTCTGTACCATGGGTTGAAGCTCTTTCATAATTTTGCGAAGTGTTTCCAGATGTGGATGATAAGTTGCAACTAGTGGGACCCGGTTCTTGGTTTCTGCACCTTTGTATTCCAGAAGGTTTTCTCTGGGTATAACTGTAGCTCTCCTGATTTGTAGGTCTATTGATTTGGGAATGTATCCTTGTTTGATGAAGTCTGTTCTGAGTTTCTGCAGTTGTGTGTCCCGATCCACTGGATCTGAGCAAATACAATTGTAATGTATTGCCTGGCTGTAGATGATGGAGTTCCGTATATGCTTTGGGTGGAAACTGTAATTTCTTAGATATGTCCGTCTGTCTGTTGGTTTGTGAAAAATAGAGGTCATAAGAGTACCGTCCTTTATGCGAATGGTAGTGTCCAGAAAGCTGATTTCTGTTTATGAATAATTTAATTTAAGTTTTATGTTGGGGTGAAATGAATTGTAATTCCTATGGAAGCAAAGAAGGTCTTTTTCGCTTGTGGTCCAGATTATAAGAATGTCATCTACTGTATGTAGCTAAGGTAAAGCATTGGTTTTATTGCACATGTTGACAAAAAGTCCTGTTCTAATCTTGCCATGAATAAGTTTGTGTAGTGGGGTGCGAAGCGACATCCCATTGCAGTTCCCATTAGTTGTAAGTAAATATCCTGACCAAAAGAAAACACATTGTAAATTAGTATGAATTTTATCAATTGTATCACTGGCTCTCTTTGTAAGCCACTATTCAGTTCACTGTTAGGCCACAGTTCAATGGAGCTAAGTTTAATACTCATCATTATTGCTATCTACTCATTTGCATAAGAAAGGTAAAAAAAGTATGCAAGACATGATGACATTGCAAAAAAAATGTACCAGAATACTTTTGGTTTTTCTAGAAATAAAAAGATAATAGAAACAGCATTCTGCAAAACAGAATTCTTAAGATGTTCTGAGTTCAACTAATCAATAAGAACACTTGAGGCAATCTTTTAACCAAGATTCTTTTATTTCAGTGGAGTAGAGGGGTATTATTGCCAATTTGCTTGATCCACATGCCATTTAGTGCACATTTCTCTGTCCTTTGGGCAACTGTACATGCTAGTGCTCTATGGCTTAGAGTGGAACTGTTCAGGTGAACAACATGACCAAACAATGCAGGTCAGGATGGCCAAGAGTGGATTCAATGGACGATAATACTGTACAAGGTAGTAATCTCTGAATTCTACAGGAGATCTAACCAGCAAATGTGGAGAATTTGATGATGGCACCACATGTAAAAAGACAGGAATCTTTGTATATTACAAGATAGCAGTGTCCAGGATACAGAGTTGTACAGCAGTATAGGTAGAATACAGATTTGGTAGACTCTGATCTTGGTTTTGTGTTGGATTTTCTACTGGCATTACATTTTAAGAAAGGATTTCATGGTGGTAATAGTCACACCAATTTTATATATGACATGTGGAGGGAAGCTACTTTCATGGTTCTGTAAACTTTAAACCACCAGTTTAAACTAGGTGACAAACTCAGACATCTGGGGCCTCATGCATAACGGCGTGCATAGAATTTGCACTATAACATGACGTGTGCACAAATCTAGATGCATAAATCTGTGCGTTTGCCAGCTTCCATGTTCTTCCACTACATAAATCCCTGTCAGCGTGAAAAGTAACACACGTGCATGCACCTGCTGCCCTACCCCAACTCCTCCCAGAATTACACCTCTTTGAATATTCAAATCAATATAAATAGCCCTTAAGCTCTGCATTCTGTGAAAAGGCAATGGCAAAAGCACGAGGGAAAATAGAATTTCAATGAATACCAAGTGGAGGCAAGGAAAAATGTATTATTTGTTGGTTTAAACAGTGGTATAAACAACAAAAGGAAGTTGATCGAGTGACATAGCGTGTCGGAGAAACTCGAAAATTCAAGTTCACAAAGTCACACAATGCCCAAAATAAAAAAAGAAGTTGTCAAATATCAAAGTCACCGTGAAAAGGCGAGTCATAGCCCACCGTCTGAGTGTCGTATGAAAGCTTATTAGGGTACAGAGAAAAAAAAAAAAGGCACACAGTGGGGAAAACAGCTTGAAATGTCAACTTTAATCTCGAAATTTCCACTTTAATCATGTAGTTTATTTTCTCATTAAAGTAGAACATCATAAACTTCATGTTAAAATTGTTTAATTTACTAGTTTCTCAAATCCCATCATAACTAAAGTAGCACGTTAAATGCTTTGTTTTGTATTTGATCTTCTATGTGCTCTATGTGTGTGAATCACTACGGGCTTCCGGGCTTTCTCTTCCTCCGACAGGACATAGAATCCATTACATTTGTGATATTACAGCTCTCTGAATAATTAAAATACTGAACTGTATACCTCATATCATTTTCATGATGATAGGAGTTAAAGCATGTTATTAAACATGGGAACACGGTGGTGCAGTGATTGTTCACGTCTCATGCAAGATGCTTGCTGCGCCGTGTGCTACCTTCCATGAAATACTTTATTTTAGCAGTACTGTCTCTTTCAAACGTACTAACCTCCAATTCCTGTTCTTACTTTTCTTTCTCCAAATACCCAATCGCCATACAATCAGCTCTGTAATATATGTTAAGCCATCTGTAAGCTTAGAACGCCGATTCTTAGAACGCTGCTGTACAACTGTGATTCACACTCAGATACAGTGATATAAATACTCTGAGTGGTTCAGTGAGATTAATATGGAAAAAGATGATCTGCTGTGGCAACCCCTAATGGGAGCAGCTGAAAGAAGAAGAGGGTGCAGTGAGAGTAACAATGCTAAAGCAGCTATTGTATTTAGAATAGTTTGACCATTCTGTAGACCATTATATTGTTACAGGTTAATTACAATCAGATGCATTAATAAACAATATGCGGTTAATTTCAGTGTATTAATAAAGCCGTGTCAGGGATGTAGATCTAAAAAAGAAAGGGTAACCACACAAGAACAGTAGCACTGCTTTGACGCTGGGTGCCACCAGTCTGCAAAACCGAGCGCAGAACTTGCGTACGCCAGGGTATGAGCTACCATGGAAATGTGCGTGGCTTTATGCCAAGTTTAGGTTTTATACATCACAATTTGAACGTGGAAACGTTCTTACGCAACATTTTTGGGCATATGCACCATTTATACATGAGGCCCCTGGAGACAAATACAAATGTCTCCTAAGCACTTTCCGTCTCCCAAGCTCTGCAGTTTGAGTTTCTACCAAAATACATGTAGGCCCAGGTTGGGCACCTGTGAGTTGAGCTGGAAAAGAGGCCTATGGAAGTTTACTGTGGTTTACATTGAGGTTTACATTGCATCCAGTAATTCAATGTCAACACTATAGTGATATCTTGAAAATGATGTTCAGCTCACATTCATTTATTTTTTACTAGGGTGCTTCGCCCCCTGCTCGCTTCGCTTGCCAACCCCCCGGCCTGCACTACATGCCAGCCACTTTGTGTCTCTGCTTCACCAAACATGCATCTTAATTGGAAAGAAACACTACTTTTCCCTGATGGCAACACGAGCTAGACGATCTACAGCTCTCCGACTTAAACTTAAAATCTGAACAATATATTTGATCTGTTTTCGCTGTTCCGTTATTTCACCGAGGGGTAATTTCCTTTTGTTTGTGCTAATGCGATCTTTACTGTCATTTTTTTGAAACTTTCAAATTTTATTACTCTCATTATCTCTAACCTGCTCTACATCTGTATCGCGCCAATGTTTTTGAATTCTTCTACTCTTTGTCTTTTATTTCCGGCCCCAGGCATGGTTAAATCTCTTGGCACAAAGTCTCGTCTCACAGGACTTGAAAGTATCTCTCTGAAAAATTCACGTCTCATCCCAGGCGAAAAAGTCTCATCTTGTCCAAGGATTTTTTCATATAATAGAGAGATATATTAAAAGATTCCAAAGAAGTGCACAGGATGGCAAGACAAGAAAAAAAGGGGAAAAGGAAGGTTCGTACCTTAATCAAAACTAATTTTTTAAATCAGTAAATCCAAAAATAAAGTACAATGTGAATCAGCATAAAACATGAATCCAAACTAATTAACATAACACCAAGCTGCTAAACATCAGAAGATTTGGCTTAAATAGGTCAAGAACAATACCAAAAACAGAATTATTAACATTATATGGAAATAATCTTTAAAAAACAAGATTAAATAAACAAAAATTATTATTGAGCCTGACTGAAACATAAAAGTGGCTAAATAAATCACTAAGAATGAATTGAAAATGAAATTAATTTATAGCATAAAAGAACACAAAGCAGATCATATCAAAAAAAGAAAAGCTAAACAAGAGAGATGAATTTTGCCTCAAGAAAAATATAAACCAATAAATAAGGAAACTGAAAACAAACTAAAAGGGAGACTAATGAAGAAAAACAGAATAAATAGACACTAAATACTAGAACGGCATAATGATATTCCAAAAACAAATAGAGAAAATCTAAACAAAAATAAATTTTCTCAAGAAATTCTATTCCTAAATGCTGTTTAAAATTCTGTAATCAAGAGCCAGACCAAAAATTGTTTAACCAGAAGCAAATACCCCAAACCAGAATTGCTTACCACAGCCACGCGAAACTAAACAAAATGAAATCTTTTGAGGCACGCCACTAAAGGAAAACATGTAACTCATTCAATGCCTCAGTTAAGAATTAAGTTTGCAGTGGTTCCATTTATAAGACCACAGGTAGCTGTCATAGTTGGCAGTACACCTGAAGAATGAACAATGATTGGGGAGCAGTGAGGAATAATTAGCAAGATAAATGAACAAGCAGATGAAAGCAACAAAAAAAGAAGGAAGTCTAAGATACAGAGCAGAGTTCAAAATAAACCAACACAGAATCTGCTTTTAGTTATTTACTTTTTTTGAATATTTGTTTCAGCACTTTTAAAACTGAAAGCAGTTCACTCATGGCTGCTGGGACATTTTCAAATCTTTGTATAAGTGACTCTCAATCATCAATCTAATTTCTGAGTAAATATTTAGTTTGGATGGAGAAATAACTCAGTCTTACTTGAATGTGCATGATACATTTTTGTAACAGTAATAGAAATACGATAAGTGCTGCAATTTGATCAAATTGTCCAAATCACAGCCACATTCGAGGTTAAGAGAATATATGGATTTCCTTGCTCTGTTTTCTCTTACAGTATAATCTTGTGTACTATATCACATCCCTAATTCATAGACAATTATTCTTATTTGATTGTCCTGTTCTGCTCACATTTACAATCATACCATCTCTTTTTAATTTTCTTATTTAAGGCTGCTACTGTGCTTTGTCTGACTTTCAATGACTTGAAAAAAGTTTTTTTCAATTACAGTTCTTCTATCAAACAATTGTTTGACTTCTCTGTCTACCTTTAACCGGGACTCATTTCAGACTAGTGTTTTCATTGACTAAAATTACTTATTTTAAATGGCATTCATTTTGAGTAAAAATGTAAATTGGTTTCAGCATGAACATTTCTGCTGCAAGAATATTTTGATAACTATTTTAGGCACCTTTCATTGCATTATTCCAATACCTTGAAAGTGTCAAAATTGATCCCCCACTATAAAAAAGTCAAAGGTAAAATAAAACTCCATTCAAATTCTGACTTGGCAACAATAGGCAGGAGCCAACTCTGAATGCTACGATATCACAGAGTACACTCATGCACATACCTATAAACATTTACTCTTTGTCAACTTACAGTTCTCATTCATCTTAAAAGCATATCTCTAGACTTTCGGAGGAACTTGTAATTTCCAAAGCAAAGTCTGTCTTACACAGGAAAAACAAGGAAATTAGACACAGAGGGTGTGGCTGATGGGAATTAAATTACTGTGCTGCTCAAAGAGCCACAATGTCTCTCCTAAAACAACAATTATATTTTTATGTATTATTTGTGATATTATTACATGGCTTAGAGGGTTTAGAAGATAACTATACACAAACCACCAGTCATACATACTATGACTGTCTATGACACTTTGTCCTGGATTAAAGCAGCACCAGAGCCAAAAATACATTTAAAAAAAAAAAGTTTGTCTGGCCTCCTGTTTATATTGGCCTGGAAGGGGTGGGGTTTAGGAAGCCTGGAGGGGGTGGGGCTTGTCATCATCTCTTGGCAATGGTGCTATACTGTTGAAGGAACAAAATAAAGGAGTGCCACACTGGGCTTTAACAGGCTGTGTTTTTTGACAGCCCCCCAGCCTTGACTCTCTAAGAAGGACAAGAAAAAACTCCTAAAAAAAACCTTTGTTAGGAAAAAATTGAAGAAATCTCAGGAATTGCAATTCAGGGAGAAACCCCTTTCCAGGTAGGTTGGCTGTGCAGTGGGTGTCAAAAAAATGTTATAAATACAATACAATACACAGAACAGAACATGTAATCCTCAGTACAGTACAATAGTACTAGTCCAACAACAGAGCAAAAGAATTAGCAACAGTGCTCCCTCTTGCCCAGAAGTGGTACTAGATGGCTTACCTGAGTCTTCCTGGTGGTCACCAAGAGTGCATTGTTGACAATATATTATAACTACAAGGGGGCGCCAGACAAACTCAAACTACAGACACAGCAATACAGCACACATGAATAAACTAAAGGATTTTTATTCTTCTCCAGGCACTTTTTCACAATCCTCTCTCCAGTAATAAGCCACAAGTATACAATAAATTAAACAATAACACAGCAATTCTTCTTCCTCCTGACTGTGACTCCTTGATGTAAGGCATCATAAAATTACATAATATGCTCAAATCACGGAGTGAAAAACGTGTGTAGAAACTTAAATAAGAAGACTTGAAACTGTAATTGTTGCCAAAGAGGCTTTAACAAAATACTGAATTAAGGGTCTGAATATTTATATTAATGAGAGATTTCAGGTTTTGATTTTCAATAAATTTGTAAACATTTCTGAACACGTTATCACTTTGTCGTAATGGGTTATTAAGTGTAGATTGATGCAGAAAAATGGGAAATGTATCCATTTGAAATTAAATCTACAGCACATTAAAATTTGCAGAAAGTAAAGGGGTCTGAATACTTTCTGAATCTCTTGTATAGCAAGTTAAACCAGCAATTGCTGACTGGGACTAAAATGTATAGTCTTAAAAATTAATTCTTTCCCTCCATGAAAACTACTTGCTGTAAGGTTAACAAAGCACACAAGGTTACACTGCTTCAATGTTGGACATCCGTTCCTCAGTAAGTAAGCTGAAATTGGTGTGGTGATCCTTTGTTTGTTTCTGAGAAACGTCCAGAGGCAACACTAATGAAATCTTTAAAGAGTTTTTAATTGAGGATAGTAAGTAACCAGGGACTCGCTACACTGCAAAAGAGTAGAAATGCAATCAGTATTGTAGAGCATTAGTAACCTTCTTGATATGGATATGATGGTCCAACAACTCAACTTTGTATTTAGTAAGCAGCAGATGCTTCTTTTATACTGCAGTCTAATACTATCCTAGAAATGCTAACCCATCTCAAAATAGGTAGCAAAGAACAAAATTTTGGTCCAAAATGATGTTAATTTGGTGCAGGCCCAAAACATGTGACCCAGTGAGGCTGGAACTTGATTGCAACGTTCGCAGGTTGGATCTTGCTTTGGAAAACATTTTGGACAGTTGTAAATGAGAATAATACGCTCGATATATAATATTAAGTTGAATAATTGTATGCTTTGCATGTATGGCCCTCGAGTGAATTCTGTGCATTGCTACCTTCCACTCCTTTTCTGAGATGTTAAGTGAGAGATCCTTTTCCCACTGTACTCCAGGGATGTTGCTGAATGGAGTTTTTGTTTATCTCTCTTTTGTTGTCAATAATTAATTATGGAAAGATATTTTGAGCTGTATTTATGTTAATCAATTTTGAACTACTTTGATTTCCCATATTTTTAAACAAAGATGTTTCTTTATGTTTATTCATTATGTAATTAGTAATTAGTAAAGTTTGCAATTGCATTTACCTATGAACTTGTTACAGTATTCTGCTCCTGCACTTGAGTACTATACAAAAAATGGACAGTTGTAAATAAGAGTGATGCGCTCGATTCATTATGTAATTAGTAATTACATACTGAACTACAAGGCTTATTCTATGCAACAACACATAGCTTTCTTTTTAGCAAAATATACAGGGTTTCAAAGAATTGTTTGTGTGTTTTCTCTCTTTTTCTTTTAAAAGCCATAGACTGAAGAAGTACTATCATTATCAACATTATCAGAAAAAAAGCTTCTCTAGTGCAAGGGGAACATGGCTAAGTATCCTGTTTGTTGCTGAGTTTTTCATCTCTTAAGATGTATCCAGGTGGCTGTGTTAAAAAAAAAGAGTCAAAAGATGGATGGCTCAATATATTTCCAACAAGACAAACCTCACATGCTAAGACATGGAGAAAATTAGGCAACAGAAGCATGGTATGGTAGCTCCCCTTTTAATAATTGTATTCAAATATTACTCGTAACATTTTCCTAATAAATTATACAATTTAATATACTGTATGCCCCATCTTTCCATTCTTTTCCCTTGTAACCAAAAATTTCAAAGCCTTCTGCTCTGATCTTCTATTTAAATTTGTTTTCCAGTGCATATACAGCGCAACACATAATTCCTATAACTAAGCTAAAGTACTGCATATGGATTTATAAATGTAAACAAAATATATGTGTAAATACACAAATAATGAAAAAAAATCATATACAAAATTATTTAAAGCATAACTCACAGTGACATATAATTTTTTTGATATATTTGCTGTACACTAGAGATTCTCAATCATCTAATGTCATACATATTACTTTTATTTAAATCCTTATCATTTTGAATGTCAGCAATGATGATAAGGATATATACAGTATGTTTTTTCCCAACCTAATTAAAAATGTCTATCAATTTAAAATATGCTTTTCCTCTATGCTGATACCAATCGCAGTTCATTTTTATGCGGAAGAACAATAATCTCTAACTTACTTTCAGCAAACCTAAGGAGCAGGTCAAAGACTTAAGGAACCAGGAGGCAGACCCCACTGTCATGTTCATCAGAGAGAGGTGCAGCTTTAGATCTTTTGAAGTTGCCTTTACTGATGGCCTAGAGTAGAAACAACACCCCAAGCTATGTCAAGATGGTTCAAGAACACTTTGTCTCCTCAAACCTCTGGGTGTTTCAACTGTGCTGAATACCTTCTACAGGTGGATTTATTCTCACCAGCTTTTAACATCCTGTTATGGCACATATTCAGATAATGGCTAAAAAGCACTATAGAGGGTGATTACATCAGTTCAATATATTACTGGTGTCACAAAAGCCACGATGAGACAAAGCAAGGTTTGGGGCAGCCACCCGTATAATTTGTTTTCCTGGCTGCAAAGCGTTCTTTTCAAATGATAGCACTGCTGTGCACAAAACCGAGTCCAATACAGAACTGAGGGCATAGGGAAAAGGAGAAGGTTTTTAAAGGGGAAGACAGGAAGTGAGATCATAGGGGTCGGGCTCATTGAGGTCTTCAGCCATTGGTTCGAGCCCGGAGACGTGACATCACAGGGGCCGGAGCCGGCAAGGTCTCCTTCGATAGGCTCGGTCCCGGAAGTGACGTCAGGAGAGCCAGGCGGAATCTCCCGGGAATGGCCTGCAGGCAAGGAAGAAAAAGAGTCAGTGCACTCTGCCACATCCTGGTATGTCTCAGAAATGTCCTTACCTGAGCCCTTTAGCTGCCTCCCATGCGCACGTGTGTGACACTGGTTTACGACTCCGTTCTGTTCAGGACATATTGTAGTGCCACGCCGGTCCTTGCTGGCTCAGACCCAATGGATTCCTGCTATTTAAATTGCTCTTTTAGGTGGCTCAGTCACCATTTTTGATTTTGTAAGGCATAAGGTTTTTATAGTCTCCCCTACAGCTGGCTCTGAAGCTGCTCATCTCTATGATGGAATGCCAGCTTACTCAGAGAGCAACTCATTCCCCAATTTTGATGAAACTTGTCAGTGCCAATACGTAGAGCTTCCTTCAAAGTCATTGTCCTCAGAGGCCTTTTCTAACTCCTTGCATTGGCAGACATACTCATTGAAATGACAGGGTGATATTTGCCTCCACTGCAGTCATGCAGCCAGTGACAAAGACACATCAGTAGGGATCTTGAGCTCTTTGTTGTCAGGTGGCACAACAGGGATGTAAATCCTGTTCTGTCATACAGAGCAGCAGGGGTTATACATACTGCTGCGATCTGCCCATTATATGTAGGCAGACTACCCTCCTTATGTGTTGCTGCACATGTAAAGGTCCCTTGGCTGTTTTCCTTCCTTTACTCACATTGCAACTGAGGTGTTCCAGGACCCAGAGCTGAGCTTCAGAACTCTCCCTCTGTAACTTCTCTGTAATGCCTCTACAATGTGCCTTATCCCTTGCCTATGTGGTCTTGCCCCAGACCTGCCTCACACTGCTCACCTGAGGTCAGTGGCATCTCCATCTGCCACACTTTTCCAAAGCACAGCTGGTGACCATACAATAGACATTAGCAGATGCAGAAATGGTGGTGGAACTGCAGAGGTAACAATCTTTCACCTGTCTTCCTTCCTTTACTGATGTTGCAAAAAGCATTCCAGAGCTCAGATCTCAGCCTCGAGGCTCACAAGCAACGTTTAAGAGGAGCCCAGTAAGCCCATTTTTGGTATCTGCAGCACTTTGCACTTTGCTAAGTCAGACTGTAGGCTTTCTCCTCATCCCACTCTGATGCCAATGTAGTGCCACACCTGTGCTCATCTGTTGGATTGTTGCTCATTAAATCACGCTTTTAGTTAGCTTGCTGTCCTTAGAAGGATGTCTCAGAGTTTCCACAAAAGTTTGAATTCATATGTGACTTTGGCAGGCTGGCTGGTTTTTGTGGCTCCCCGTCAGTTGGCTCTGAAGCTGCTCATTGGCATGATTAAATTCCATTTCATATAATAGGTACAGTAACTCATCACTGAGCTGATGCAACTTGCCAGCACTGTTACAACACCCACTGCATGGGAAAGACAAACTATAAAGACTACAGCTATTTCTCATATTCACCTTTCTGAAAACTGTCTATAAGTTCTCTCACCACTTGATTTTGGAAAAGCTTTTAATGTTAGGTCATAAAGTTACACAAGAGTTGCTCGCTGAAGACTTCATTAGTGTATCTGATGTGTGTTTCTTATATAGTACTAGGGTGTTGTACCGTGTTAGCCATTATGAATGTAGTGAGAAGTCAAGCAAAATGACACCTTTTATTGGCTAACTGAAAAGGTTACAATATGCAAGCTTTCAAGTCTACTCAGGCCCCTTCTTCAGGCAAGATGTATAGATAGTCTGATGTTGTATTTAATAATTGGTGTCGTGCTCCTTATCTGTGGTTTGTGTTATGCTACTTTGACTAGTTTTTATTTTTTTTAAAGATAAGCAAGTAAGGCTCTGGTTCTACTAGGTATACCTGACAACAATCTTAACCTTGAGCTTAAACGTAACTAAGTTATGCAATGTAAACATATACACATACTATTTTTAAAATAATCACAACCTTAAACTGAATGTTTAGGGGTTTCTTCAGTCTCTTTGTTGCATGTCACAACGGCACACGTCTGCATTTTCTGAAGGCAAAGTCATCTATGAATTCAGTACATGACAGCTTCTGTGTGAGGTCTGAGTTGATGCAGATGGTAGCCAAGCTGCTTATAAATTTTTGTGTCATTGATGATGTCAACTATGTCTTGATGAGCTTAAGTTTTGAAAAACTGGTAACTAGTAGGGAGGGCAACCCATTGATTTATGCTTCAATGATACAGCAATGATATACTGTCTGATTTGTTTCCTTTACAGATTAAGGTCGAATTAGTAATAATAACCTTTATATATAATACGCTACCGTGGCTGTCCTTGTGTGTCCAGGATTTTAAATCACCTGTAGCTCACAAACCGTTTGACCTATTGACCTGAAATTTGGTACACATATAAAACGTGACAGCTACTATCAGCAGGGTGATGATTGACCTCCAAGGTTATTCCTCTTTTTATTTTTATTTTATTTTATTGTAGAATCAACTCTAGTCAGAGGCCAGCAAGGCAGCCGTGCAGCACATGCGTATGGGCACTGTTCTCATCCCTACCACCTCCACCATCACTTCCCCTAAGTGACGATGCGGGTTCATTCCATGCTCCCATTCTGCGTTTGGGGAGCCCTTGAACCCATCACCGTCGGTAATGTCACCGATGAGCTCGGCAGTGAGGTACAACAAATGGAGCAAGGGGATGGTGTAAAAAAAAAAAATGCCAAGTGGTTTTATTAAAAATCAATAAACAAAACAATGTTCAAATAAATAGTGCAGTGCCATCCAATAAGTCATTAAATAAATAATCCATAAAAACAGAAGTGAAAAGTGGAGGTTAAAAACACCATAGTAAAAAAACAATCCTTTAAAATGAGGTTAAAACAATGCTGGAAGCAGTCTCTTTAAAAAATAATCCACAAAGCCCGGTGACTTCTTTACCTGGCAGCTCCCCTGCTTCTCCCATCTGTGCCCCGCAGCAGGAGAGTCGCCCTACCAGCAGCTGACCTTCTTTCCGCTCAACTGGTCTGGAGGCCTCCTGATCCCTGGCTTCGGTCGCACACCCTCCAGACTGAGACTTGGCTTCCCTGGAGACCAGGATGCCCACATCAGGGAATTCACCGCCCAAGCTTCCCAACTCCCGCTGCCTTCTCGTCCTTACGCGGCCAGCCGTCCTACTTCTGGTCACTCCAGCTCCTTGCTCGCTCATCTGGAGTGACTGCTTCTTTCTGTCCCACTGAGTGTCGGCCAAACACCCTTCTCGGGGCTCACCTTCCAGCAGCCTGCCTGCGAGCCTTCACTCGCTCACCCCAGCTCTCTCCACACTGCTTCCTGCCTCACTCCACAACCTCCATCTTTCTTTCTTTCTTTTCTTTTACTCTTTCCTCTCTAGCCACCTTGTGCTTCTATTTATGAAGAGGACGTGGCAGCTGTAGCAATCAGCAGCCCTGGAAACAATTACAGATGTGGACGGTTTCTCACCTGTGCACTTAGGTGAGAAACACCCACATCACGAATCACCCCGAGAACCACTTCGGCCACACAATCACCATGCCCCCTCGCTAAGCCGCAAGTGCAGCGATTATTTATTTAAAACTGGCCTTTGATGGGAGCTGTGGACCCGCTATACCACACCCTACCTCTTCATATCTTAAATCACTGTTGAGGTAGATTGAGGACTTAAGTGCCAGCTTAAGTGAAAAATTGAAGAAAATGCAATAAGTAATTGCAACACAAACACTCACTTAATCAGTGCTCTATATGCAATGAAAGAAGAGAAGAAGCAGGTCGCTAGGGTGGAGAAAAGAAGGGCTGCTCAGGAAGAAGCAAGCACATCAACCTCTGAGCAAATGAATGCTAAATGTACAGAGGAGTATGAAAACTAGGAAATTGAAGTCAAGAGTATTCACTGCATGTTATCGTGCAGTGCGCCATTACTGGTAATAATAATAATACTAGCACTAATAATAATAATAATAGTCCAGGGTATCAATAAGCTGTTTCTCTTTGTTACTTGACATAGCAAAAAGTATCACTTAGGACATATGATATAACAAAAACAAAAACAATTTTAATGCTTATGCTACTACTAATAATAAATATAATACTAGCACTACTGTAGTACTGAATGTGCTTAATAGAGTTACTTACTATTTAAATATTTAAAAAATTAATATGTGAATATATCACCTACACTTATGAATTTATCTAAACTTCATTTTGTCCTTCAAATGACAACAGACAGCAATAAGGTATTAACTAAATTAGCAATGTTTCCTGCCAATAAAATTAAGCAACAGTTAAACTGAGCTAATTGCTCTTTTTGTAGATCAAAATTGCTTGCCTGGTGTTTTGCCAATAAACTGGCTAGTAAGCATGAGAGCCTGTTTGCTGGTGAAATTTACAAATTTGTCCTCAAAGCAACAACACTCAAAGCACTTCATATACTGTATCAACCATGTTAGCAACATTTAACAACATGAGACGTCCTGAGGTCTAAATGGTGGTAATAAATAATCCTGAACCATGTGTCAGATAGGTACCACAACATCAGATAAAATCTTTTAAAAAACACTCAATATCAAAATTATTACAAATAATACCACTCCATAGTGGCAATTGATGTAATGGTATCTAGATTACTGGAAGTTAGACAAATTAAGATTTCTAAATCACATCTGCACATGAAGCACAAGCTGTTTCTTTATTGTCTAATTTTTTTTCCTTTTCTGTGCTCCTGACTAGTGTTGCTTTGAAGCCATTACTCTGCTCGTTAATGGAAAATTATCACAACAGGTGACTGTCAGTGATGTTATTTGACTTTATTATAATGTCAATGACATTATTTTATTAAACAGCAATAGCTTCAACAGAGTCAAAGTAAGGACCTCCAGAGCTCTGCTCTGTTGAGGAGGTTTTCACTTTGCATTATACATCAGTGATTTTACACTTTACTTAAGATTAGCGCTGTGGGAGAAGTTATCGGACTCAGGTCATGTAAACCATGGGACCCCCTGAATCACTGAGCTGTACAGAGGAGATCCTGAATTGTGGAGGCCTTTAAACATCAGTCCTTTATTTCCAAGTACATCAGTCCATTAATTACAGTCTTCACACACAAATGAGTGCTGCACTCATGTAGCATGGAAAATATGGAATGTATGAGCTTCTCAGTATAAATGTTTCATGAAAGCCCTTGCAATCAGCACTTTCCAGTGGGACAATTCAGAGATAGCTGTGTTACCTGAATATGTCAAGCAATGATATGTTATGTTTCACCTCATTTCATTATATTAAATAAATAAACAAACCAGAAATGACATCTGGTGTTTATGTATTTAGAGTGAT
This sequence comes from Polypterus bichir lapradei, assembly GCA_026402145.1. NCBI lineage: Eukaryota > Metazoa > Chordata > Cladistia > Polypteriformes > Polypteridae > Polypterus > Polypterus bichir. Next base: position 5,230,717 of record JANRMT010062791.1, read on the forward strand.
GTGATGGCAGCTTAATGTATTTCCTCACATTTTTTTCATGAAGTAGAGGCTGATGATAATTTAACTTTTATTTACATCAAGTGTGAAATCAAGAGTGACCTTGCACTTTTCCAGAACTCTAACTAGAAATACACATGAATAGAACATACTAGGAAAGTTTTGTGTTCCAAAGGTAATTTCAAAAACTCAGCACTTTAAATTTAGCCTGGTTACAATTTAACAACAGCAAACCTTGGTTTACTGCAAAACTCAAGCAGCTTTATCAAGCCAAGGAAGCTGCCTATAGAAGTTGGGATAGAACACTGTTTAGACAGGCAAGGAACACACTGACAAAAATGAGACTGGCTAAAACGAATTACTCTGATAAGCTGAAAAAAATCAGTTATTTAGCCAATGACCCTGCATCAGTGTGGAAAGGACTACAAAATATTAAAAGTTACAGGAGACCATCCCCCCACATTGCAGTAAATTACCTGCCTTTATTTGGATTTTCAAAAATTATTAGTGCTGTGTGAAGTTCCCTTATGCTTCAAACAAGCCACAATCATACCAGTCCCCAAAAAAAAACAGTATAACAGGACTCAATGACAACAGGCCTGTTGCTCCGACATCTGTGGTCATGAAGACCTTTAAGATCCTGGTGTTAGCTCACCTGAAGGACATCACAGCTCCCTTGTTGGACCCCTTTCTATGTGCTTATCGAGACAACCGGTCAATGGATGATGTAGTCAACATGGGTCTGGCCTACATCCTGCAACATCTTGTTTGTGGACTTCAATTCTGCATTCAAAACAATTATCCCAGAATTTCTCCTCTCAAAACTAACCCAGTTTTCTGTCTCCGCCTCCACCTGTCAATGGGTCACCAGTTTCCTGACCAATAGGAAACAGCAGGTGAAACAGGGAAGAAACTTACATCTACCTATTGCACAATCAACATGGGCGCCCTCCCAGCAAAGTGTACTCTCCCCACTGCTCTTCTCCTTCTATACTAATGACTGCAAATCGAAGACCCCTCTATCAAATTTGCTTATCTTATCAAATATGTGGATGATACAACCATTGGGTTCTTCAAGAATGGTGATAAGTCTGCATACAGATGGGAGATTAAGCAGTTTGCCCTTTGGTATACTCAGAACAATCTGGCGCTAAACACTCTCAAACTATGTTTATGACAGTGAACTTTAGGAGAGGTTCCACAGTATTATCCCTCTTCTCTATACTTAATACTGCTTTGACAGTTGTGGAAAGGTTCATATTTCTGGGATCCATAATCTCCCAAGACTTGAAATGGGTGACCAATATAGGTTCCATTATAAAAAGACACAACAGCAAATGTACTTTCTGCAACAGATGAAGAAGTTCAATGTTCCACAAGAACTTCTGTTTCAGTTCTACACAGCAGTCATTGAGTCTGTTCTCAGCTCATCCATAACAATGTGGTTCAGACTAAACATGACAAAAACAGGTTAAAATGAATAGTCAGATGTGTCGAAAATATCACTGATGCCAGTCTGCCCACCTTACAGGGCCTGTACTCTTCCAGAGTCATGAAACAGGCATGGACCCCTCACATCCAAGCCACAACCTTTTTTAAATACTTGTATTGGCTAGGCATTATCTATACTAACAAAAGGCAAAGCCCTCACTCACTCACTCACTCACTCACTCACTGCCTGACTGACTCATCACTAATTCTCCAACTTCCCGTGTAGGTAGAAGGCTGAAATTTGGCAGGCTTATTCCTTACAGCTTCCTTACAAAAGTTGGGCAGGTTTCATTTCGAAATTCTACGCGTAATGGTCATAACTGGAAGCTGTTTTTCTCCATTTACTGTAATGGAGATGAGCTTGAACGCCGTGGGGGCGGAGTTTCGTGTGACATCACGCCTCCCACGTAATCACGCAGTACGTAGAAAACCAGGAAGAGGCCCAAAAAGCGCTGAGGAAAACATGCATTATATAATTGAGAAGGCAGCGAAACAATAAGAAGCAAGCGAGTCACATATACAACCATATTCATGAGTTCTGCTACTTCGGAAACAAAGCACGATGTAAACCTACACTTTAAATTAAGTTCATAGACAGGCTGCCGCTGGCGTTTGTAATTTAGTGCCTGCCCATATAAGGCCGTCCGTCAGCGGCAATCCAATAGCAAACTGCCACTTAATATTCACGGGTGATGGACTGTGCTTATGCAGAGGAAGATGAGATGGTCAGGGTGGTGTTTGGCACAAACTCAGCGAAACTGCGAGAGAAAGTTTTAAGTGCCGGGACTTAGGTAACATTAGATACAGCCATGGACATAGCACGACATGGCACCAGCACAACTGGGAAACTTCGATGCATGTACACCGAGCGGCTCATGTGAACTGACGCAGTGCACAGACAAAAAGCAACAGTTCCAAAGAGCGCTGAACAAAAACCGAATTACACAATTGAAAAGGCAGCAAAAAAATATGAAGCGTCTGAAACATACAAGATAAGTATGTAATAAGTGCAGCTACTGCAGAAACAAAGCACACGGTGGAAAAAGTGAATGTCCCGCTAAAGGAAAAGACAGTGTTAAAACAAAACCCGTGCATGCAGTGTGTCAGGTCTCAGATAAAGAAGAAGACGAGCTGTTTATTGATGCAGTAAGAAACAAATCTTTTTCATAGCTTCTTTAACACACTACGTCTCCGCTGCGATACGCGGGTATATATATATGTATATATATACCCCGATCTACATACTCGAATAATGAATACTTTATTCGCATTCAATGATTGTTTTGGTAAAGCCATACTCAGTGTATTCATTAGATGAACGGTAAAAAAGAAAGAGCAAGGGGAGGGTGACTTATTGAGGCATGCAGGCAAAACCACAATAGCACGCGGGCTCGATGTACGAAAAAATATCTCTTTTCAAGTTCTATTTAGTCCATATGTGTCAAACTCAAGGGCCACGGGCCACATCCGGCCCGGCGTGTAATTATATCCAGCCCGCGAGATCATTTTATATACTGTATTATTGTTATTAATGGCCCGGGTATATGAAGCGCTGGTAACACAATAAACTACAGATCCCATAATGCAGCGCTTCAGCTGCCTTGCCGAACACTTACCGCGTTAATCAAGTCTAGCTTGCAAGTTATTGCGAAGCTAGCCCACACGATGCTGAAGAGAAAAGTTGATTCTGAAAATAGAGCCTTTAAAAACCGATGGGAGGCTGAGTATATGTTTACTGACATTGCCGTTAAACCCGTGTGTCTCATTTGTGGAGCTAATGTGGCTGTAATTACAGAATTTAATCTAAGACGGCACTATGAGACAAAACATCAGGGTAACCTGAAAGACCTGAATGCAATGCAGAAGATACAGAAAGCAGAAGAATTAAATAAGAATCTGACACTTCAGCGGACGTTTTTACCCGTGCACAATCACAAAGTGATTTCAAGTGAAGCTACTACAAGTGAAAACGGCAAATATAGGAGGAAGTCAGGATCAAGTGAAGCTACTACATCCTGAGAATCTCCACAACACAGAACCTCACACCAAACATAAACGAACTTGTTGCCAAAAAAAGATGCCAGGCGTCCAGCTCTAAAATGACATATGAGCAAAGACAACTGAATGATTTGATTTGTTATTGCTGAAAGGAACACATTTTATTTATATTTCCAGGTTTTGTTATGCAGCATGTTCATATTTGAATTTGTATAATTTTGACAGGATATATTTTTATGGAGAGCAAAATCTTTTGGGATATTTAAAATCTAAGTTAATTTTTTATATAAAATTACATAAGAGTAAAGAAATTTGAATGTTTGTTCTTTTAACGTTTACTTTATTTCTAACTTGTATAATTTAGACAGGATATATTTTTATGGAGAGCAAAATATTATAAGTTGTTTAAGGTTTGAGTTGATTTATTCAGGAATAATATTCCTGTCTGTTTTTACCATTCCTACCAAAGATATTTCTGTCGAGTAAATAAAAATTCCTTCTATTTAAAATTTGAATAGAACTTGAACAAATACGATAATTCATAATATCCACGCAGACTTGCACGTAAGAGCGGGAGTTATCCGTTTTAACAAGCAGCGTATTGCACTGATACGAAATAGCTGTGTGTGTATATATGTAGATATGTATGTATATGTATATATATGTTTATATATGTGTGTGTGTATGTGTATATATATGTATTTGTGTATATATATATGTGTGTGTATGTATGTATGTATGTGTGTATGTATATGTATGTGTATATATGTAGATATATATATATGTATGTATATATGTGTGTGTATATATATATGTGTATATGTATAGATATGTATATATATATGTTTATGTGTGTGTGTGTGTAAATATATATATATATTTATATATATATATATATGACAGCAATACTCATCACTTACAACAGTGACAAAACAATTACATTGACAATCATGTTACGTTATTTTCAAAATGTTTCCTTTTCTTTTTCATTGCTTCTTTAACACACTACTTCTCCGCTGCGAAGCGCGGGTATTTTGCTAGTAGATTAATATATACCAAAACAAGCAGATATAAGAACAGTTTTTTTTTACCACAGGCCATCCAGCTCACAAATGTTTAATTCAGCTTAATTAGGAGGGCCACTATACCCACCAGGCCTCCCAAGGTCTTGCAATACTGTTTACATATTGTTAATACTTGTTTTTCAGTGTTAATTTCTGTATTTCTTGCACTGAGTTGCACTCTGCACTTTGTATGCATATATATATTTACATTCTCTGTCTTGTTTTTAATCTTAGGTGTGTGTGATTAACTGTCATGTGTATGTCGATTAAGCAACTTATACTTGGAGAGTCAAAAATCGTTGCAAGTGTGTGTACTTGGCCAATAAATGTGATTCTGATTCTGATCTTTCCTCATAAATATTTAAAGGTCCAAAACCTTCATGGGCATTCTAATAGAACATGACAGACAACACTGCGCAGAAAGAGGTCATTACTATAGTGTTAACTGTGTAATGGCACTGGTTTGGTTGCACAGCCATAGGCCAAGAACAGTAAAACTTGTGTTGTCATAGCAATAATCAGAACAATATACTTATCTTCAACCATTTACTAAACTGTAACACATTTATCCAAATACGGGGAGGAACAGGTTGTCCTGGGCATCTATGGGTACAAGTTGATAACCAGCTCTAGATGAGTGTTGTTCCATCACAGGACACACTAGTATGTACTCATTACTGGGACACTTTAGGTTATATGTGTAATACAACCAACAATAATGCATTGTGCAATACTGGTACATCAGAACCTCTAACAGGAGAAGGCTTTATTGTAATGTTGGCTCTTAAGCCACTCTTTACATTTGATGACAGATTTTGCATTTTTCAAATTTACTGGCAGATCATTCCAGTGCCCTTTAAGTAAATGGATATATTTGGTACCTAGTAGTAAATGTATGATTGTATGATATGGAGGGTTACAAATTAACATGCTACTCGCTACTCTCCAATTATAAAGGTTGTTGCGAGACTGTGTTGTTCATTTTTTTATTTCTTCATCTTCATAACTTTACATTAATGATATAGTAGTCAAGAGCTTATTTGATATTTGATATTCTAATTCTAAAGTATGCTCACTAAACATATCTGGAAATTTTAGCTCCAAACTTGCTATCTTGTCTGTTCTAAAATAAAGCTACTTATTATACAGGGGTGGAGTTTAACATAAAACCACAATTTTGTCTCTTACACAACCATGTTAGTAGGACAATGTTAGACTTGCTGTTCTAAATGAAAGATTCAAGTCAACAGAAGAATGTTTTTCTTGCATATTTCTGTGCTGTGTTTTGCAATTTTAGCTATGCACTCTACTGCAGAAAGGATGTCTGCAATGCCCTGTGGATAGCATTGACAGTTTTGTGCTGTTTTCTCCAGTTCAGTACTTGGATATGTGGACTGATGCCTGCAAATGTTATTTGTTTTGGAGTTGTATTTGAAGGTGTTCCCGGTAGGCAGACTGGAGCAAAAGCAAAGTGGAATGGAAAAGCAGTAAATTTAAGAAAAGAAAAACAACTGCTTGAATAGCAATATGGTTCTTATTGTGAAACTCGATATTCTGAATGAATGTTGTCTTTTTAGTTAAGTATGCACAGTGTATGTAATACAGAAGGCAAAAAAGTCAATCAAGAGGCAAAGATGGTGCCAATCTTTCCTTACTAGTCATCAGTTAGACCTGACTTCCTTATTCTTGGTAATAGTCTGCAGCTCCATCGAAGGATTTCCCAGGCTGTACCAATGCAGTTCAGGCATAAAATTCCCTTCAGTTTCCTCCAAGTAGGCACAACCAGATACATTCTCTCCTGGATGCCTGAGGGACCTAACCACTCGACTACTCAACTGCTTCCTTTCAGTCTAGAGAATCAGTTGGATTGTCCTGATGTTTACTATTTTTTTTTTTTGCTATAAGAGATGCTGACCAGATGAAAACTTAAAATGTTTACTTTGTGTTGTTATTTATTTAATTTATTAAAGTAATCCTGATTTTGTTTTTTCTAATTAAAAATCTTAACCAGTTTTACATATTTTATCATTACTTTTAAACATGACATTCACTTACATTTTCTGATGACAATATTTTATTTAATATGATCAGGGAAAAATAAAACAATGCTTACATGTAATAAATAGCAGTGCTGTATAAAGACATAAATAATACTACAGTACAACACATAGCTCTTAGTCCTGTGTGTTACCACTAGAGCTGTAGCAAAGCCAACTCAGTCAAACAGATAAAATAAATCAAAGGAGCTGGGGTCAGTGAAAACCAGGGCTGCCCATCTTTCAAGGATGTACTTGTTTAAATTACCTGCAATCTATTCAGGCATTTTTGACTTTGCCAGCTCCATCACAGGGTTAATTTGAGTCACAGTGCACACAGGCAGTGTCATATAAAAGGTAGGAACAACATACTTTGTACAGTACACTCTCTCATACTAGCTAATTTTACAGAAACAATTCTCCTAAAACAAACATATTTGGGTGTATGGGGAAACTACAATATCCAGGAGAATTCCATACAGGAAAATTCCGCAGAGACAGTAGCAGGCCTGTGATGTGAACCAGGGTCTTTTTATTTATAACTCCAACTTGTTGTCCACTGTTCCACTACTGCAGTATTTGCCATTGGCGTTAACTTGTTGCATGTACAGTATATTGGCATGGCTAAGTAAATGAACTCTAAACCACAAGGGTGCTTCTTTGATCCCACATTTGAATCAATGCACACCCTGAGCAAGCCACCTAACCTGTCTGTATAGTAAATGTTAAAAAATGCATGTAACCAGTTATACTCTGTATCTGCACCTGTAAAGTGCTTTGGGATGCACTATGTCAAATAAAGATTACGGTATTTGTGAGATTTACACATACACAATATTCCACAGCAATTGTAATAATTAAATTTGGTTAGTATTTTGACCTTCAGGGATGTGAATTCGAGACCCATGCCAGTCATTGTCAACCTTAGGTTTGCACATTCTAATTTTGTTGGTGTTGGTTTCTTCTGGATACTCAGCATTGAAGGTGCATGATAGTTTAATTACTGGTTTTAACTTACCCCTCTGTGAGTCTGCACTGCAATAAACTGGAGCCCAATCCAGGGTTGGGTCATGTATTGAGCAAATGTTGCTGGGATAGGCTCTTCAAGACACCGTAATAGAAAGGCAAGTACAGAAAATGGATAAACTGACTAATCTAATTGTAATGTATTATATGCGATATCTTGATTGCACTTAGAAATTTTCTGAGTGTGAGTCATAACATGCTTTATTAGGCTGCTGTACTTAGATATATGTTTGTTAGTTAAATAAAAACATGGATTTCCTTACATTTCCTGTTTTCAGCTACATTATTAAATATGAATGACGTAATATTATCATGCTTAAAGGATATGATATCCAGAGCGTAACAATAACAAGTCAAGTTAAGTTGGGGAGCATGCACTGGTACAGTGTGTTGCTGCACCCACTACATGACAAAACAACTCGGGATCCCGGTTTGCAACCCCCCAGGCAGACACGCGATCCAGTCCCACCCTCCGGAAATGACCCTCTATCTGCCGTAGCCAGGTGTTATGTGGGCAACCCCTTGGCCTGGCCCAGCTACTCAGGTCCCCAACAATGAGGATCTTACGAGCCGGATCACCCTCGGGGAAACGTGTCACATGGCCGTAGTACCGTAACTGAAGCTCCCTCACAATGCAGGTAATGTGCCTCATTCGGGACTCCATGAGCAACCGCTCATTCGACACAAAGTCAAACCAACGGTACACAAGGATTTTCCGGAGAGACACAGTACCAAAGGAGTCCAGTCTTCGTCTCAGGTCACTGGATAGCATCCATGTCTAGCAATCATATTGCAAGACAGGAAGCACCAGGACTGTAAAGACTTGGACCTTCGCCTTTTTGCATAGATATCGGGAGCGCTACACACCCCTTTCCAGCAACCTCATGACCCCCCATGCTCTCCCAATCCATCTACTTACTTCATAGGAAGAGTCACCAGAGGAATGAATGTCACTGCCAAGGTAAGTAAACCTTATAACAATGCTAAAAAAGTGTTGCTTTAATCTTGTTGTGCTGAAAGTGTAAAGGAATAAATGATGAATGTTACTTCCTATCTTCTTTGTTGTTCTGTTTTGGTGGTAAATCCTCCAAAATCTTACTCAACCAACATGGACCATCAAAACCTGAAAGAAGAGCTGTGCATTTCCAAGATGTTCATTCATTCATTCATTTCCCCAACCTACTCTTTCTGATACCAGGTAGTTGTTGCAATTGTGTTTTTATTTATTTTATTTATGTATTTTTGCTTTTGTTATTGAAAAGAGTTACTGCATATGAGTTTGTTGATATTATGGTTTTCTAGGCTGCAGAATTAATTGCCAATGTTTTTTGTTTCAGTTTCATTTTTAGCTGTTTTTGTTGAGTACTTCCATTTTGTGCTGTGGTTTTCACCAAACCACTAATGGGTTTGACTGGAAATTGCATGATAAGGTGACACTGCTGTTGTGACAGAATAAAAGTTCAGTCTCATATATTTCTGGATTATCCAATATTTTGATAAAAACTGGGAGATTTACAACTGTGTTTTATTTTTGATTTCCTGGTAAAAAAAGCACATTTATTCTTCTGGTCCATATTTCAGATCCAATCTACCTAGGAGAACAGTTGAGTGGAGTAAGTCTGGCATTTAATTTCTGGCCTCTTAAACTTTTAGACCATACTGTTTCACCATTAAAACATTAGATTAAATAAACAAATAAAATGTTTTGGGACATCTAACATCATAAACTAGCCAGAAGAATAGATGACAGTATCCAGCAAAGTATACATTGAAATTGTGTGTTCAGCTTACTTTTGAAAACAACATTAATTAAAAGAAGCCAATGAAATGTCACATTGTTGTCTCTGATCACCTTTCTGTGAGGTACTTGTTTTTAGTTATGGACAATAGCAGATTGTATTTGGCTGTCATCTGGAGTGTTTACGTTTCTTCAATACCATATATACTTGCATATAAGTCGGGTCTTGAAACCCAAAAAAATCGATCATACAATCAGGTCCTGACTTATATGTCCTTTCAAAAATGCGAAACTTAATTTTTTTTTTTTTTTTACATCTTCTTGCTTCCTCCAATCTCGCATCAGTTTCTCAGACACATCGATATTTGGTTGCAGCAGTGCAGTTCCAATTTCTTTCACCACTTCAATGACTTTTAATTTAAAACCAGCTTCATATTTTCTTCTGATTGAATGCTCCATCGTAGATAAGGGATGCTCTTACAATAAAGGTGTATGAGGGTGAGAGATACAAAAAACACAAATCAGTGCATACGTTGCTTTGGAATAGTTTGGGTATTACCGTGTGGTCACGTAGGCACAATACATAGAAAAATAAGGCAATGTCCTCCATGGTTACTCTCTCAGGTTGGCATTAGCATTTAATAATCTCTTGGGCCAATAGCATGAGTTTTCCGCATTCGACTTATACAACCGATATTATAAAATACCGTAAATTATATGGTAAAATCAAGCCCCAACTTATCCATGGGAGAATTTAAACGTGAGTATATACGGTATCTAAGAACAGTTCTTTGTTTACAGCATAAATAATTTTAACCCCTTATAACCTCACATCTGTACATATGTGACAGCTTATGCTAATAGAATATTATGGTTCAGTTTTATAACTAGTGTTATACAATACATAGTTCCATTCAAATTATATGTTTTTTGACACATGAATTAAAGAATGGTAAAATGACTTTGACAGGAAACAAACTAAAACAAGGTGATTTTTAATGAAAATGATAGAGTTTAGTTACAATTTATTTGGTGAGCTGAACAAAACTAAAAAATAAAAGAGTAAATGCAACATTTGCAAATGTTTGGGCACATTACAATGTCCATACTTACAGTAGTAGCACCCCTTTGGCAACAATCACAGCCAATTCCGTCAAACAGATAAAATAAGACAAAGGGGCTGGAGTCAGTAAAAACATCTTTTGTAGCTAGCTATGACACGTTGAATTCTTGTTTTCAGACTTTCTTCTCATTCTTCCTTGCAGATCACTTCCAGCTGTGAGATATTATTGGACTGTCTTTCATGCACAGAGCATTTAAAATCTACCCACTGTCACAAAAATGACACAGATTCTTCAAGAAGGTTTGGGGCAGCCACCCGTATATTTGGTTTTCTGGCTGCAAAGGTTCAAATAAATGATAGCACTGATGTGCACAAAATGGAGTCCAAAACAGAACTGAGGGAATAGGGAAAAGGTAGAGGCTTTTAAAGGTCAGGGTAGGAAGTGACGTCAAAGGGGCCAGGATCGGAAAAGGTCTTCAACCATAGGCTCAACCCTGGACGTGACATCAAGGAGGCCGGAGCCGGAAAGGAGTTCCTCTGTAGGTCCGGACCCGGAAGTGACATTAACAGGGCCAAGTGGAACCTCCCGTGAATGGTCTACAGGAAAGTGAGTAAAGGAGTCAGTGCACTCTGCCACATCCCGGTCAGATTCGGAATTGCCCTTATTCAAGTACTTTAGCTGCCTCCCATGTGCACGTGGATGACACCACACATTTCCAATAATGTTCATGTCTGGGGACTGTGAAGGCCATTGTAAAACCTTCACCTCGTGTTTCTTGAAGTAATTCACAAGTAGATGTAGAAAGTGTGTTAAATTGTTGACTTGTTTTAGAAGCAGTTCTTTCTTTCAGGTTTATTTTCCCGATATTTTGTGGAATCCATTCTCCACTGTACTCACACAAAGTTTTCTGTGCCATAGGCTGTCACACAATCTCAAGGCATAATGCACCCACGCCCAAATTTAATATTTGGCAAGGCGGTCTTTTCTTCAAATGCAGCTCCGCTTTATCTTCAAACATATCTTTTCTACTTTTGGTGAAAGAGTTTGATTTTAGTCAAAGAATTCATTAGGTTCTATAACAGTCATTGATAAATCCTAATGACAGTACTTGACCAGACTGTACTAATGTGCTAAGCCAGACCAGACTAACTACCTAAGGAGTTCACATACCTTTCAACTGAAAGGGTGCCCAAACTTTTGCAAATGCTACATGTACTATATTTTTTAAATTCATCAAATAAACTATAACTGTACATTAACGTTTTCAGAAATATTGTCATTTTTTGAGTTTCTTTTCTGTCAAAGTTATATTTACTAGTTTTTACTTCAAATGTCAACAAAATGTGTAATTTGGCCAATGGTATCCAATATTTTACATAGAACTGTAAGTGTGTCAGTTGAATTATACAATACATTTATAATGCAATTAGGCTCAAAGAGCACAGGAAATTAATAATTACTGCTTACTGTATTCTTCAACTCCAGCTACTATAAGAAAATGGAAATTAATTTGGATAAGTCATAAATGTATCCTCCAGATGTATCTGTGGAATCCTAGTGAAAACTCAATACTGTTTTATTACAAGGTCTTGTATACATTATAGAATTAAGTGAACTGAACAAAAACATGAAAAGCAGCACTAAACTGGCCTTGCTTATAGTAACAACCTACGACCTTGGAAAAGTACACTTTAAACAGATACAGAAAACAAATTCAAATGAAAAGACAAACAAAATCACTGCTTAAAGACATCAACATCTTGCCCAGCATGGCGGCTGTTTCAATTAAGAGTGAATTCAACCAACATTCATCCAGTTGAGCTTTGTTCATGTACATGACCAAAATTTTATTAAGATGTAAATGATTTTAGGAACTGACTTTGAGTTTTGTTTTGACTTCCTAACTTTATGAGTTTAGGTTTATATTATCATTACTATCACATGCACAGGATGCAGTTAAATTCTCACTTGCACGTGCAGATCATCATGTAAGATGCTACCACTCTCCAGCAATATTATTAGTGATGTAAAACTAACTTACCTTAATACAGTACTTGTGTCTTTCTTACCTGTGAAATTTCAGAAATAAACTAAATATACAGTAGTTTGGGAGAGAAAACTATGATAAACAAACAAACTCAAAATACACAGATGTTGACATTAAATATCATTTCTTTTGGTTTAAACCCTCCTTGTCCACATTCACCATTAAGTTACATTGTGTCTATACAAATCATCTCTGCCAATCAAATTCAATATATTCAAATCAAATTCAAAATTATGGAGTTTATTCAATGAGTTATTTGAGTTTGTTGATCAGACTTTGTTCATCAACTGCAATGAATAAGGTTAAAGCGGTAAAAAATAGTTCCCCAATTTGGCAAATAAATACAAAACAAAAAGGTCAAACTCGCTTAACAGGAAGTAGCAAAAGAGATAAAACATATATGGCCAACTTCTGCAGCTAAATGTCAAAACTGTCTTCTTCAGATCAGGACCAAAAAGAAAGACAAAGATTCATGTGAACAGATCGAATATCAATGTTCATTCAGAATTCTTGGCAAAGGATCAGAATGAAGAAATATGCAAAGAAAGGCTCTGAGTTAAAAAAAAGACAGAGCTTAGTAAGCGTAGTTTGTAACTAGATGCATAACACCAAATACCACAATTATAACATACTAGAGAAGCAAATGTAGAATTTTAACCAATATAGAAGAACACTTAAGGCATGTTTCCTTAATAAGATTCCTGAAAATGGCCAGAGCTCATAGACACAAGAAAATGTCTAACATAATCTACTGATTGATGTGCAAGCAGCTAGATGTCCTAGTGCCAAAAAAGTGGTATACATTTGTACCAGAGACAGTCATAAGAATCATGTGGAACATGCTCATTCAATCAGATTGCATCATTTTAGGGAGACTGGTCCTCATGTCAAAGTAAAGGTTATGTTTATGACATTTTATAGTGAAAAAACTCAAAAGTTGTCAAGTAAGGGATCTGGAAATTGAATTCAGTAGGATGAGGAACACAAAGATAGGAATAGCAGTATTAGAACTGTATTAGTAAGGCCAAACACTATTACGAAAATATTCAGAAATAAAATTTAGCCCTTTGTAAAAGTGAGGGATTTGAGGATGCATAGGAAGCAAAGACACAAATATAATAGAGAGTACTCATTTTTTTATATCCCAAACAGCTAAGGGAGACCCCTTTGCTTTACAACACATCTCCAGAAGAAAATGCTCCATTGCTGTTCATCTGTCTGTCTGTCTTTGGCAAGCCTTATACTCTTTAGTGCCTGTGTAATGTTTATAGTCTACACTATGTCAGCATAATTCTAACAATTTCATTTTTGTTGTGTATATGAATGGCTGACAACTGCTCTCTTCTGGGCTTCATGCCCATTTATGCAACTCATATTTATAAGATGCCATCCCTAACCAACCTGCATTCATCACTCTTGTAATAGTGAAAGTCTCAGAATCTTTCAGCCTTTTTTCTGTATCTCAGTTGAAGCTGTAGTTTTGAAAATCTCACAGATGTGTAGCATTAAAGGGTGAGGTAGATTACTTTTGGTTTTTAGTAGGAATTTTGCAAAAATGGTTTAAATATAGTAAAAGGTAAATGCAAAATAAAAAATATATTTATTTCTATATCTGTTTATATGTGTGCATGCTAAATCAATTCCTATTTGTTTTAGCAGTTTGTAAGCTTTTTTATTTATATATATTTTCCATTCTTCACAATATGACAAAATTTCAAGCACCAAGACAAGTAAAAGCTGTTTAAAATCACTGTAACTGTTTTTCTCTGTGTTTGTAATTACTGCAACAATTAATTCATGTTGGTTAGTGTGTGGAAAAAAAATCAGAAGTTTCTCCAGGTGAAACTATAATAATTTGAAAGATTACATTGCACAATTTCCTTGCTGCACTAGAATTAAAATAACAAGCTAGTCTATTTCTACAAGAACAGCCAGCAACTGCAGAATTCTTTTTGAGAACTTAAAAAAGGTAAAGAAATTGGAATTATTTCCTTTTATGAGTTAAGTTAGAGGGGAGCTTGTTGCATTGTTCAAATTCCAATTTCTTTGTCTCTGTTTAATGGAGAAACAGGATTAATGTAGACAGTGATCCTGTGGTTCTAATAAAACAATGCCTTGAGTACAGGCTTTCACTGGTGTAGGTGCCAGATAAGGGCACCACCCCCGCAAATAAATCTCCATCATATTCTATTTAAAGAGTTACTGTCTGACTGATAGTCGGCTGAACTCATGTCAAATTACATAGGCAAAATAGAAGCTTGAAGCTTCAGTCATCTGTGGCCATGCATAACCAGGAATGTGCCTTACCACATAATTTTACACAGCGCCACTGGTCAGACCTCCCCACAAAAATGTAACTAGTTCCATTTTGGTGTAGTTATTGTTACAAAAGACAGCCTATGACAGAACCTAGCACTTCACATATGAGCTGCTTTTTCATCATTTAGTATATATAGGATGGAGGGTTGTCAGGGGCATATTTTCTACAAAGACAGCACGAAAGAGAATGCAGGCCCACCATGTGCCTTAGAGAGGAACAGAAGTCAACATTGGCAATTAGAATATGTCTCAGCATGGCAGGGTAGACAGACCCTTCATTTACTATGGATATCCCAGGAGAACCTCTTTAAGGACACAAGAATGAAAAAGATGGCACACTGAGTATGGTGACTATTTAGTTTTAGGGTTTGTCCCCAACCTTTGAAATAATTTTTAGTCCTCAAGGTTTTGAAGACTTCAAGACTTTGAAGACTTGAAGCTTTTTACACACCCCTTAACATTCAAGAGGGAAGTTTGCTACAGGCTCACTGGCATGAAGAAGACTGACCTGCTACCACGAGTGACAGATGAATTATTTTGCAAAGAATACAAAATTAAAAGTAAGTCGCAATCAATACCTAATCCAAAAAAAGAAACCAAAAATTGAAGTTGAAAATACATAGCTATGACCTTTAACTACAGAATCCTAACAAACAAAAGCACACTCACTCTCAGGGGTGTTTAATGATTTATCTGCAAATACTGGGGAGGAATAAACAACTGTGCCAGCATTTAAAGTGTGGCACTAACAATGACTATTAAAACATAAAACATAATCAACCGGAGGCAGGAGGAGAGGAGGAAAGTAAAGAGAGTGAAACTGAGGGTAGGAACTTTGAATGTTGGCAGTATGACTGGTAAGGGGAGAGAGTTAGCAGATATAATGGAGAGAATGAAGGTTGATATATTGTGCATGTAAGAGACTAAATGGAAGGGGAGTAAGGCCAGGTGGATCGGAGGTGGATTCAAATTGTTCTATCATGGTGTGGATAGGAGGAGAAATGGAGTAGGGGTTATTCTGAAGGAACAGTATGTCAAGAGTGTTTTGGAGGTGAAAAGAGTGTCAGACAGAGTAATGATTATGAAGCTGGAAATTGGAGGTGTGATGATGAATGTTGTTAGTGCATACGCCCCGCAAGTTGGGTGTGCAATGGATGAGAAAAAAGATTTTTGGAGTGAGTTGAATGAAGTGATGAACAGTGTACCCAAGAGACAGAAAGTGGTGATTGGAGGGGATTTAAATAGACATGTTGGTGAAGGGAATAGAGGAGACGAGGAGGTGATGAATAGGTATGGTGTCAAGGAGAGGAATGAAAAAGGTCAGAGGATAGTGGATGTTGCCAAAAGGATAGACATGGCTGTGGTGAATATGTATTTTAAGAGGAGGGAGGAACATAGGGTTACATCCAAGAGTGGAGGAAGATGCACACAGGTAGATTACATCCTATGCAGAAGAGTCAATCTGAAGGAGATTGAAGACTGCAAAGTAGTGGCAGGGGAAAGTGTATTCAAGCAGCATAGGAGGTGGTCTGTAGGATGACATTGGAGATCAAGAAGAGGGAGAGAGTGAGGGCAGAGCCAAGGATCAAATGGTGGAAGTTGAAAAAGGAAGACAGCAAGGTTCAGTTTAGGGAGGAGGTAACACAGGCACTGGGTGGTAGTAAAGAATTACCAGACAGTTGGGAAACTACAGCAGATGTAGTAAGGGTGACAGCAAGAAGGGTGCTTGGCGTGACATCTAGACAGAGCAAGGAGTAAATGGAAACCTGGTGGTTGAATGGGGAAGTACAGGAGAGTATACAGAGGAAGAGGATGGCAAAGAAGAAGTGGGATAGTCAGAGAGATGCAGAAAGTAGACAAGAGTGCAGGGAGATGGCACAAAGTGAAGAGAGAGGTGGCGGAGGCTAAAGAAAAGCCGAATGATGAGTTGTATGAGAGGTTGGGCACTAAGGAGAGAGAAAAGGACCTGTACCGATTGGCTAGACAGAGCTGGGAAAGATATGCAGCAGCTTAGGGTAATAAAGGATAAAGATGGAAACGTACTCACAAGTGAGGAGAGTGTGTTGAGCAGGTGAAAAGAGTACTTTGAGAGGCTGATGAATGAAGAGAATGAGAGAGAGATGAGGTTGGATGATGTGGAGATAGTGAATCAGGAAGTGCAACAGATTAGAAAAGAGGAAGTAAGGACAGCTATGAAGAGGATGAAGAATGGAAAGGCAGCTGGTCTAGATGACATACCTGTGGAAGCATGGAGGTGTTTAGGAGAGATGGCAGTGGAGTTTTTAACCAGATTGTTTAATGGAGTCTTGGAAAGTGAGAGGATGCCTGAGGAGTGGAGAAGAAGTGTACTGGTGCCGATATTTAAGAATAAGGGTGATGTGCAGGGCTGTAGTAACTATTGGAGGATAAAACTGATGAGGCACAGCATGAAGTTATGGGAAAGAGTAGTGGAAGCTAGGTTAAGAAGGGAGGTGATGATTAGTGAGCATCAGTATGGTTTCCTGCCAAGAAAGAGCACCACAGATGCAATGTTTGCTCTGAGGTTATTGATGGAGAAATATAGAGAAGGCCAGAAGGAGTTGCATACATCTTTGTGGATCTGGGGAAAGCATATGACAGGGTGCCTCGAGAGGAGTTGTGGTATTGTATGAGGAAGTCGGGAGTGGCAGAGAAGTATGTAAGAGTTATACAGGATATGTACGAGGGAAATGTGACCATGGTGAGGTCTGCGGTAGAAGTGATGGATGCATTCAAGGTGGAGGTGGGATTACATCAGGGATCGGCTCTGAGCCCTTTCTTATTTGCAATGGTGATGGACAGGTTGGCAGACGAGATTAGAAAGGAGTCCCAGTGGACTATGATATTTGCTGATGACATTGTGATCTGTAGCGATAGTAGGGAGCAGGTTGAGGAGACCCTGGAGAGGTGGAGATATGCTCTAGAGAGGAGAGGAATGAAAGTCAGTAGGAACAAGATATAATACATGTGTGTAAATGAGAGGGAGGTCAGTGTAAAGGTGAGGATGCAGGGAGTAGAGCTGGCGAAGGTGGATGAGTTTAAATACTTGGGATCAACAGTACAGAGTAATGGGTGGAATTGGTGGAGAAGAGTGTCAGGAGTGATTTGTGACAGACGGATATCAGCAAGAGTGAAAGGGAAGGTTTACAGGACGGTAGTGAGACCTGCTATGTTATATGGGTTGGAGACGGTGGCACTGACCAGAAAGCAGGAGACAGAGCTGGAGGTAGCAGAGTTAAAGATGCTAAGATTTGCATTGGGTGTAACAAGGATGAATAGGATTAGAAATGAGTACATTAGAAGATCAGCTCAAGTTGGACAGTTGGGAGACAAAGTCAGAGAGGCGAGATTGCGTTGGTTTGGACATGTGCAGAGGAGAGATGCTGAGTATATTGGTAGAAGGATGCTAAGGACAGAGCTGCCAGGCAAGAGAAAAAGAGGAAGACCGAAAAGAGAATGTGTATGGATGTGGTGAGAGAGGACATGCAGATGATGGGTGTAACAGAAAAAGATACAGAGGACAGATAGATATGGAAGAAGATGATCCGCTGTGGCGACCTCTAACTGGAGCAGCTGAAAGAAGAAGAAGAAGAAAAAACAAAGTTCTTCACTTGCCTCCTATACTCTGCCTCACCCCTTTATCAATACACTCCATGAGTGCAGAATCATCTGAGAATTTCTGCAAGTGATATGACCTGGTGTTATATTTATAGTTTGAGGTATTCCGAGTTGAGCTGAAACAAAGACAGGACTGTTCCTTGTGGTGCTCCAATGTTGCTCACATCCACATTGGGCACACAGTCCTTGAGACTCACAAATTGCGGACTGCCCAACAGAAAGTCCTTTATCCAGGGTACCATAGGCTCATCCACCTGCATATCTCTGAGCTTACCTTTTAACAGAATGGCTGGATGGTACTGAAGGCACTGGAGAAACCAAAAAACATAATCCTCATAGTGCTGCCAGCTTTGTCCAGATGAGAATAATCCTTGTGGCGCACATAAATAATTGCATCTTCCATTCCAAACTTTTTCTGATAGGCAAACTGCAATGGGTCCAGGTGGTCTATCAGAAGAGGACTTGTATAGTCCAAGACCAGACTTTCAAAAATTTTCATGCTGTGAGACGTAAGTGCTACTGGTCTGTAGTCATTAAGTGAAGAGGTGTCTGCCTTATTTGGAACAAGAACAATGCAAGATGCTTTCCACAGCAGCAGTATTTTCTACAGCCTTAGGGACAGACTGAAGAGGTGACAGAGGACACCACAACATTAGTCAGCACAGGCTTTAACAGCCAGAGGACCGAATCCATCTGGTCCCATGGCTTTTTCTGTATTTAATGCACATACGTCATAAAGAAGGACATGCTAATTGGTAAGGTAATTAGGGAGAGATTCCTGGGATACTGAATGTTCACCTTCATGACAGAAGGAACTCATACAGACAGGGATGAGGACAAGATGACTTCAGGAGGATAGAAGATGCCAGAGATTCCATGAAGGGGCTACTGGTGTATAAGAGCGTAATGGCCTCCATTTAAGCACCAAGAAATAGTCACATCTATAAGTAATAGCAGACTATAGAGGGTATATAATTCTGTCAATGTCCATTGTAGACTAGTGTTGTGAGAATTTTTTACTTTGTGAAATGCCCAGGATATAAGTTCAAAGCAAAGGTTAAAGAACACCTTTGTACTTTATTTGGAATGTGATTTTCTTTATGAGACCATTAAAGAGGTCCAGAGTGTCACTAAAGAACACTTTCTACATCTTTCTTATTGAATAAATTTGGACCTTCCCTATTTTGCCTTCAGATGACATCAAATGAAATGACTTTTATAACCCATATAAAATCAGCTGTTCCTGTATGATTACCCAAGTAGGTTTATGTGGAATCTGATTATTAAAAGTTGCAGACCATAAGAGGAAAATAAAAGAATTTAATTACACATATTATGTGTGCTCCTCACTACAAGAGAAAGAATTCACCCTTGAAGGACAACCATAGGTTGGTGTAGCAGTGCCCCAGAATTTAAAAGGGAGTTAAAAGGCAGTTGCCAATCTTCACACTGTCTGAATAAATGCATCAGACATCCTATCAGAGAATAAAAACATATTCCAGTAGGATTTAAAGAGAATTAAAGGGAATGCTGACTAATTAAAGTGACTTATAATAATATAAGCATCAGCATAACGTTTAAAATATGTAATGCAGAATTTTGTGCCTTAATTTACTAGGAACCAACAGTGTACTGGAACAGAAATAAAGTTGGATGTCCTTCTTTAAGGCAAACGTTTTAGTCAATGACACACAAATAGGATGGAATGAAAAGCTTGTGAAAGTTGTGGAAGAACTAGTATGCTCTATGGGAGTGGGATGCAGATAATTAAGGTTCTCTGAATGAAGCAAAGCTGGGAGGAACAGAGATGAGAATGTTCAGGTGGATGTGTGGAGTGGCATGGAGTGAGGGGAACTTGAAGGCTGAGTTAAAAGAAAGAATTGGAAGGAATAGGTGAGTAGAAACAGAGTAAGCCAGTTTGGGCATGAAAGCCAAATAAAAATTGGAGTTGGAACGAGTTTGGACAAGTGGAAAGCTGAAGAAGAAGTGGTTAAAGGTAGTGTCACCCCAAAGGATGCGAGGAGCTGTGGAAAGCAGAGGAAGAAGATTCAAAGAGGCAGCTGCTTAACCTGGGTAAACACAGAAAATGGACTTTAAACCAATGATGATTTATTGGGATCAATCACATCATTCAGAGGACTGACATATGTTAAATTGTAAACTACATAATAATTCTATTGGTAATAATTTTAAAATTTGATGATTCAAGTGTTCCTCCTGTTTACCAATGTATTTGTGCATTGCTTTGTACTATTCTACATTTCATAAATCCACAAGGTGTCATCAACTCCTCCATCCTTATCTGTAATCCCCTCTTTCAGTTTAGCATCTATTTGGTGTTTGCTTATATAAACCCAGATAAAAGTCACCTGCAGAGAGGTCAGATGAAATAGCTGGCTGCTGCATACCATTGTACCAAGAAATGCAATCTTTTCTGCCATTTTTATGATTTTTTGTGGTTATTTAAGTTTATTTGGAAAAATGAAACCAGTTTTGTACCATTGTTGTACCAAAGCAATAATAATATTTCTTAAAAGAGCAACATCTTTACATTTAAGATTTAACTGAAGTTATTGCAAAAACTACTGTTTATTGAATCATAATTTCAGATTCAATATAACAATGAACTGTAAAATAGTGTTTTTGCAAAATGCCCATCTCTATGTGTATATGTATCCTACCACTGGCTAAAATGATCCTGAAAGCTTGCGTCCAGAGTCATCCACTGGTACACTAACTGGTTTACATTATGACTGCTAGAAAAAATAGTTTTAAGGAAATTAGAGTGATTGAACTTGAACATGAAGACTGAAACAAATGGGGAGAAACTCAAGAGTAGTTAAGTAGTGGGTTGGCATCAGAAAGCATTCGGAACTAATTACCAAAATCATAATCATTATCCAAAAACCATAGTGAAAAAAAAATGAAGTCTTTGATCTATGTTCATACCTATATGAGCTATTTTTTGTAAATATTTGTGTAAAATTTTGATTTAAATACAAGTATGCAATGATGTCACACATGCGACTAATAGTGGTAACAACTCAAAGCTGTCACCCACAACAACATTGCCATGGCATTAAATAATACTACAGAATTACAACAATAACCAGAAATAGCAGTATACAAAATGATGTTGTGATATTAACACAATTTTAAAATAAATGAATAACAAAAATAAAATAAGATTGCCAAAACCCCATAGAAAGGCAAACACACCACAACATATTATTGTGTGATTAATAACTAGTGGCGGTTTGTAATGCAGAATACCATCTCCCCTTCCACATACTTTAAAAACTTTACTTAAATGAATTAGGTAATGCAAAATAATCAAGAAATAAATTTCTTTATTTACAAAATTGGTTCTGACTTGTATTTGTTTTATTTCTGTTTTAATACCTATATTTCCTGAGTGGAGGACACCAGCCAAATGAACGTGTATGTTAAGTCCTTGAGCATGTGGCAAACAGGTGACCTGAGGCTGCCCTTTAATCGGTTGCTTTCAGATTTTTCCGTGAACACACACAATTTTATGGCATTACTTATTTCGTAAGCCTTAAATCTGATCTATGTGTGGCATTTCTAATTAACATGGCCAAAGAAAAACTTAATAGGTCACTTGTGTCTGTCACTTCTACCCAGCTGCTTCACTCCTCGTAATAAGAGGGCATAGCAATGCTGACAGAAGCTGCACATCATATATTTTAAGGGTTTATTTGGTACACTAGTCTCCTACATTATCAATACAGGGAAATTATAAGAAAATAATCTTACACTATTTGGTCGAAGGTTTAAAGACATCTGTATGAGCTTGTTGCACATCTCATTCCAAAATCATGGGCATTAATATGGACCTGGCCCTCCCCTTTGTGACTGTTACTACCTCCACTCTTCTGTGAAGGCTTTCCATAAGCATTTATATTTCACAGAATGTAAAGTTGGAGGTGTTGAAGGTTTTGGCATTAGTTTGTGTCGTAACTCCACCTGTGACAGCTGCTGCAAACAGACAAATGAGCAAGAAGGGTATTTTTACCTGGAGAAAATAATAATAAAATATGTTACTTCCAGTTTACTTTTGTTGTCACAAGCATTCTTACTGTTTTAGGGCTGATGTTGACTTTTCCTGGTGGCAAATCAACTGAAAACGGTGACAAAACCCACCGCTATGTTTTAGTTTGACTCTCTTTGCTAGAAAGAAAGTTAGGTTGGTTGGTCTGACCGAGATTAGCTGTGCCCGAGTGAGTAGTGAAGAGCAAACAACAGCAAAAATGGAATCATGCAAGTGATCTGGCGATCGAGATCAAAAATGAAAGTGAGGTATCCACATCAGCTGATTGGTCCCCAGGTGATTATGGTACTGAACATGTTCCTGTAGCTGATGCACCTATGGCAATGTTTGCCTGGGTAATGTCAAAAGGTTGTGAAATGAACAGTCTCGACACACACAAAAAGGTTTGGGGCAGCCACCAATATATTGTCCCTGGCTGCAAAAGGGTTTAGATTGAGCATTCATGTGCACTGAACTGAACTGAATTACATTCCTCTGGGTGTCGGAACCGGAGGTGACATTCTTCTGGGCGCTGGGACCAGAAGTAATGTCTTTATGGGTGAATCAGGCAGGTTTTCCCATTTTTGGTCTGTAGAGACAACAGAAGAGGGTTTAGTGCACCCTGCCACCCCCTGGCCTGGCGTGGAATTACCTTCACTTGGTCCATAAAGCTCCCTCCTATTCGAATGTGTGTGACAAGGTACAAACCAGATTACATTGCACTTCGACCTTGACTTCCACTGCCACCCCCACCACGCAAAGACAACCTGACTTCCAGCCTGCTGCATATCCCTGCCAGCCTTCATGCCGCCTGTGAGTGGCTGAAGTCACAAGAGACAGTAAGATGATGCACACAGCAAAAGACATTTTATGTTGATTTGCATATGAAACCATTGCTTTGTGTGCTTTTCAGAAAACTACATTTTTTGAACAGAAAGCTTTGCTACTTCAAAGTGGATGTATTCGGTAAGTTTTAAAACTTTTCTTCATAAGACTTTTTTTCCAATATCCTTTACCTCAATTATAAAGCACAAGAGTGGGTTACTTATTTTTTAAAATTTTAAAAATAGGCTTCAGTTTAGATCAGAATTTCATGTGTTAAATAATAATTACAATGGTTATAAAGAAATAACTTTGTTTCTCTATAAAAAAGATGTTTTCTTTTAAAAGCACAGTATTAAATAATTATTGCATTAAACTATTGTTAAAGGGTGGCACGGTGCCTCAGTGGTAGCGCTGCTGCCTCACAATAAGGAGACCTGGGTTCACTTCCCGGGTCCTCCCTTGTGTGGAGTTTGCATGTTCTCCCCGTGTCTGCGTGGGTTTCCTCCCACAGTCCAAAGACATGCAGGTTAGGTGCATTGGTGATCCTAAATTGTCCCTAGTGTGTGCTTGGTGTGTGGGTATGTGTGTGTGTGTGGGTGCCCGGGGTTTGCTCCTGCCTTGCGCCCTGTGCTGACTGGGTTTGGCTCCAGCAGACCCCCATGACCCTGTGTTAGGATATAGCGGGTTGGAAAATGACTGATTATTATTAAAAAAGGAGTGTATAGACTCATTTAATAGAGTAAGGAAGGAGCATTTCCTTAGAAATCCTTAGTAATTTTATAGTTTAGTACATTATTTGTGGTCACACATATTAATTAGAGGCACAAGAGTTTGGTGTTAGCAACCATTTGGTGGAGGGGTTAAAGGAGGAGAAGAAGAGACAAATATAATAGAGGAAAAGAGAAGTAAAGGTTAAAATGATAAGAAAGGTTTTACAAATTTACAGAGCCAGAACCTCTCCAGGCAGCAGTCCATCAGTGGGCACAGTCATTTACACTGGTCCAGTTAACAGTGTGCACTTTGCATATCTTTTGAATGTGAAAAGATGAACAGAATAACTATAAAAGAAAATCCATGCAAGTTTGAGGAAAACATGCAAAGTCCGCTCATAGAGTACTTGAACCAGACCCATCACTCCAAGCAAATCTTAAAGCATGTATTTGCATTTCTGTGGTCAGGCACTTGTTCACAGGGTAAATTGTCCTGCACACAGATTGTTACTTGTGTGTGCTAATCAATATGTAACATGTCGCCACTCTCCGGCACCAAGATCAATAAGAATTGCTACCATACCACAAAACTAATCTTTCCTTAATTCTTATCTGACAGAGCAAAATCCAAGCCCTGTACAATTTACAAAATTTCCCTTGCAAAATAGTAATTAGTGCTGGTTCTATACAGCTACCAAATTTAATTTTTGTCTCAGCCACTATCTGTTAATATAAATTTCCAATGAAACTACAGAATGGTTTATTTGAATGGAAATTTTACAATATGAAACAAGCATAAAGCCAGATCAAGTCACTACACCGATCAGTTACTTGTTAATCTTTTACTTGAAGTGTTTCAAAATATGTAGAGTCTAATATTTAACATTTCAAAAAAATGCTAAAGGATTAGCAGGAGGTAATGCTAAAAAGTGCAGGCAGGCCGTTTCCTGCCTTGCACCCCATGCTGCTAGCATGGGCTCTGCCATAGTCCCAGCTCTCTCACAACCCACAACCCTGAATTTTAATACGCTGGTCTAAGAATATTACATCAGATTCTGCAGCTTTGAAATAATCTGCCTGCTATTACTGGAGTGGCATTGTCAGTGACAGTATGTAAATTTGTTATTTTAGCATACTATACATTAATGGGGGATATACTGGACCTTGTGAAGTTTCCTCCAGTAAACTCAAAGACATGCATGTTGGTTTAATTGGTGATTCCTATGGAAGTACGATGTGTGTGTGCATGTGTTTATGGGTGTGTGAGTGTGTGTTTGTGCACGTGCAAGTGGGCCCTGCAATGGACTGTTAACCCTTCCTGTTATAAACTGAGAGCCCCAAAAATACTCAGGAAAGAGGAAAGTATACCGTCAGACCCCAGCTACAGTAGATGTAAAGGCAAATACAGGATCTTTATGAAGTAAAACAATATTTTCTTCAAAAATGCTCTTCAAAAACAATGAAGCTCCAAGGAGTACAAAGATAGGGGTTGCCCCAAAACAATAAATAATGGGCAGATGGTGCCACCTCTTGAGTAAACACCCATTAAACTGAAAGCACATAGCAAAGGCTTAGAAACAAAATCATAAACAAGGAATAATGCAGATAATTAACAAAAGTAACAATAACATAAAAAATAACTCAAAAATGAATAAAAATTACATGAAACAAGGATTTGAACCCTGGCTGAAATACAACATTTCCAAAGTAGATCCAAACCTTGCATCTGGTACCCCTGTAACATGCTTTGTGTCTGACAACCCAGAATTAGATTACGAAGGCTTGAGTATATTATGTTATGTTACTCTGTCTAAAGCTGCACTTGAGTTTGTTCATATTGCTCTTTACTGATTGTATCAGTTGTTTTGATTAGCTCATTCCAAATCTTTCCCATTCTCCTTCTCTTGTCATTGTGCTCTGGTGGCACTTACTGCACCTTGCAGAACTTCTGATGATCACATTTATTGTGATATTCTATCCAAACTATGAGGCGTTGCAGGGGTTGCAATGTGTTTCAGAGTGTTAGAGAGGGGCTGGAAAATCAGCTGACTTAGTGTCTTGTTATTGGAGACAGGAATTTTTGTCATTTTGAACATAGTTTTAATTTTTTAAAAGCACGTCCTTACTATTTATTTATTTATTTTGCAAAAATGTTGTATGTTATCTGTGTTCAACATTATGGTTCTACTTTTGTTGATTTTTTGTGTTTTAAATGAAATACACTCTACTTTTAAAAGTGTGTAGCACAGTCTTCTTATAAGTTATGTAGATTGATTTAAATTGATTTGTTGTAGATGCTGAACTCCAGATAATAGTTATAGCTGAACCTAAGCCAAATGAAAAGCAATTGATAGTATTTTGAAAGACCTTTAAGCAGCGTTTCTCAACCTTTAAGTATTTGCAACCCGAGTTTTCATAACAGTTTTAATCGTGCCCCCCCCCAACATTTTTTTGAAATGTAGATGCATATTTTATTATACCTACTTAACTTTTATCGACATTTATCTAACTCTATATTTATTGTTCTAGTATCAGAATGTTGTTTAAGTTAATTTGTTTTGGTTTCAACAGATGTTTTTTTCATTTTTTTGATTCTTGTTTTCTTTTTTTCACATGTTCGCGCCCCCCCTAGGGGGGGCCCGCCTGACAGGTTGAGAACCACTGCCTTTAAGTAATCCTGGCCACAGAAAGTATACAACAGTACTAAAATTCAAAGTACTGCCAAACCACAGTCTATATGTGTGACTTTCAAGCAAGACCTCACTGTTAAATGTATTTTCTGAAATCATGGCATAACATATTGAACATACCTGTACAGCACAATAAAATGGGAACCAAGTTTATTTGTTATGTGAACCCTGGGCTGTGTTTCGGGTACCAGTTTTAACTAAGTCACACTGATTAGAACTGAGCTGGTTTTAATGGAATTGAGGCTTTGTCTGTTTCTCAATGGTGAATTAAAGCTCTAATTATGTTCTTAACTAGATCTAGACTTAAGTTATTCTGTTAAATGAAGATGCTCACTTTGCTTCAAAAAGTAACAACACTGATGCAATCATGAGTGAAACAGAAAGACAAAGAGACACTACTACTGAGAAATATAACAGTCACATTTTTCTAAGTGCTTGTAGTAATGCAAAGAAAATGAGAATGGTTATTTATATCTTTAGCATTACTGGTTATTATATATACTATTGCAGTATTGTGTAGTACAGTTGTGCTTGAAAGTTTGTGAACCCTTTAGAATTTTCTATATTTCTGCATAAATATGACCTAAAACATCATTAGATTTTCACTCAAGTCCTAAAAGTAGATAAAGAGAAACCAGTTAAACAAATGAGACAAAAATATTATACTTGGTCATTTGTTTATTAAGGAAAATGATCGAATATTACATATTTGTGACTGGCAAAAGTATGTGAACCTTTGCTTTCAGTATCTGGTGTGACCCCCCACTTCGCAGCAATAACTGCAACTAAATGTTTCCGGTAACTTTTGATCATTCCTGCAAACCGGCTTGGAGGAATTTTAGCCCATTCCTCTGTACAGAACAGCTTCAACTCTGGGATGTTGGTGGGTTTCCTCACATTAACTGCTCGCTTCAGGTTCTTCCACAACATTTCGATTGGATTAAGGTCAGGACTTTGACTTGGCCATTCCAAAACATTAACTTTATTCTTCTTTAACCATTCTTTGGTAGAACAACTTGTGTGCTTAGGGTCATTGTCTTGCTGCATGACGCACCTTCTCTTGAGATTCAGTTCATGGACAGATGTCTTGACATTTTCCTTTAGAATTCTCGATATAATTCAGAATTCATTGTTCCATCAATGAAGGAAAGCCGTCCTGGCCCAGATGTAGCAAAACAGGCCCAAACCATGATACTACCACCACCATGTTTCACAGATGGGATAAGGTTCTTATGCTGGAATGCAGTGTTTTCCTTTCTCCAAACATAACGCTTTTCATTTAAACCAAAAAGTTCTATTTTGGTCTCATCCGTCCACAAAAACTTCCAATAGCCTTCTGGTTTGTCCATGTGATCTTTAGCAAACTGAAGACGAGCAGCAATGTTTTTTTTGGAGAGCAGTGGCTTTCTCCTTGCAACCCTGCCATGCACACCATTGTTGTTCAGTGTTCTCCTGATGGTGGACTCATGAACATGAACATTAGCCAATGTGAGAGAGGCTTTCAGTTGCTTAGAAGTTACCCTGGGATCCTTTGTGACCTCGCCGACTATTACATGCCTTGCTCTTGGAGTGATCTTTGCTGGTGGACCACTCCTGGGGAGGGTTTTGAATTTCCTCCATTTGTACACAATCTGTCGGGCTGTAGATTGGTGGAGTCCAAACTCTTTAGAGATGGTTTTGTAACTTTTTCCAGCCTGATGAGCATCACAACTCTTTTTCTGAGGTCCTCAGAAATCTCCTTTGTTCGTGCCATGATACACTTCCACAAACGTGTTGTGAAGAGCAGACTTTGATAGATCCCTGTTCTTTAAACAACACAGGGTGCCCACTCACACCGGATTGTCATCCCATTGATTGAAAACACCTGACTCTAATTTCACCTTCAAACTAACTGCTAATCCTAGAGGTTCACATACTTTTGCCACTCACAAATACAGGATGTAATATTAGATCATTTACCTCAATAAATAAATGACCAAGTATAATATTTTTGTCTCATTTGTTTAAATGGTTTCTCGTTATCTACTTTTTGGACTTGAGTAAAAATCTGCTGATTTTTTAGGTCATATTTATGCAGAAATATAGAAAATTCTAAAGGGTTCACAAACTTTGTTCACATTGTGACAAAGCCTGGGGTAACAGTCCAAGAACACCCATTTTGACTTCCCAAGGCAAAAACAGCAGAAGTGGAACTGGAGATCAAACGAATGCTGGATGTAGGTGTGATAGAGGAGAGTTATAGTCCTTGGTCTAGTCTCTTCATACTGGTCGGAAAGCCTGACGGAAGTTGAAGGTTTTGTAATGACTTCTGTTGGCTTAACCAAATCTCCCAATTCGACGCGTATCCGATGCCATGTGTGGACGACCTCTTCGAGTGGCTAGGACAAGCCAAATTCTTGACTTCACTTGACATGACAAAGGGGTACTGGTAGGATGCCTTAACGGACTCCACAAAGGAAAAGACTGCGCTTAGCACCCCTAGTGGATAATGGTAGTATTATGTACTTCCATTCGTGTTACATGGGGCACCTGTGACTTTCCAGCGTCTGGTAGATAAAGTGCTCTGTCCTCATAACTCCAATAGTGCTGCCTACCTGAATGATGTTGTCATCTATTCCAGCACCTGGAAGGAACACCTACATCAGGTACAAGTTGTATTGCAGTCTTTGGGGGAAAGCCAGTCTTAGTATTAACCCAAAGAAATGCTTCTTTTGATTGGTCGAAGCCAAATATTTAGGCTATGTAGTGGGCTGGGGTATGGTGCGACCTCAGTATTCCAAAGTTGATGCCATATTGAATTGGCTCTGTCCAATAACCAAGAGGCAGGTCCAAGGTCCAACACCAGTTTGTATCCTGTTTCTCCGAGAGAGTGGTGCCCTTGGCCAATCTCACAAGGAAGGGGAACCCAAATCATGTGGTATGGGATGCCAAAACCAAAGCTGCATTTAGTGACTTAAAGCATGCCCGTATGTCAGCTCTAGTTTTGAAGGCTCCTAACTTTTCTTTGCCTTCCATCCTCCAGACAGACACTTCGGACACAGCCAAAGCATCAATGGTGTTGAACACCCCATCATGTTCCTGAATTGGAAACTGTTGGACTGGGAGACCAGGTATGTGGGCGTGGAGCGGGAG
The DNA here is from genome assembly GCA_026402145.1 of Polypterus bichir lapradei. Lineage (NCBI taxonomy): Eukaryota > Metazoa > Chordata > Cladistia > Polypteriformes > Polypteridae > Polypterus > Polypterus bichir. The sequence continues at coordinate 5,260,541 of JANRMT010062791.1, forward strand.
GCCTTGTCGATTAAATGGGCGATTACTCAGCTGAGGTACCACCTCCTGGGTCGTAAGTTCACCCTGGTAATGGACCATGCACTTTTATAGTGGATGGCTTTACACAGGGAATTGAACCCACGAGTCACAAGGTGGTTCTTACACCTATAGCTTTACAAGTTTTCAGTTGTTTATTGCCGGGGTGTCAGTGCCTCTCAGCCAGGTACGCCCGACCCCACCTTTTTCTGCTATCCCTACAGGCCAAACATGGGAAATTCTGCCTGATTTCGGCCCTGAAGATGTCACTTACAATTCCGACCCTGTACACGTCACTTCCAGTTCCAGCCTTATTGACATCACTTCTTCCAACCAGCCATAAAAACCAGACCACATCCTGCATTTACTCAGTTCTGTTTTGGACTCAACTTTGTACATATCTGCACTTATTATTTGCCTTCTGCACCCTGGATTCAAGTACCTGTTTCCTGGTGGCTGCCCCAAATCTTTTTCATATGTCAAGGCTATTCATTTCCCAACATACTCATACATAATGAACATCACAATCACACATGTCAGTAAAAAAATGAGTTACAGGGATTGAAGTAAAAAAAAATCCCAAACTTTATATTGGGTCAACTTAACCTTCCTATTTTGTTTATTAGTGTATTACAATGAATGTTACAAACTGATAAGTACAACATTACATCTGACGGAAATCTGCTACTGTTTAATGAACATCAATTAATAAAATTCAGACTGTTTAGGTAACCCTTTGTTCAGATTTGGTATTTTTTGGTGCATCTTTTATTATTATGCAGAGCAGATTACTTTATTAGTGAGTGGGGAGATGCTAGTTAGAAGGCTGATTACAAAAAAATGTAAGACAGGTCAGTAAAGAATCTATAAATTCAACCTATATAACGAAAGTTCATCTCTTAAAGCCTCTTGAACCATTATCTTCTCCCATATTAAAATTGTTTCAGGTGGATTAAGTTTGCAACTAACCCAAGCCATTTATAAGGATATTTAAAAAATATTTTATATCCAATTCTTCTTTTTGCAAGATTTTTCTTTTCTTGATTGACATTTACTTACAATGATTATGTACTAAAACAAAACAAGCCCTTTCTCATCAGAGTCCAATATTATGTAGCATCATGAACGGAGATTAGTCAAGTAATGTACACAGTAATGAACAGATTACAGAAGTAAATTAAAGCTATTAAAGCAGCTTTGAATGTTACTGTTTATCATTAGCCTTCACATGAAACTCATTTAGATGGTATATTAATTCTATTGTATTCGCAAGGCAGCACGAGGCAAACAAAGGTGGCAAACAGTAACTTGATTCGACTTTAGACCGTAATTTATAAAGTAAAAGTCTGTTCATTAGTGCACATTAGCAGGTGTTTTTCATGAGAACCATGTGAGGACCTACTAACCTTTGACAATTGAAATATTAATGAGGAGATTAATTTCCAGCTACAATAATAGTAGTAAGTGGAACTTATTGTTCAACAGCCCATTGTTATAAATACTAAAGAAAAAACTGTAAAGCAGCTGGGATCATTACACCTTACCTGTCATCTCTTTATTGCTATTAGAAAGGACATATAATTAAAAGCTTGTAATGATAATAAATAAACTATTTCTTGATAAATAATGCAAAGTGAAACTGAATAGGTGTGTTACCAGCTTCCCTAATAACTTTAGGTGCCATACTGTCACCTATGATATTTTGTGGTGACTAAGAAATAATTTACCAGACTTATGATGACTGTAACTTGCACTGTAAAGAGTGATTGATTATTCAACAGAACTCTAGTGCTTATTCTCTGAAATTTTTTCTTTTCTACATTGATTAGCTGTTTAACCATTCTAAAAAAATTAAAAAGTTATAAACACATCGTCCATTCCCACTTTGTGTAATTTTAGGCTTGTAGAAGCAACAGCCTATGGCAGCTGCATGAAGCACAAGGCACGGCCAGGGCACCCCTCCTGTACAAGTCACAAGGACTCTCGGTCCCTTTGAGCTTATTTGGAGTTTCCTGTTTACCTTAATTACATGACCTTCAGCCCTAACAGATACTGGGAGAACATACAAACAATTCACAAAAAACTCTTAGCGATTTATAATGCATAATATGTGATTAAAATGTCATATACGTGTCTGTATAGTAAAATAGCAGCATGGTAATAAAAGTTTTAGGGGGCACACATATTTATTAGTTGATATTTTTACTTAACATCAGACTGGGGGTGGGGGGGGAACAAAGGATTTTATTAAGTACACATAAACAAAGTAAGTCCACTTCGTTACTCTCTTCGAGAACCTGGTGGGTAGCTGCCTCTCACCTCTGTTTTCTGTGCACATTAACCTCCTGGACACATGGAACTTGTGAGACAAATTGTGAGTCTGCAGTCAAAGGTTCTCATCATTTTTTCCAAACCAAAGTTTAAGGTCTGGTGTAATCCTGAAAGGAAGCCTGAGTAAAGGGATTCACAGTATTCTGGAATGTTGCACTGCACCGAAAGGTCATTTCGGTATTTAAAGTGCAGTAATAGTTCAGTTTACTAAACAGATGTGTTACACAAAACTGTAGTATTAGAGGTAGTTGTGAAATGTGAAGAATATGCATACATATTGTAATGACTGATTATATTCCATGGCACCTTTCTGTGCAGCTTCATTTGTCATCTCAACACAGGCTTAGTTATAAGAAGCAGTTGCTGGAGGTAGTAACATAAGAAAAAATGAAGACAAAATGGATGGCTGCACAGCCTCTCTCTGACACACCAGCATTAAGCACTTTCAACCAACAAATTATTCATCAGAAGTGTGAAAAGAAATACTACTGATGTAATATGTCCTGTACGCCTTTATAATGCCTCATTCTGACTGTTCTTTTTAACTTTAGTCAAAGCTTTTTTTCTTGCCAGTAATTCTGGTGTGTATTTGTTTGCTACATTTTTTTATTTAACCATTTATTTATTGAGCCACTGGCTCAGCCTTATATAGTTCACTTGGAGTCATAGGCAACATTATTTGCCTTATCTTGCCCAATTCCATTAGCCGAACAATGCCAGGAACCTTAAGTAGACTTGGCAGTGGCTACACACCCAGGCCAAGGGATAAGAGCAGCAGTGAAGCATTTCTGAAGTTCTTGCAGGTAAGTACCATCTATTCGAGTCTCCTCTTCCTTGCTCAGTCTCCTTTCATGGGCAGCTGCTAATGCCATAATTGTGATAAATGGCATTTCTTTCATCCAGCTTCTGCCCTCTTTATAATCGGCATTTAGGCTTAAAAAAATATTGATTTTCATTTTCATGATATTCTTAAAAAATTAAATTTATTATTTTAGAACAATATTCTACTAACTGCAGTACCCTTGAAATATAAAATCACTTACATATAATAATGTTGCATTCTCTGATATACAGGATATCAATGAAAATCCCATGTAGGGAAGTGGCACAATGGCTTTAAAAATGACCTAGCAGATGGATACTTGAACTTGCACATGCGCCATAGCACATTTTATCCTAGCTTTATGATAAAGGAGCTACATTCTTAAAAGATTAGTTAACTAAGGTATTACAATACTAGAAACAGAGCTGGCCCTGAACCCAACGCTTGCCTGCTGCCACCATCAGTCCTTCAGGGGTAAAAAGCTGCCAGTCCCCACTGTCACCCTCTTTCAAGCAAGTAAGTCTACTTTAATACTTTTGCTTCTGTGGCACCCATGCCATAAGCTATGTTTATTATTCTTTGTAAGTAGCTCTTTATATGCACTAGTTTTTATATACATATACTGTACATGACAAATGTTTCTTATGGTGATTAAAGAATGGTACACTTTGATGGTTTACAGGTTTGTAGGATGCTTCAAGGAAAATGCTTTCACACTTCACAGAATTCAGAATACTCATGATAATAGATATGATACAAGTATAGCTTCATGGATTGTCCTGGATCAAGAACTTGATATGTTGGAAGGACTTGCATATCCAAAGCATCTTTAAAGTTGTTTTTTTATTAAGCAAAATGTATGGGTCAGGTTCATTGCCAGTCTGCTGAGCCTTTGCATGATAGAGTCAGGTGGAGGAGACTAAACTTTTTGAATAATAAGTCATGCTGCTGGAGAGGAAGGACCTAATGCTTGTGTGGAAAGTTGATATTGCTTGATCATCTCTGTGCACAATACGCACAATGGATCTAGGCTTTATGATCAGTAATGTTAACTCCATAGGAGGCCTAAGCTATTGTGAGGATAGTTTCAGTTTCAAAGAGTGTGTGCCTCCTAAAAAACTATAGAAATGCTGCTCAAAACCATCTACATTAATGCATTAATCCTACTACAAAAGTTTAGAGCTCATATGGAGAATGTCAAGAGACAACTGGAAGGGTATGATTTTGGCAGATAGTCTTCTTAAACCTGTTACAAGATTACTGTTCTAGCCATGGATTGTCTATAACAAACATTACATTGATACACAAGAGAGGTTAGAACTCTACCTGGTAAGAGAAAACTTTGAAAGAAAAGCTAGTGATGCGTTTTTAACACTTAATGACTACATATTGTGCAGGTGTTTCTCAGTATGGTATATAAATTTTGATCCCATCTGTATATACTCTGAGAAACTTTCAGGATTACATACTTGTAATTTTAGTCTTTTTTGAAATTCACACATTTCTCCCACTCCCTTTCTTGATCCTGGTTTACATTTTTTTATTAGTTGTAATTATCCTCTTTTCCTTTTTTCCTTAATTATGTATTTAGAAATGTCAGCCCTATATATAATACCTCATTACTTTAACTCTTGCTACCCTTTGCTTTGGCTGTTTCCCTCCCTTATTATGCTTCCCCCGTTCCTGGTTTTGTGACTTCTGTTAATATTTTAAACTTTTTAAATTGATTCTCGATTTTCTGACTTTTTGATACTTATTTTTGGATTTCCCACTTTGTTCAGTGGACTATTTTTGGTAATTTAGTATAATCTCTCCTTTGTTAATTTAAAATAGTATTTCATTTTACTATGCTATGTTTGCTATCTTGCGGTGGGCTGGCGCCCTGCCCGGAGTTTGTTTCTTGCCTTGCGCCTTGTGTTGGCTGGGATTGGCTCCAGCAGACCCTCATGACCCTGTAGTTGGATATAGTGGGTTGGATAATGGATGGATGGATGTTTGCTATCTTAAAATTACTGTTTGGATTTTTTGTATTATATTTGGATGCTGATATACTGTATGTGTATTCTTTATGTTGTACTCTTTTTTTGATTCTTAACTAATTAATAGTTTACTTCTTTGGGACAGAGGATGGCGGTGCCCATCTGTTATACTGTATTTCAACCAGTGCTCTTCTGGCTGGGGTTTAAATTCTTGTTTTGTTTCATTTTTTCATTTTTGCATTAATTTTTCTTTTTCTTTATTTTTGCTGTATTCCTGATGTGTATGTTATGTGCCTTGTATTTTTTGTGTGATTCTGCCTTTCACCGCCCTCAGCCATATAAAATCAGGAGCAACCCACAGTCCATTGTGGTTTATTTGAATGTGCTTGAGAATTTGTAGAGTTTTTTGAAAGTCTATCTATGCTTTTTGTGACAGGATATCAAAACGCAGCTGAGGCTTGAATAGTCTGGGACCTGATGGTTGTATCTCTGCTATTTGCTGATGTTGTTGCCATCTCCACTGCACACTATAATGGTTTACAGCTCAGTGAATAGGGGCTGGGATTGAGGCAACAGGTCTAAATTTGTCATCATATTTCTCTTCTGTTCAAAAAAACAAAATGCCTGCTTTGTGTAGATGAGGTGGGAGTAGATACCTGAAGTGGAGTAGTTTTGGGTGCAACTAAGAGTAGCATGGCTAATGATGTTGACCAACACATGTATATAGCAAGGACAGTATTGTAGGCACCATAATAGAGCAGTGCCACAAGAGGGGACGGGTGAAGTGATAGATACATTCTCTGAAAAATTCTTCAATTACTGCTCAATCTACATCCCGATCCTCAGCTAGGTTCAACACTATTTTTGGGCTCAATGTTGCAATATTCTAATTGGTTCAGCAATTACTAACTTCACAATAATGTAAACTGTCCCTGCTAGGTTTTTGCCATGTCTTATGCCATTTAAATGCCTTGTCTGCCCTGGAAAATATATTGTAAAACAGCTGTCCATCAAAAGTGGGTGTAACTATGGTGCTGCTTTTAAATTCTGTCTCTTTAAGGCCAAAATTAGAGACAGCAAAGAGCTCAATGGTGTCCCCGGTCAAAATGAAGCTCGGTCTCTGACCAGGAAGTAATTAACAACAGGACTTCAGAAGACATTGGAGGTTGTCAGGTGCTGAGTTTTGAAATTAGCTTCTGGTCAGAAGGTCATTTAGCTTGAAGATGGGAGCACAGATGTTGGCAAGAACTCAACATTTAGGACAAGTATTTTAGTTAGGTTTGAATCATGGGCATTTTAGATGCTATACTTTATTTATTATTTATTATTATTATTTGCTGCTATTAGCTTCTCCTGCCCCCGTGTTTATTATTATAATATAACTACCCCTTTCTAAAGTTTTTTTTTTGTCTTATAGTAGGTTTGTCAATATCTTAAGAGTGCCCCCTACAGGCCACAACTTGTATGCATGGATGTGTGTGTCTGGTATATACAGTAGCACAAAGACAAGAATGTATCAAACATAGATTAGAATATTTAACCTAGAAAATAAATCAGTATGCAAAATATAGATTGTTAAAATATATTTATTTTGATACCAGATTCATTCAGCAACCTTGAATACTAGAATGTTATTCAAGATGCTTTTCATCTTACAGGGTCATGAGATATGATGGATATATTTCCAAGTTCTCCACTTTTTAAAACAAATCGCTTTGCGGTTAAATGAAATGTCACATTCTTTGCTTCACTTATAAACAGCCCTAATTTGTGGTCTATCCAATCCACTCCTCCCAGTCACTGCTAGTAGCTGTAAAGAAAGGATGTTCATTAAACAAGAGGCATTTACTGCTCCTCTGATGGTTTATTGGAAGATGTTTCAAGCTCATGTTTCAGAGGTGGCCAAGGCAACTACAATACCCACTGGGACATTCTGTCACTATCTACATTTAATTACCTAATTACAATGTAGCGACACTCATTCCAGAAAACAGTATCAGGCAAAGGGGAGTGGAGTAGTAATTGATCCTCAAAAGGTAAGAGAGCTTTACCCCCTGCCTTCTTTCAGATAAATGCATTTGGGTTGCCTCTAAAGTGTCACCATCTGCCACTGTTTTTGCTGTAGTAGTAGCAGGTCACATTCTGATGGTGGTGTCACTTTGCCTCCAGCAGACACTGCCCAGGATCCTGAATATTTAAGCAACAGCTATTTCTTTAGTAATTTTTCCTCTTATTTGCTTTGAAGGCATGTTGATAAAACTAACCCACATATTGAGGATGATACACTGAATAAGTATGTACAAAATAAAAATAAATACAAAGGCCTGTAAAGGCTAAACTAAAATATAGGAAAGCTACTTTCTTTGCTCACCTAAGCAAATGTAAAGAAACACAACAAAAAGAACCTCAATTCTGCCTCAAAAATTTTAATCATATTACCCTTGCTCTCTTGTCCTTCATTCTCTGAACCCACTCAATACAATTCAGGGTGGCAGAGAGCCAGAGCCTACACCAGCAAGCATGAACCCACCCTGGTTGGAATGCTAGTTTATCACAGGTCACACTTCCACAATCACCCATACCCAGGTCAATTAGAGTCACAAATTAACACCATTTCTGAGAACCTAGAAAAAAAAACCCACACATACACAGGGAGAATGCACAGATTTTATACAGACAGCAGTTAGGCTAGGAGAAAGTTTATTTTGAGCTATGAAGTATGAACTGCAGTGTGATTGTGCCCCTCAAAACTATAATTTAGTCTTATATGGAGCCATTGTCATCAGAATGGGTCTTGTTCCTGTTCAGTTAAAGCAGTAAGCTAAGTCGTCTTGCTGGATGAGACCGGTAGTTCAAGTTCGGTCTGAGAGTAAAACTGTGGTTGCAAGTTTTTATTAAAACAACTCAGTAAGGTACTCTTACATCTAATTGATGTAACTGTTACTTAAGTAGCCTTTTGTTATTTTACATTCAGTGTGGTAGTATGATATTTACATTTATAAGAATTTTTGCTTTCTTTTACTATTTTTTAATTATTCTTTTCTGTGGGGTTTGCTCACAAATACTTAAAATTAGTGACAAGCAATACAGACATTGGTGCAAATAATAGAGAATGCTGAAGTGAAGCCACTACTCCAGTGTCCTGTTTTATCAACAGTGTTATCTCTGTATCTTTTACTTTTTATGCGCCTGTAAATATTTGTTACAAGTACCATCTCCAACGCACACTGGTTGACACCAGTTTGAAGGTTAACTTCATATTCACAAGGATTGTTCCATGGCATTGCAGTAGCAAATGAAAGATTTCAAGTTAACCATAGAATAAGCTGTAGGTATTTGTTAAACCCTGTTAGGCTTATTTAGTATTTTTCCTCTGTCCTTATTGTTATTTCTTTTTTTGAGAAGGAGTGTTTGGTGATTAAGTGGGCTGTGGAGGCTCTCCATTATTATTTATGGGGTCATAAGTTTACGTTTATCTAAAAAAAACTTTTTTCCAGCTAAGGACATACTCGTATCACCAGAATATATTATTTAAAACTTGTTTCTCTCATTATTGGAAACCTCATATGCATAAGCATATATATTGTATTAACAAGGGTAATTTCTTCTTCCCTTGAAATAAATCAATAACATGCTACATTATGAAAGCCATTGCATCTCATCCCCCTTCTAGTATATCACATCTAGTATATATATTAATACAAAGCTTAATAGCAGTCATACACTCGTCATTGAACTATTGCACTTTTCCTAAATATTACACTTGCAAGTGATAATACTGGGCAAGAAATTTGATCAATTATATTAATTCCTGAAATATTTTTGGCAATTATGATAACAAAGCTTCAAGCTAAAACCAAAAATTATTCAAACTGACTTTATCACATAAGAATTTGGAGACACATGAACATTTATCGTGACTAATTGTTTAGCAAGACACATGTTCAATTGAGCTAAAAATGTTTTGCTGGTGTCAAAAAAACGAGTCACAGACATCATGAAGTTTTGGGGCAACCACCCGTATATTGTTTATCCTGGCTGGAAAAGCTGATTTTTTAAATGAGCGATGTTCATAGAACTGAGTCCAAAACAGAACTGTCTTGCATTGAGACAAGATGTCGATTTTAACAGATGGAACAGGAAATGACGTCATTGGCGTCGGAACCGGAAGTGATGTCTTCACAACCGGAAGTGACGGCATCGGCAGCGCTAAAACCGGAATTGATGTATGCATAACCGGAAGTGACTTCATCGTTGGCGCCGGAACCAAGAGCGAATTTCCTGAGAATGGTCTACAAGGGATTGAGTGAGACAGTTAGCACACTACGCCACCCCCTGGTCTGGCATAAAATTACTATTATTTAGGCCCTTTAGCTGTTTCCCATGCACATGTGTGTGACGCAGCTTTTTTCCATTTGTACTTAGCATCTGATGCTTCTCAATTCAGCCCACAATGATAGTCAACAAGCATTAATGGATCCCACTTGCCTTGACACTGCTTTCCCAATGTCTTGGTGAAACCTTTTCCTGTGTCCGCTACTGAATGCACCAAGATTAACAGGGAGGAAGTCCAGATGTGAATGCAGAAAATGAATATTTAGCTGCAGTTCATGGTTTCAGATGCTTGAAGCATGATGTCAACCAGCTGATTGTAGTCTACAGCTTGCTGCTGCCTGTCTTCTGGTGCAGGCTGCCACTGTGTAAAAGAGGGCATGCCAATAGTATCCAAATGTTTAGATCCTTAAGTCTCATACTGCAGCTTCACAACAACATTTAAATCAAATAAATTAGTTTTGGATACTAGATCTTTGCCTTCAATAAAATGATCTGATCCTGAATTATTCTGATCATATTTTAGTTATCTGTGGTATAGCTTTGGCTTATTATTTTTGACTTAAACTTCCCAAAGAGCAGCATTGTTATTTACTCTCCAAAAAGGCTTTTATATTGAACCATGGCTGTTTAGAATGAGGAACAGGTCTATGCTGTGATAGCTTTCTAACATTATGTCTTATACTGTATATGTTTGATGCACCTAACAGAGACATTCACTTTGCAATGTCAAAAAGATCTTCATCGGTATACGGCAATAAACTTTAAACATTAGTCATGATGAAAAAATAATAAATGCATTATTGCAATCTGTGAACGAAAGTTAGATGATGATAATCAACTGCAAAAGGGATGCAGAGACTTTTCCACAAATTAACATCCTGCGTACAGCATATACAAGGAGGAGCATGTATATGAGAGGAAAATTAGCCACTCTCCTCCTAACCAACAGAGAGAAGAAAAGAGAGAGAACAGCAGAAAGAAAAACAGCATGCTTTAGTTAGATTACTATGTACTTAGGCGATTGGGTGAGCTGTCCCAAAATTATAAAATAGTGTACATGCACCAGAAATCAGTATCTTCTACAGATTAAACATAAACTGCTGCTGTTTTGGCAATATGTCTACATTTTACTTAATTTCATGTATTGTTTTTGGTCCCATGATTAGGGCAGCTTAGCTATTAACTAAATAAAGAGCTTAATGGATCTCTCATTTGTCAAAATTCTTACAAGATCTTTCTGTGTTTCACATTGCTTTAAAATACACTTCCTCGTTGCAGTGTGTTTCTATGGTCTTGTTCTAATGATTTTAGGACAGAAAAGGTCATTTTCTGACACTCCTGGCACTTTTCCAGTGTCTTTCTAATTGTAGATGAATGCACTTTGACACCAACTTTTGCAAGTTACCTGCAGATCCCACAATGAAATTTTAGGGTCCTTTAAGACCTTTCTAGTCTCACATGGTCAGTTCTTGGACTGAATTTTCTAGGCTGGACAGTGTTTGGACAGATTAGCAATACTTTTTCAAATAAATGCAACTTGTAGATGATATTCCCTTGCCAGACACATAAGCATCCACAACTTTCATTCTAAAAGCCTTGGAGAACTCTTTTGATCTTGGTATGATGACACCACACATGTCAAAAGCAGAGAGAACACCAGACCCTAGTCATCTGTAGTTTAAATAAGACAATTTTCAACTGTATACTCCCTAAGGAGGTTCTAATCACTGGCATTTAATCTGGAACAACTGATTTAATTTAATGTATTTGAAGTTTTGATAAATGTAAAGGTGTACTAACTTTTTCCATGTACCAAATCTACATTTATGTTAATGTAGATTATGAGAATGAATACCTCATGTCAATTTTATGTGTTGTGATAATAATACGCCAAAGACATTCTAAAGGTTTGGGGCAGCCACCCATATATTATTTTTCCCAGTTGCCAAAGGGATTGTTGTATCAGAAATACGATGTGCATCTCACAGAGTCCAAACTAGAACTGGCTATAGTAGCCCAAGATGGAGGCTTTAAAGGCCTGGAGAGGAACTAATGTCATCAAAATGGCCGGAACCAGAAGTGACGTCAGCAAAGGGGCCGGCTTCGGAAGTGACGTCAGCAAAGGGGCCGGCTTCGGAAGTGACGTCCTCTGAGGTGCCGGAACCTTGCAGGATTTCCCGGGAAAGGTCTGTAGGGAACTGAGAAAGACAGTCAGTGCACTCTGCCGCCCCCTGGTCAGATGTTTAATTACACTTACTCAAGCCCTTTAGCTGCCTCCTACTCGCACATGTGTGACAATGTCATTTGTTCATGTATATCACTTTTATCTGTAGGCACTGTTTGCATGAAAATCTAATGCTTGCCTGTTTAAATATGTAAAAAAAGTCAACAATTTTCAAGGGGTGTACTAACTTTATCATATGAGTGTGTATGTATAAATAAAATGCAGCTGGGGAGCAGAGCACAAGGGGAATTTACAATTTGATCCCTTTGTATTTTGATTCATGATTTCAAAATGGCTGTTTCACCATCTCCAGTCAAAATTCAAGACACGAATTTGAGATTAGGTGACTCATCTATCTAGGAAAGAGAAGCCGTAAAGCAACTTTGTATTTGTTTGTTGTTTATTGTGGATATTTTATGCAAAAGGTACATGTTTATTTTGAATTGGATGTTTCAGGAGTAACCACTTTTGAATAAAGACTTGATTACTAAAGGTGAAAATGGTATTCACAGAAATGCAAATAATGTTCCGAAAAAATTATCACAAAAGGTTTAGGAGTCAACAAATCTTTCAAAGTGTAATATATATCAAGGGCAGGAGTAGACATCTATGTAAATATGTCTCATACAAACTTACTTCCTTAGACAAGTCTTCCAAGCTGACTTCAGTCTGATTGCTTCCTAATGTGTCTGGTGGCTTGGGGCCAGTATGGCTGAACACGCAATATAGAAGAGGTGCGATTATTACACAACATCCCAGCAAAAGGGGACTACTTTTTATAGTTTGTCGTCCTTTTTTTCACAATATTCATCCAATTGAATACTATAACATTTTTTCTCTCTTTGCTGATAGACACAAATGGATGAGCAACACTTATTTTCATGCAGCTAACAGCTTCTGTACCCTTCCATCAAGAATAAAATTTTTAGCTGAAGGATATTTGTCTTTATTTTTCTTCTCACTTTGCTGCTGCAGATACTTCTTAATTAACCATGTTATTTTCTTTATGCTGCTGTGACTGTTAAGACCTTTCCAAAAGTTGTTACTCACAGGATTAGGGAGAGTAGCAGAAATAGTTTTCTTATTTTTTTAAAAGGTGTATCAAAGAATCACTTGTAAGAGAGGGCAGCACACTAGAGGTACAGATTGGAAACAACAACTTGAATGACAAAACTGAACTTGAAGTCAAAAACAAAGTTAAACCAAAGCCTACTGTAAATTCAGAACTGTTGTTAATGTACTCAAGCAAAAAGTCTCACTTCCATTTTTTATATAAAAATGTAAGGATCTAACCTGTGAAACAAGCTAATGTATTTAAAATGCTCATAAGCATGACTTAAAAACTGTAAAATAACAAAACCATGCAAGAACATTAACTATGGACTCCTGACAGAGCACACCCTCTTGTGCCAGAGCCTCTGAATGCATCCATCCAGGTTTAAGGGGTGTTTCAGATGAAAGGGCCTGACTATTTGTTGTGTTTGACTAGTACCCAAGAGTGTTTCTTATAGCCCCTAACTGCACCAGTAAACGGAAAATTAGACCAAGAACATAGATGACATGAACTAATTATTGTTTGGATGTCATTTTCCAGTTCCCCGTCTACGATAACTGGATAGTAGCCATGTGAATGACGTGTAAAAAAAGATGTTCAACAAGAAAGAAAGAAAGAAAGAAAGAAAGAAAGAAAGAAAGAAAGAAAGAAAGAAAGAAAACAAACATGTAAGCTGTGTCTGCTATAAACCCTTAAAACAATCTAGTATATACATTAATACAAAGCTTAATAGCAGTCATACACTCGACATTGAACTATTGCACTTTTGCTAAATATTACACTTGAAAGTGATAATAATTGTCAAGAATTTCGATCAATTATATTAATTCCTGAAATATTTTTGGTGATTATGATATACAGCTTCAAGCTATAAACAAAAATAATTTCATACTGACTGTATCACATAGGAATTTGGAGACACATGAACATTTATCATGATTATTTGTTTAGCGAGACTGACACATTACATTTGTTTGATTGAGCTAAAAATGTTTTTCTGCTTTTTCCCCGTTTGTACTTAGCATCTGATGCTTCTCAATTCAGCCTGCAACAATAATCAACAAGCATTAATGGATCCCACTTGCCTTGGCACCGCTTTTCCATCTTTGCAATGTCTTGGTGAAACCTTTTCCTGTGTTCGTTACTGAATGCACCAAGATTAGTAGGGAAGAAGTCCGGGTGTGAATGCAGAAAATGAATATTTAGCTGCAGTTCATGGTTTCAGATGCTTGAAGCATGATGTCAACCAGTTAAATGTAGTCTGGTGTTCTGAAGTTGCCAAGAAAATTCAACAGCATTCCTGAAAACTTTGCATGCATTTTCCTCTACCCAAACTAGCAGATCTTTAAACTGCTTGTGTCATTTGTGCACCAACAAAAATGCCTTCTTTATCTGAAGAAACATCTATCTCAAATATTGAAATCCTTAAAATGTTTAGAAGTGGTTAAATAAGTCAAGTTTTCATTAAGATTAAGATTGGACCTTAGTAGCCTTCATCCAATGCCTGTACTCTTCTAGGGTTAAATTTATAAGTTCTCATATTTATATCATTACCCCATGGTACTGTGCAAAGGCTAAGAGGAGTAAGAGAAAGAATTAGACCAAAGCTTCCTTTGATCTAGCACAGATTTTACACGCCATTACATAATCATGCACATCTCAATACATTTTCTTCCACCAAAAATATCTTTGTACAACCTAAATGTTTTTTTAATAGCAGGGTGACAAAACTCTTTGATCATATAAGCCAACTCCAAGACTTTTCTAAGGTCTGGAGGGACAAATGTATTTTCCCTATGAACTGTTTCAGAAGTTTGATTGGATGAGGCTTTCATAATTTTTTAAAAATAATTCTGACAGGTGAAGTAAAAAAGTAGTAGCCAAAATTCTATCTGGTGATAAAATATACTCAGGCTCTTCTGTGGGTGTGTCTGGATCATATTTACAGCATAAAGAATCAATTTTTCCATTCCTTTTACTAGGTTGATATGTGAATACAAAATTAATTCAACGAAAAAGTAAAGTCAAACAAGTTTGACCAACATTTAATGTTTGAGCCATTTTCAAATATATACAATTTTTACAGTCGATATAAATGACAAAAGGGAATTCAGAATTTTATGGCTAGCAATTCTCTATTCCCAATGTCAAGGTTTTATTTAGTGAGTGTAAATTTATGAGACGAATCAGAAAATGGATGAAGTCGATCGTAATTTTAGGCTAAAAATTTTCTTGAAGTCTTTTAAAAAGACTTCTAAGAAAAAATACTAGGGTGCTTAGAATCATAGAGTGAAGACACCTATTCAAGAGGCTTGCCATCGAATAAAGTAATAACATAAGCTACTTTTGCTTTATCTGTAACAAATTTTTGAGGTTGTGAATCAAAAACAGATTGACACTTGTTTAAAGACCCTCAACAGTTTATTTGAAGACAAAACTGGAGTTTGGAATCTGTGGCTTTTTAAAAATGCTAATTCCTTTATCGTCTTGTGTGGTTCTCTTTGCCCCTGCCTGTTCCTGAGACTTACTAAATTCAGTTACTAAATGCTGAAATTAAGTAGTTAAATATTACACCTGCTTTACCACTTCAGCCAGCTGAACTTTCATTCCCCCATGTCCCTTTGCATATGTCCTAAAAATATTTTTCATCATGGGGTTATTCATTATTTGATCTGTGATTCTACACTGCTTGAAGGTTGAGAGAATGACACCAGGAGATGATACATAGTCTAAGTCAGAAATGGGTCAAGGGAAAAAAGGTCAACCCTAATCAAAAGTCATAGTCAAAGGGGAAAGCTATTAGATCAAAAACCTGAGTTCAAAAAGTAACGTACACAAGTACTTTGTGTTTATCCAAATCATGGATACTGAACAATCTGTCATGCTAGTATTTAAAGTGTCATACTGATGATGACAGAGCTGGCAATGAACAGAATCACCAGCCTAGTAACTCGGAGTGGAGCCCTAACAACGGGGATCCCAAAACAGAGAGGCATACAAATATTATACAAATATATTTATTATATTACAGTATATATATATATATATATTTATTATACAAATATATTTATAATTGAGAGGCATACAAAAAAATTAATGCTATTTTCAGAGGCAACATAAAATGAATCTAAGTCCCAAAGAAAATTCTTTGATAAGAAAAAAACATAACCAATTATTTGCTTTGAAATAATTTTTAAAATGTACTGCTCATAAAATAACAACGGATACAGATGAGTATCATGGTCATAGTACTGATATGAGAATCCATGGGGCTGGATGATACAGCCTAAGGGGGTGGTTTACAAGGAGAAAAGGAGTGGGCATCCCTGTGACTGCCTGATGTAACTGTGACATCACTTCTCTCCAGGAGACACAGTAGGATCTGTCTGAGAGGTAGGATTCAAACCACCAATAATGCCTAGTTCAGAAAGGGTGGCAAGAAGGATCTGATGGTTAACTGTGTCTAAGGAGGAGAAGGATGGATGATAAGTTGGCAGCCCTAGCCAGCCATAGTGTATGAGCAACAGTCAGCAGAGCAGTTTCAGTGAAACACCCCTTGTTGGAGCCTGATTGGTTAGGAGGAAAGAAGAAACTTGGTTAAAGACAGCAAGTTCAGGTGTTCTGTATATTCTGATACTGTATGTAAAAGCACAGAATTGAAACACAGCATTATTAATTGTATAATTTTACATATACAGTAAATAAAGAAATCTATATATACAGGGTGGTCCAGATCTATTTATGCAGATCCAGATCATGAGGATGACTTTGATTTATGCGGGGTCTATTCCAGTTCGGCGCAAAGATGATTCTTCATGTCATCAGTTCACACATTTCTCGATGGTCCGGGACTTTTCAGGTGATTTTCTATGTAATAAACTTAATAAGTTATAGCGTAATGAAAATTGCATAATTAGATCTGGACCACCCTATATATTATATATAAAATATATGTGTGTGTGCCCGTTACCCATACACACATGTATGCACACACACATACACACTCTTACATTTCAGCCTTTTCGCCTGTCTGGCCTCTCAGCCAGCCCTATCCTTGTTCCCACTGGATAAGTAACAGAGACAGGTGACATATGATGCTTTGTTGATTTCAACAACATGTTGCGACCCAGCTTATTATATCTAGTTACACAAAACAATAACAATTATAGTACCAGTCATTACAACTCTAGGCATTAGCAGTCTCACAGATGTCAAGCTGCCCGACAGTCACATTTTAATGGCCCTTGGAAAAGGGCAGTTTACAGATGTCATATGTGAACAATGATACCAGGCTCAAATTTAGTGTGATGCTTTAATGATTAAAACATGCCCAGTAAAGTAATGCAAAACTGATTTTCTCTATCTTTCATAATAGATTGTTTTGATGATTCCAGACATAAGACATATACCAGATCTGGCCCAGCAAAACATCATTTTTTTTAAATTCACTTAATGTTACAAGTCACCATTTGACTGAACACATTAACAAAAAGTATAGTTAAAATAAGGCAGCAAACACATCCAATATATTCACTTACAGAATATGAGGAAAATTTGTTGTTCACTAATATTTTTATATGTAAAAAAATGTATTGTTTGAAACTAAAATATAAATTCTTTTTAATATTCTAAGGAATTTTCTAATAACATCTGAGAAGAGTAAGGACTGGAAGATTCAGAGTATGTGGTATTTATTCTGATGGTGGAGAGCCATAGGTGGATTAATTAATTGAAAAGCAAATGATTATTCAACTTATCAAACCATCTTAAATGAACAATTTAGTGAGTCAACAATTCCAAGAAGAATATCTTAATTTTGTACAATAAGGATTGCTGATTTTTGACTGACATATCAGATAGTAACACACAAGAAAACCAGAATAAAGCAACCAGCTAAAACAGCTACATGTAAGTGGGGACAAGGCATACCCTGTAATATGTATGATAAATCTCTTGTAATGTGATGACTGAAATTTCTTGAAGGATATAATCAAAATATAATCAAATTTTAACATAGAGAACAACACAGAAATATACAAATAAGTAAGTAATAAGTAAGTATCTTGGTGCCGGAGACAGGTGACATGTTGTTCTTCATAGACTTTTCATTTTTGTGTTTGTCTTTCTGTTACTGTCACTGTTTGTACTACCTGTTTGCTGTTTTATTGCGTACATCCATAGAATATTAATAAACATTGGAGCAACAAAGGGAGAAGTTGCCACTTTTGAAGTTATTGACCCAGAGCTTTTCATCACAATAACCCAAGACCAACAGGGCAGATGCAACTCACCTGACTACACCTGGAGGACACAGAGGAGAAAATGTGGCCAGCGTGCTGGGATCCAAGTGAGGACGAAATGCTAAGGACAAACTGGATGATCTCCGCAGTAGACTTTGTTTCCAAGAGGATCTATGTGACTGTTGTGTTTTCTGCCTCACAGAAACATGGCTCACTGCCTGCATGCCACATTCTGCTGTCCAGCCGGATGCCTTTTCAATCCATTGTGCCGATCGGGCAGACTCCTCTGCGAAGAAATGAGGTGGCAGGGTATGTTTCCTCATCACCAAGTGGTGTACGGATGTGGAAGTCATTTCACAAAGCTGTTCACCGGACCAAGAGTGTTCATTAAGTGTTGGCCATTCTACCTGCCAGGGAGTTTACAACTGATTTTATGGCTGCTGTTTACATCCCCCGCAAGATAACACTGGCATTGCACTTAAGGAATTGTGAAGTCTCATTACGGACTGTGAAAACACATACACCAAAGGTCTGGTCATAATCACCAAGAAATTCAACAAAGCAAATTTTAGGTTGTTTTATTTCAAATACTACCAGCATGTCTCCTGTCCCACCAACATGCTAGACCACTGCTACAATGCACACAAAGATGCATTCGGCTTGCTCCTGTGGCCACACCTTGGACAATCAGATTACTACTCTGTGCTGCTCCTCCCTGTTTACAAGCAGCAGTTGAAGCATGCAGAGCCAGCCCTGCAAGAGATTCACTGTTGAACCCCGGTGGACCTTGCTAACTCGGACAACTTGCAACTTGCTGCAGAACTGCAAAACATCAGCTTGTCAAATCAGCATCTGTAAAGCAACAGGCCTAGATAGAGTTTCAGGTCGTGTTTTAAAAGCAAGCTGCATCCAGCTAGCTGATACCTTTAAAGACATTTTTAACACATCTTTGTGAGATTCATCTGTCCAAACCTGCTTCAAGAATATAGCCATCATTTCTGTAACAAAGATAAATAAAGTGGACTGTCTTAATGATTACCACCCAGTAGCATTTCATCCCAAAGCCATGAAGTGCTTTGAAAGGCTGGTTTTTCAACACGTTAAGGACATCATCTCTGACTGTTTGGACCCCCTCCAGATTGCCTACCATTGCAACAGGTCCACTGAGTATGCCATTTCCACAGCGCTCAGTCTCACCTTGATAAAAAGTACTGTTATGCTAGTCTGTTGTTTGTGGACTACAAATCTGCATTTAACTTCATCATCCCATGCCAGCTCATTGCTAAACTCATGGATCTGGGGCTTCACTGTGTGGTCCTAGACTTCCTCACTGGCAGATCTCAGCATGTGTGTATTGCTGGAAAAACATCATCATCAACACTGGCACCCCACAGGGAAGTGTGCTGAGTCCCCTGCTTTACTCTCTCTTTACCTATGACTACGTGGCTAAGTACAACTCTAATACCATCCTTAAGTTTGCTGAAACACCACCATAATCAGTCTGATCAGCAAGGACAACAAGATAGCTTACAGAATGGGGCCAGGACAATAACCTCACCCTCAATGTTAGCAAAACTAAGGAACTGATCGTGGATTTCCGCAAATAGGGAAGAGAGCATTGTCCCATTTACATTGGAGTGTAGGCTGTGAAGCAGGATAGCAGCTTTAGGTTCTTTGGGATGACCATTACTGATGATCTTAAATTGTTAAGTCAAACTGCAGCAGTATTTAAGAAAGCCCAACGCCTTTACTTCCTCAGGAAGCTGAGGAAGGCCCAGATGTCACCCACCATCTTGTGCAGATGCTACAGGTGTGCTGTGGAATCCATCTTCACAGGATGCATTACATCCTGGTACAGCAGCTGCTCAGTTCAGGATCACAGAGGTCTGCAGTGTGGTGAAAAGAGCTAAGCAGATCACAGGCACTCAGCTCCCTGCAATCCATGATATTCACACACACACTATCTTGGGAAGGTAAACAGTATCAGGCGGGACTCCAGCCATCCTGCACTGCCACTTTTCACCCTTCTCCCATCTGGGAAGCGTCTAAAGTTCAGCCGAACATGCACCTCCCGATTTAGGAACAGTTTTTACCCAACTGCAATTGGACTTATGAAAAATCAGTAATCTTGTCACTTTCACTGCTACTACTACTGTTACCTTTGTGGACATGGCCCGGACACAGACAGGCAGACATGTTGTAGAGTCACCACCACACGTTTATTTTACAACTATTTACAAATGCACACACCCCCAAGTCCCCAAAGTCCTGGCCAAACAACACCTTGCCTTCTTCTTCGGGCCGCCTCCACACTCTCCTCTGCTTCGTCCTGCTTCCACCCGACTCCAGCCTCGAATGAAGGGAGACGGCCCCTTTTATATCATCCCGGATGAGCTCCAGGTGTGTCCCGGCATTCCTCCCTGGACACGCCCCAGTGTGGCGGAAATGCCGGCTGTTCTCCCAGAAGCTCTCCAGGTGTCCTTTCTCTTTTTCCCCCCAGCACTTCCTGGTGTGGCGGAAGTGCTGAGGTCCAGGGTCCCCAAGGCATTGGAGCGCCCCCTGGCCCCCAAAGCAACCAGGAAGGCAGCCCCCACGTGATCCAGGGTGGGCATTGACCCTCTTCCGGTCCCTCAAGGCGTCCCGGCCGGGTCGTTGCCCCTGGAATCCCTGACACCTTGCACATGCACTTGCTGTCACGTTTTCTATTTATTCTATATTCTTATTATTGATATACTAGCAAATAACACAGAACAAGGCATTAGGTTTTATAATGCTGTTAAAAAATTGTGCTTTTACAGTACATATGACTCTTAATATTAAATTTGCGTGTTTTGTGTAAGTATGTGTTAATATTTTAGTTATTTAGATAATGACTTGTGAGCTCAGAGCTGCAGGCAAATTACCTCATTTTTCTTCTTTTTCTTTCGGCTGCTCCCGTTAGGGGTTGCCACAGCAGATCATCTTCTTCCATATCTTTCTGTCCTCTGCATCTTGTTCTGTGACACCCATCACCTGCATGTCCTCTCTCACCACATCCATAAACCTTCTCTTAGGCCTTCCTCTTTTCCTTTTGCCTGGCAGCTCTATCCTTAAAATCCTTCTCCCAATATACTCCGCATCTCTCCTCTGCACATGTCCAAACCAACGCAATCTCGCCTTTTTGACTTTGTCTCAAAAGCGTCCAACTTGAGCTGACCCTCTAATGTACTCATTTCTAATCCTGTCCATCTTTGTCACACCTAATGCAAATCTTAGCATATGTTATAGGATACTAGAATAAACTTTCTTTACATAATATTAAACATCAAAATGAATCCAATCTTAGTTTTATTTTTACTTTAAAACTAGAATACCCCCTGGTCCCCCCGGTAATTGTCTACATTTTTGGGAGACTTTAATATTCACATAAATAAGCAAATGAACAATGTTATGAGAAGTTTTTTCCACAAATCTAATTGTGACCAGTCCTACACACTCACATAACTGCACTTTAAATGTTATCCATTTATTATTACTCAAAATGTAATTTTGTAACTTTTTAATGAAACCGTTTTAGAATATTATTTAATTACTATTGATCGGATATTTTCATTTTGAATACTTACTTTAAAATTTATTGACATTTTAGAACCACAGACTCGAACATGAAGAGTAATAATAACATAATACAATTCAAACTAAAACAATTCATATGTAGAAAAAGCTTTAGATAAAGCTGCTTCTCTGAAAACAAAGGTAATTAAGTATATAGGGATTCACCATAGTTTAACACTGTTGTGTAAAGGAAAATCAAAAATCTTTAAAGTTTACTGGATCTAAAAGATAAGTTTTTCAAGGATCTTTCACTTTCTTCTTTGACTAACTGCCAAATCCTTCCACAAACACACACCCCAAAGGAGGGATTGAACAGCCGAAACATTGAATATTAAAGAAACCTCAACTTTAAGAACTGCTTTAACTTTTTATGGTACACAATGCCAGTATATCATTAGAATAAGAATCTCTGATGCAGCAGGGGAAACAGAAACACAGAACATTTGAACAATTTTGATGAGAACAGGTCATTCAGCTAAACAAAGCTTAATCAAGTCTCCTAAGTACTACTGTTCAGCACATTCAACACATTTTTTTAGGTGCATATAATGCAAGAATCACCTTCTGCAATAGCCATGTCTGTCTCTCCATCTGCATGAAACAACTGGTCTGCCAGTGAAAAGATTTCGCTGAAACTTACTCCTCAAGGAAATTTGTCGGGACAGGTCAGACCTCATTGAGATATCTCAAATACAGTATGCTGTACAAAGTTTTGAAATTTGCAAACCCATCCATGTTGAAACAGAAAAACATCTAGAGCAACTTCAATTATGGACTAATTTAGTGGTTGATATTTATCTTGAAAGAGCTCACTTCATTTTGTATATTTTTTGTGTTTTCCTCTTTTACTAGTCCGACAGCCGCTTAGATCACAAGTACAAGTTAGTCAAAACTCTCGGGCAGTTACACACACAAGCCACTTATACACCATTTCATGTCTCCTGCTGCTTGAGGTAAGCTAAATGTGAACATTAGCTGGAAATGAATGAAAGAAGAAAGCAAATTATGTAAGGGCTGTTTCTATAAGCATAGAGTGAACAAATATGTACACAGTATGTACATTACACTAAAAATAACCTCATGACTGCATTATCTGAACATTATGATTGTAAAGAAAGAACACTGTCAATCTGCAGCTAAAATAATTAATTACATAGTAAAGGCCGAACTCCCCTAATTAATATAAACCTAGGATGGGTTTAGAAAGGGAAGTGCAGTTGACTGTGATGTGGTGTACAGTTTCTATGGTGCATGAAGAGGCTGATTGTGCCACAAATAGCAAAGATTGAGCAAAACCGCAGCTGACACTGTGCTGAAAGAGTTGCTTAGTGATAAAACATGTGATGAATGACTGAAACTAACATTTTTAGGATTAGTGTCATCTTTGGTATTCGCATTATACAATAAATCAGTTCATTTCTAAGCTCTTAGTTTTTGGAACATTTTAATGAATTAATAGGTTCTAACTAATATTAATAGCTAGTGTGTCACAAGCGGAAGGACAATTCAAGAAAACAGTTATTATATCCCTTTAATCTAAACTCTAGGAATAACATCATAGCACGTCCAAGACTCATGAAAAACATAAAACATGGCCCTCCCCCAAGAGGTGGTAGTAACTTACATATTACTCATCTGATTAGCCAGCAGGCACATCTGTATCTCCACATCTCCCCTCTTTCTGCAAAAAAAAACCCTAAAAACATTATTAAAAAAACAAGAACTTTTCCTAAAACATTTCTTACAACAGGTAACATTTAACTTGAATTATCATCAGCACACCAGCACCAGTAGTTTTTTGTGTTACACTTGCTATTGCTGCTCTACGTGAATAAGTGTCCATTTCTTCTTAGGTATTACCATAGTGTTTTGGTGCTTTCACTACTTTTCCACTCCTTGTTGTAAGTATTAGTGTTAGATTTTGAATTTCATCCACTGTTGGAGATGTAGCCAGAACTTTTTCTGTCCCTTCTTGAGAATGACTGCTCTCAGCAAACCTTGTTTGCCTGGGAACTGACTGCAGGTGTTTGCAATTCCTGCAGCACCATCTTCAGTCTGCACTAAATATGACTGAAGCTCTGAGTTTTGTTCACTACCAGAGCTGGGGTTTTCCAATCCTTCTCATTGTCAAGCTTTAAGAGAACTTTATCTCCAGGGTGAAGATCTGGCAGGGTTGGGCAGAATGCTTTGATCATAGAAGAAATTGTATGCTTCCTTTGCTGCCTTATCCTTTCTCCTCACCATTTCATGATCAATAGCTTGGGTTTTGCTCCAACTCGAGCAGATTATTTCTGATTTGTCGACCTATCATTAGCTGAGCTGGGCTCATTCCCATAACAGCATCAGGTGTTGCCTGATAGCACGTAAGCACTAAGTGAGGATTGAACTGAAAAAGAATATGTTTTGCAATTTGGACTGCTCTCTCTACAACTCTATTAGACTGAGGATAATTAGGGCTGGATGATGTATGACAAAAATTGTAGTCTTGACTAAACTGCCAAAACTCCACTGAAGAAAACTGTAGGCGATTTTCTGACACCAGCTCTCTAGGCACACCCCATCTAACAAAAATACTTTTGAGTCTGGCTAGAGGGTGACTGTAAGTGCATAATTTCAATGTCTGTTCAGTTCACACAAATCTGATGCTACTTTACACCAGGGACCAGAAGGCAGAGGTGTAGTAATGAGAGGTTCTTTACTTTGATTAGGCCTGTCACTTTTCTTTTAATGTCCTTTCCTAATTGAGGCCACCACACTGAAACTTTTGCTCTCTGGCAGAACTTTGTAAGTTCTTAGTGCCCATTCATGGATTCAGTTTAACACATCCTCTTGCATTTTATTTCGAATCACAATTCTGTCCTCAAACAGTAACAACCCATCTCCCTCCCACAGAGATGCTCTGGCAGCATAATACTGTATTTGTTTAGATGGGAAGGTATGTATCAGGGCCAGCTCTCACGTAAGAACATCTTGAATGCTTGGACATCAGAATCGCTGAGCGTTGCCTCCCTAATAATTTTCAGTTGTACTGTGGTGTTCAGATGTTGACATTTCCCTGAACCTCACAACTACTTCAACAAATGCTTTTACTTCTTCCTCAGTATCTGAACAGATGTATTTCTTTAACAGATCCCTGGGGAGTGTATCAGCAGCTACTAGTTGCTAGCCAAGGAACATGTATTGCTTTCACGTTAAAACACATAAGTTGCATTAATAAGCACTGACATCTTAAGGGGGAATGATCAATATCACAGGAGTTAATCAGTGAAACCAAGTGTTTGTGGTCTGTTGGCAGGCAAAATTCTTCCATGCCTTGAAAACACCAGGTAAACCACTCTTATGCCCACACTGCTGCTAGACACTCTTTTTTAATTTGAGTATATACAGTGGGATGCAAAAGTTTGGGCAACCTTGTTAATAGTCATTAT
>JANRMT010062791.1:5285963-5299088 GCA_026402145.1 Polypterus bichir lapradei
ATAATGACTATTAACAAGGTTGCCCAAACTTTTGCATCCCACTGTATCTGCATTTACTTTATGCTAGTGTTCTTAAGCAGAAAGCAACTGCACAAACTGTGTCACCATGAACTTGGAGTCATGTAGCACCCAAGCCAAAACCGCTGGAATCAGCACTGTTGTTGGCTTCAAGGCATCATAATAAGCAAGAGTGGGAGCTGTGACTAACATATGTTTTACACCGTTCAAGGCGTGCTCTTGTGCTACTGTCCACATCCAATCTTTTTCTTTCTTCAGCAAGGAGGTCACAGGTTGAAGCTCCGTAGACAGCCCATGGACAAATTTGCCTTGACAGTTGATCATTCCCAGTGTTTACTGGAGCTCCATCACATTTGTTGGACTAAGCATTTCTGTGATTGCTTTCACTTTAGCCATATCTGGCATAATGCTAATACTGCTGATTATATGCACAAAGTACTGCAGTTCTGATTTATTAAAACAACATTTGCCATGATTCAGTTTCAGTCCTCAATCTTTAATTGTTTTAAGAACAGCTTGAAGGTTCTTCTCATGTTCAGCTTTATTTTTGCCATCGACTACAATGTCATCCATGACCACCACAGTGCTTTATTTTCCCATAAAAGTCTGATCAGCTCTCTTTGAAAAATTTCCGGAGCAGAAGTAATCCCGAATGGCAGCCTACTGAAACAGAATCTTCCAACAGGGGTTATGAAGGATGTCAAATTTATGCAATCTCGATCCAGTGGAATTTGCCAAAAACCTGATGAGTCAACCAGTGTGGAGAACGTGCTAGCACCAGAAAGCTTTAGGACAATGTCCTCTAATGTTGGAAGAATGAAGCACTCACGTTTTACAGCTTAATTAAGATGCTCCAAATCAACACAAATTCTGACATGGCCATTCATTTCAACTACTGGTACCATAGGAGCGCTCCATTCTGTTGGCTCAGTATCTTCAGTGATTATCCCAAGAGACTGCATTCTATGTAATTCCTTCTCTACTTTGGGCAAAGGGGGAAAGGGGATTCTATGTGGGGTAGCTTTGCTATATGGTACAGCATTAGACTTAAGCTCAATTGTGACTGGTTTACAGTTCAGCAAGCAAATGTCTTCAAACACATTCTCTTGAGAATACATCCATTCTCTGTATAATGCCCGTTTTACGCAAAACACTGTTGCTTAATAGATTGTTTGTGAATGGCTCTTCCACAACTTAAATCCAGAAATCAAACTGTTTTCCTGTTCTCTCTGTCTTTGCCAGGGATTTTCCTTCACATTTCACTTTTCCCCCAGGACTTTTAATGTTGATACACGTTTCCTCCAATAGAAGTCATCCTATAGACTAACATGATGAACCAGACATTGGCACCTGTATCAATTTTAAAATTAATTGACTTGCTTTGTATTGGGTAGTGAAATATACCATCTCTCATCAAAGTCTCCCTCATTGGCTTTTGACCCAAGGAAATATACATTGTTATTTTCACTCGCTAACAGTACTTTCACATTTTTAGTTTTGCATGCAACTGCAAAGTGGCCTAGTTTATTACATTTCCTACAGCATTTGCTTCATGCAGGGCACTCCTTCCCCTTGTGTGTGTGGTTACAGCATGCATTCTGTAACTGGTTGTCTCTCTCCCATCTTCACTTTGCTCCACTGACCACTGATGTGTCTGTTGTCTCTGCGCTGTGCGAGCCGAACTTCACTCACTCCAGCTTGCATTCCTTAATTAGCTTGGATTGCCAGGCAATCTGGACGGCTTTATCCATGATTAATTCTGCTTCCATTTGCAACTTCTGGGAGACGTTTTGATCTGCAATCCCGATAACAACTCTGTCTCTTATTTGTTCCTCTTTGCTCGCCCCAACCTCAGAGCAAGGTTATTATAGTTTTGCCTTTATGTATTAGTTTTTATTTCTATATTTTTTCTGACCTTAATTGGAAATTTAGTCTAGATTTAGTTTTCCTTCATCATGTATTTTTAATTTCAATTTAGTTTTTATTTCACAAAGACATTTCTATTTTATTTTTATATCTATTACTTTCAGTTTTAGTTTTGGTAATTATGGTATGGTTAAAGAGCTACTATGAAATTTAGTTTTGTGTCACAATCAGATAGAATTGTACACTTAACGGGTTTGGATATAATATGAGTTTAATGTTAGTGGAAGCTTACTACACTACATGGTTTACTATCTGGTTTTGTTTTTGTCTGATAAAAACAAGCATAATGAAAACCAGATACTGAATATGAACACTTTTATACAATTTTATAATTTTGAAAATATTTTCTGTCATTTGTGCTGAAGAAATGTTTGCTGACAGATGGCACTATTCATCTTTTCCTTTTATTGACCAGAATGGGCCAATTTGTAAAGACATTTATGTGAATTTTAAGGTTTGTTTATCACACAGTAAATCTCTTTCTATTTCACACACTTTACGTGTATATATTCAGCTTGCTCTGTCACCAGAAATGCTGTGTGAACTCCTCTGTCATCAGCCGCTGTTCACTGGATTAATACATGTGGACAGCTCGTGGGGGATGACTTTCTGTTTTACAGTTAAAGGTTACAAGGGTTAAAGACTAACAGCAAGAATATGTATTCAAAAATTAAAACTAAAAATATTTTTAGTAAATTATTATTTTATTTCAGTTAGTCATTTCAGCTACTTTAATAGTTTTGTTTAGTTTTAGTTTTTCATTTCAGTTTTGCTAATTATTTTATTTCATTTTATGAAAATGCATTTTTTTATTAAGAGTTTCAGTATTTATTTTAGTTTTTGTTAATTATAATAACCTTGACTCACAGTACTCTGCTAGCTTGTAATGACTCCTAACAAAAGCTTCTACTGTCTCTCCAGCTGGTGGAAAAGAGCCCACTCATGTATAACATGTCTGAATCTGTTACTAACATGGTATGAAATGTTCTTCAAATTTGTTGACAACAGCCTCGTAATTTTTCGCCTGAGAAGCTTCTGCAAATGTAAATGCACTATATATAATCTTGCATATTATAATTGAATATAGCAGTTAATTAAATTGAATGTCACATTCCTCTTTATTTAGTTTTGCAGCGATGCAAAAAAGATTGAAACGCTGAGTCCACATCGGCCATGATGCTGGTTGCGTGAAGTTGAAAGCCTCCGGTGCATTAAACTTTAACATTTTCCTTCTCTTTTCAGGACTGCGTGGGAGCAACTAAACTTGTCACGAGCAAAAGGACAATTCAAGAAAATTTCTTAGTTATTACTTTAATCTGAACTCTAGGCACAACATCGCAGCATGCCAAAGACTCATGAAAAACAACACATGCCACAAACCAAGACTCTGATTGGCCTACAGGCACATCTGCATCTCCACATAGTGCAGTGTCTTTTATCCTTTCATAGCATAATATTCATTGTGATTTTATGCTAGTATCAGTTATTTTGCATTTACAGTTTTACTTTTTTTGGTAATTTCACATTATTGTTAATGTATTTGCAATAGGTGCATAACTGACTGGTGTTACTATAGTTGAGAATGAGGGGAATGTATTGATCACACTAAATACTTGATGGGGCGGCTATTGTGTTTTTAATTTTTCTGGGATCCCTCTTGGTATTTAAAATAAAAAAAACAATGTTTTAATACATATTTTTCTGACACTACAATTTATCAGCAAACCTTCAGACCTGCACGCAACCCTTGTCTAAAGCAGCCAACAATTTTATCTTGAGACTTCGTTTATGTTTCATAAATGTGAACAACAGTTAGTCATAGACCACCCACAACTAACAATAGCACATCAACTGATGAGACTGTTCCATCATGTAATTGCATACATTATATAAATGACTTGTTACACACAAATATCTAATAAACAAAAATGAGATCATTCTTTGATAAAGTAACTACAAAATTTAAAATACAGCAACTTTCAAATCAGCCAAGTCACAGAATACACTTGAATGTTACACCATGCGTACATTTTCTAAATTCTTTTTATATTGCCGAGGTCATTATTTTTTGGGTTTGCCATGTTTCTGAGAAATGAACAATCAGCAGTTCCTGATGCCTCTCTGTGAAGCCAATCTGTCTCTAATATCAGCTCACGTTTTTAATCAGCAACTAAACTCTGGCCTTTTGGGAGTCACGGGCCATAATGTTTTGTCCTCACCTGGGGCCTCATGCATAATGCTGTGTGTAGCATTCACACTAAAACATGACATACGGACAAAAGCGGAAATGTTCATACGGACAAAAAAATCCAGATGCATAAATCTGTGTGTTCGCCAACTTCCACGTTCTTCTGCTCCATAAATCCCAATCAGCGTGAAAAGTAACGCTCGTGCACATGCCTGCTGCCACTCCCCAACTCCTCCCAGAATCATGCCTCTTTGAAAAAGCAAATCAATATAAATAGCCCTTAAGCACAGCATTCTGTAAAAAGACAATGGCAAAAGCACGGGGGGAAAATAGAAAAATTTCAGCGAATACCAAATGGACGCAAGGAAAAACGGACTATTTGTTGGTTTAAACAGTGATATAAACAACAAAAGGAAGTTGATCGAGTGACATAGAGTGTCAGAGAAACTCGAAAGCTCAAGTTCACAAAGTCGCACAGTGTCCGAAATAAAAAAAGAATTTGTCAGATATCAAAGTTGCCATGAAAATGTGAGTCGTAGCCCACCGTCTGAGTGTCATATGAAAGCTTATTAGAGTACAGAGAAAAGAAAAATAAAATAGGGACACCGGGATAAAAGCTTGAAATGTCATCTTTAATCCACTTTAATTCAATTACCACTTTAATCACATAGTTTATTTTGTCATTAAAGTAGAACATCATAAACTTCATCTTAAAATTCTTAAACGGGCTTTTTCTTCCTCCAACAGGACATAGAATCCGTTACATTCATGATATTACAGCTCTCTGAATAATTTAAATACAGAGATGTATACTTGATATCATTTTCATGATAATACAAATTAAAGTATGTATTAAACATGGGAACATGGTGGCGCAGTGATAGTGACAAACTGACGCCCCATCCTGAGATTGTTCCTGCCGCACACAAGATGCTTGCTGCGCCGTGTGCGACCTTCGATGAAATAATTTACTGCAGCAGTACTGTCTCTTTCAAATGTACCAACCCCCAATTCCTGTCCTTCCTTTTCTTTCTCCAAATACCCAATCGCCACACAATCAGCTCTGTAATAGATGTAAAGCCATCTGTAAGCTGAGAACACCAATTCTTCAAAACTTTTAAGGAACATTGAAATACATGTGGCAACCCCTAACGGGAGCAGCTGAAAGAAGAAGGTGCAGTGACAGTAATAACGCTAAAGCAACTATGGTATTTGGAATAGTTTGGCTATTCCATGGACCATTATATTGTTACAGGTTAATTACAATCAGATGCCTTAAACTAATAAACAATATGCGGTTAATTTCAGTGTATATGATAAAGCCGTATAAGGGATGTGGATCTAAAAAAGAAAGGGAAACTACACTTGAACAAAAGCACTGCTTTGACACTGGGTGTCGCCAGTTTGCAAAACTGAGAGGAGAACTTGTGTAAGCCAGGGTTTGCGCTACCGTGAAAATGTGTGTGGCTTTACGCCAAGTTTAGGTTTTATACATTGCAATTTGAGCATTGAAATGGGAATATACAACATTTTTGTGGGTACACACCATTTATACATGAGGCCCCTGGACACCTGCCATTTACCTCCATTCCATAACTCATTTGTTTATCAGTTCTGTTTGTGTTGATTACAGCTACCCGAGAAGCGAGGCTCCATATTTAACAAGTTAAAAAGTCACATTCTAAACATTCATCCCAATTTAAAAAAAAATGTTTGCCAATTGTAAGAGACAACCATGCAAACATACTGCACAAAAGAAAAATAAATACATAGAACAAAGTAATAAATAAGTCTACATGTAAAGACCAACAAAAAACACTTCAATACACCCTAGTGCAATGATGATCATTTATTGGTAAGCTGTTAGAAAAGGCAATTTAAGCCAGCATTTTGAAAACCTGGTTTATATCAAATGAAGAAACTGAAGTGATAAAAATATAAATGCAATATATAACATAACATATTAAATATATATGGCCTAATTGTTGTTTAACATTTTAGCAGTCTTCAAATAAGATACTTAGTCAAATAATAAAAGAATGAGTAAATACATCTGGCATCTACCTTTTATTTAAAACTAGTATTAGAGCTCAATATTACCTACATAATTTTCTCTTTTGGGGATCATGTCCTGTGGAAAGAGCCACAAGGTTTGATTTTAATTGTTTTTCAAATATATCTGTGAAAAAACTGCTTACGAACTCAGTGATGCCCACATCTTTATATTGGGGAAATGGGTGTGGATGTTAAAGTGCAGAAGAAGATGCAAATGTTCTTTTAATAGCAGAAATGCCTGTTTTTTTTCAGTTGGTGTTTAGTAAGTGAAGTAAATGACAGAATTGAAATTTAAAATAAACATATACCTCTTATTAATTATTGCAAAGCTTCTGTCCTTTTTTGTATAGGATGTCTCAGCCCACATGAAAGGAGTACAGTCTCCTTTTCTTATAGTTTCTCTGTGTTATGAGACCATTTCAGCCTGTCATTGATGTGGACTTGTAGTAGTGCACCACCTCCACATCATCTCCCTGAGTAGTAACAGGACATTGAGGCTTTTTACTGTGATGAAATCCAACGACCAATTCCTTGGTTTTTCTTATGTTATGATGCTAACAATACTTTTTGCACCAAAAAGCAGAGTTCTCCACCTGGCTCCTACACTCACTCTCATTCACCTTGTCAATACCCTCTATCAGTGCAGAATCACCCAAGAACATGACATGGCCTGGTGTTGCAGTCTGAGGTGTAAAGCATGAAGATGAAAGGAGACAGCTGTTTGTTGTGGTGCACCAGTGTTGCTCACATCCACAGTCATTGAGCCTCACAAGCTGTGATCCGCCCAACATAGTCTGTTATTGAGGACACACAAGCTCATCCACCTGCATAGAGGAATCAAAACCTAAAACCCTTATGGTACTACCAACTTTCTTCACATTAGAATAACCCTTGTGGTCCAGAAACATAATTTTGTAAAATCTTCTACTCCGATTGTAGGTAAACGTCATCATTCACAAGGGGAATCATAAAGTCCAAGGACAGAGTCTCAAAGGCCTTAATGATGTGGATGTATGGGACACTGGTCTGTAGTCTTTAGGTGAAGAGGCAGCTGCCTTCTTTAGCACTTGAACAATGCAGGATACTTTCCACAGCAGCAGCACTTTTTGGAGCATTAGTGACAAAATGAGTGAGTGACAGAAGATACCATAAAGTTAGTCAGCATTGGCCTTAAGAACTAGAGAACTGACTCCATCTGGCCTTGCAGGCTTTCTTGTGTTAATTCTCTCCTCACTTGGGGCCTCATGTATAAATGGTGTATATGGCCATGTCCACGCTCAATTCGAGATGTATAAAAACAAAATTTTGCATAAAGCCACACAGATTTTGACGGCAGCCTCACACCGTGCGTATACACTTTTCTGCTTGGATTTGTGGTCTTCCTTTCTTTTTAAGATCCACAGTAAAACACATAAAGAACATGAAAATGAACGACTTCAACAGATAATTAATCTTATATTGGATGAACAAATACAGAAAAAGCCAAACACAGAAGGACCCGAGATATAATAAAAAGGACGGGAATAACATGGCTCTTCAAAAAAAAACAAAACACTTTGCTCCAGTCAAAAATGTTAGGTTTTCTTTATAGATGTGAGGGTTCTGAATCCAAATCCAGCAACAGAATTGCTCTATCACATCCAGTTTTGATAGATGGTTTAAAATGAAAAAAAATATATTATATATATATTATATATATATATATATAT
The DNA here is from genome assembly GCA_026402145.1 of Polypterus bichir lapradei. NCBI lineage: Eukaryota > Metazoa > Chordata > Cladistia > Polypteriformes > Polypteridae > Polypterus > Polypterus bichir. The sequence continues at coordinate 5,293,860 of JANRMT010062791.1, forward strand.
ATATATTTTTTTTTTTTCAGAAAAAAAATTAAATTCATTATTTTGACTTGGAAAGAATGATAAATTACCCATTTTACTGTTATAAATACAATTACTACTTCCAAAGTATAGTCACTTGGTAGTTTTTTCTTCTTATAATTCTCTGAAAGTGTTTCAGAGTAGAATGTCCAACAGAGGTCTTCAAACATAGTGATTCTTAGTGGAACCTATCCCCATATTCTCTTTCACAGTTTGCTTACCTATTACCTTGTAAAGACAATTGATGGATCAATCCAACCCTACATATTTCTGTTAAAATAATTTAAACAACAACTTTCTCTCTTCTAGACAATAAAAAGCCATCTTTCTAACTGAAAAATTCTAGTTATTTTGAAGGAGTAACAGGAAAAAAATACAGACTGAGAACAAATAAAGTGCAACAAATACTTGATTTTGGGTTGTTTCCACCTGACTAATGTTAAAAACAAGGAAGAGTGATATTTTTCAGCTCATATTTTACTACAAATAATATTCTGAGCATGAAAACTACTTATGTTGTAAAACAACTTGTTTTTCAAAAATCTAAATTTTTTTCAAAATGGCAATTTTCACTAAATCCAATGTCTAATGAAAACAGTTTATCATAGAGAAATTCCAATTTCAGAAATGGATTCTGCACACACAAATCTATACATTACACAGATGTTTTGTGCAGGAGAATTTTAGCATAGAACAGTGTTATTTAGAATTATGAAATAGTAAAATTTCATAGTTTTCTAAAAGTGCAATTTTTAAAATTATGTCAAATGCAGGTACTGTTGCACTTTTAATTTAAATATATTTTTTATTTTCATTTTTCATGTAAATATATAGCAAACATACCAGCTAATTGTGCATAACACCAAATTTGCACTTTGCTGTTCTGAATAACCAGCTCATCAGAGTTGTTCAAATATAAATCTAAATATAATTAGGTGATATGTAGATAGCTAGATTTCTAATTGGCAAAATATGTGAAAATAGTATTTGAAGTACACCATAGGAAGGAACAAATTTGTGTCACAATTAACTACTTTCTTTTCACAGCCCATCATTATTCTCCATCGCATTATGGATTGGATCTAAAGTAAAGCAGAATGAAGTCTACACTTTTGTTTTACCCAGCACCATGTTGTATTCATATAGCTAGATGTGCCCATAAACATTTTACTTTTCAAGTGAGAGATGGTCTGTGCACATTTTAAACCAGTTTTCTCAAGTGCCTACAATTTAGTATACTTATAAGAGAGAGAGAGAGAGAGAGGTTAGGAGCATGCGCTAATACAGCGCATTGTCTCACCCACCACATGATAAACCAACTCAGGAACCCAGATTAGGACCATGCAATAGGTGACACCTCAGCACCACATTAATTCAGATGGAATGGAACCATTGTGAGTTTTTTTTTTTTTATGGGGGCTGGAATGTCAATTCTGCCACCAACTCCCAGGTTTTTCCCTGCAGGTTGGAGGACCAACATGCAGGGCTGGATGTAGATTAACGTCATACCCAGGACGGATCAATTGCAGGTTAAGGACATTGCTTAAGGACCCAAAGAAGTGGAGTTACTTTTAACGGGATCCGAACCGGTAACTTTCCAATCGCCAGATCAAATCCCTAGCCTCAAAGCCACCACTCCGCCCTATACTTATAAGAGCTATATTGTAATTTTTATTTACAAATGAGTCCAATGAGCAAATATAATTTTATTCAGTTAAAATTTTACAAAACATTCAAATGTGAATCAGTGGATGGGATATATTAAGGCTTACCGTCCCCCCAAAAAAATAAAATAAAGTATATATTTAGACTCCTATATATTATATAAATGTACAGGTTTTACTCCTACCTTGGACTTACATTTACAGGCTGGGTATGAATGTTAGAAAAAGCATTTTTACCCAGATATGTATGTTCTTGGATAAGGTGTCTAATACAAATGCATTGAATTTAACTGAACATGCCTAACAAATGTTACTTTTGAAATAACTGTTAAACTAATAAAAAGAAGAGATGATTAACATTACTTAAAGTATGTTCATTATTACAGGACTAAAATATACAATATATTGCGTCATTTTTTTTTTAACAGATTCTTATAAAATTATATTTTTTATAATGTACTTGGCAATGGTTTACTCAGTATTTTACTGTCGATTGTCTGTATCTTTGCCTGCAGTGCACTGGTGCCTCATTGTGGTTTGAAGCAAAACTGCAAACAATTATGTGAAGAGTGACATTAAAAATTAAGTGAAATAAAAAAAAAATGGACTGAAGTAGTCCTGCAATTTTTTGTAAAAATTTCAGCATTCATAATTTAAACAGAAACAAAACATGATAAAGATAAAATGTCTATTAAAAATGTGTATTAATTTTTCCAATATAATTACTTGGCAAAACCAATTGTTCTTTAATGATTTGAGTTCTTTCAAAGGATAGAGTTATATGAAAATATTTGAATTACCCCCTGCCATTTTTCTGATTCACTCTGTGACCACAAGCATTATTACTTGCCAGTTCTCCAAATCTAGAAATATACAAACAGCTGCATTCTGCACTTAACGTTTTATTACTTATTTTGAATTCAAACTTACCAGCTAAATAAGCACATGTGAACGTAATAAGTTCAAGCCTTGACCGAAAATCAAAAATGAAAACACATAAACAAGATAATTTCTTTCAGAAATTTTAATCTGAAAATATAATTTAAAAAAATGATATTACATATATATACACATTTTTCTTATTTCCTAAACACCACTGAAACAAAGTTTAAACCATTTTAATAAGTTATAAACAGTTGTGTATATATTTATGTACAAAATATTGAGTTTATTTGTAAGTGTTTCAGGATAACAAAAGGTAAAAATAAAATAAGCCATTCACAATAGAACATTTCACTATTTTGCAAATTAAAAAAGTTAAAAAGCATTTCCGCTCTATTAAAGGATACATGTGGTGCACTTCCAGGTAAAATAAAAATATTAATTGTTTTGCTTGTGAATGCAAATAAGGAAGCATCCCTTTCTACTTTATGACACACGTTTTCTTTATTGCTCTCTGAAGAAGGTCCATTTTTTCACATATTCCTTTATGATTGCCAGATTTCTTAATGTTTTGTTGATAAAACTGTAAAGAAAAGGATACCTAATAAAGCAGAACATCAATTCAATGTAAAGCTGTGACTGTGGCTACACACAATTATAATTACTAAAGTAAATTTTTTTACATTTAGACAAATTAAAAATTAAAAGATACAAAATTCTAAAATAAAACCAGAAACTAAATACTAAAATCACTTTCCAAAAGCAAGGTCAAAACGAAAGAAATGCAAAAATAAATTAACTTTTCATCTGGCTTTTGTTATTTATTCAAAAGACCACAAAAAACTTACAAAAGGAAAGAGAAGCAAGGTCATGGATAGAATCTAAAGTCTATCTGGTTATGGAGTTACTGAAAATTTATTATCGTGCTGCAAAGATTACAACACCTGGTGCCTGTTTTCTAATTACAGGTTTATAGTGTTACTATTCTAATGTGTGCAGAGTACAGTGAAATTCTTAACTTTTGTGTGATAATCCACATGCAACACTTTACCACTCTCCGACAACATAATTAGTGAGTATAACTAAATTACACTGAAACTGCTTGCTTCTTTAACTGAGAAATCTCGGAACACACTACATTTTCAGGTTGCTCAGATGCTAATGTTTACATTTTAGATGGGGAGTCATCCTGGAAATAGGAATTAAATAATAAATTGCATGATTAAGGGAAATACAGGAAAATAAACAAACTGAAGAGATGAACAGAGGTGGTTGCACACACAAAACAATGAAAAAAGGAAAGATACCAAAGAAAAAACACAGTGTGTGACTCATATTGTACCATGAAAAAAGCAATAGGTGCATGTTGCCTCAAAGATTGCAATATTCTATATTTGCTACAGTCATTGTCTAGAATATTCTGTCAACCACCATCTTTCTTTTGTATATAAACATCTGAAGAATGTGTCAGTCAGCTAAGAACATTGACACTTGGTAACATATACTTTCTTATAAGGTTCTGTCCTTTCAAACAAGGTAACATGTTTCTTTCTACTGTCTACCAATTGTAAAATTTTGATAAAGATGACACAGCTCCTCACATTTTTTGGAATGGTGATGACAGCAGCCGAGAGGGAAATAGCAGTAACAATTTGCTTAAAACAGTAATTGTAGACATGAGCATTTTAGATATTTCATAACATATTTTCCTGACACCTTCTGGGATACTTTCATGGTCTTTGGAAGCATATTCCAACAATTATGATAATAATGTTCAAAGTGCATTTTTTGGTAAAAACATTACTACATTTTGCAGGTTATTCTGATTTAATATATGTATACAACATAAATAATCCTTCAGCAGTACAAATTCTTAAAGAGAAATCTCTGCCCTTTTTTATGGGTAAAACCTGAATACTAAGTGAAGTATGATGAAGTTACAGCCAGTTAAATCAACGTAGCAGAAAATGACCAAAAATGAGGTTGAGTTTAAAAGGTTAAGAAATTTGAATCATTTCGATTTACCTGTACAACGTAATTTATAAAACCATGCCATATGACCTCTAATAGCCACAGGAGGACTGTTGCAAGTTCTCACCAATCTGGAAATTATTAAACAACTAGCAAAATACCCGCGCTTCGCAGCGGAGAAGTAGTGTGTTAAAGAAGCAATGAAAAAGAAAAGGAAACATTTTGAAAATAACGTAACATGATTGTCAATGTAATTGTTTTGTCACTGTTGTGAGTGATGAGTGTTGCTGTCATATATATATATATATATATATATATATATATATATATATATATATTTACACACACACACACATAAACATATATATATACATATCTATACATATACACATATATATACACACACATATATACATACATATATATATCTACATATATACACATACATATACATACACACATACATACATACACACACACATATACATATATATATATACATACACACACATATATAAACATATATATACATATACATACATATCTACATATATACACACACAGCTATTTCGTATCAGTGCAAGACGCTGCTTGTTAAAATGGATAACTCCTGCTCTTACGTGCAAGTCTGCGTGGATATTATTGTTCAAGTTCTATTTAAATTTTAAATAGAAGGAATTTTTATTTAGTCAAC